>VXBI01012885.1:79614-170420 GCA_013397375.1 Toxostoma redivivum
CGGGGCCGCTGTCGCGGGCGCGGGTCCCGCCGCGGTCGCGCGTGGGGCCGGCGGTTCCCGACTTGGCCGCTGGGTGGCGCCGCGGGCCGGGCCGTGCAGCGCCCGTCGGGGCCCGGGGCGGCTGGTGGCACCCTGGGCTGGCGGTGTCCTGGGCTGGTGGCACCTTGGGCTGGTGGCATCCTGGGCTGCCTTCCCCAGTGCCCTGAAACGCTGGAAGTACTCGGCTGCTCGGCGGTGCTGGCCGCTCGCTGTCCAGCTGAGGGTCAATGAAGGGATGGCATGGGACTTCTCCGTGTGTCGCCTCGGAGCAAAGGTGTTTTGATGAAACGTGTCGTGGGGGCAGCTTTCAAAACCGAGGCGAAATCTCTGCGAGGTTCAGGAGTTTATTGGTAGTCCTGCATGCTTGTTGGATTGATGCTTCTTAGATTTATTCTGGAGCATTGAAGTGTCTTAGAGAATGTCAATGAAATGAAACCTAATCAAATGAAATATTTTTAAGTAGCTTTTGCTCAAATGGAAAGTCCACTTTATGTTTAAACATCAAAGCTGATTCCAATGAGTTCTTAATGCACCCAAACTTTAAGTGTTTAACTGCAGACAGCTGACAGAAATAATGATTCGGTTTTTATTATGTCTTGCCAAAACAATTAGCTTTTCTACTTAATTTTGTAGCTTAGTTTTGTAGCACTTAACAAGAAATTGTGGATGTCAAAATTATTTTGCCAGCAATAGAAATGCTGTTAAGATAAGGCTGGATCAATTGGGAAGGTTGATGGCAGGAGCGAAGGACAAGATTCTTGTCTGGTTTTAATAGCACCAGTTTAAATAGAAATAATAGTTAAATAGTTATGTCCAAATGCTTTCTTTTTGCTATAGCAACAGTCAGAACTTCAGGTAATTAAGTTCAGCCTCTTTCTGATGTGAAGCTTGTTGGAAATTATTGAAAGCTATTGCAAACCAGTAATTCCTCAAATAAGCTGCAATTTAAGTAGCCCTGAAACAAAACCAATAACTGCTTTTGGCAAATTCTTTAATCTCCTTACAGTCACCATAATTGAATTCTTAAAGCTTTTGCGTTGTGTAGGAAAACATTGTGGGATCACTGCAGGTCACAGAAATGCTTTAAACTGTTTGTGTTCTCCACTCAGATAGCCAAGATGCTTAATTCCTGTTGTTTTTCAAGGTGACCCTTTTTGCTGGAGTAGCTCCCAAACCTGTACCCTAAAACCTGTGTTTGTCTCTGGCTTGCATCTGCTTGCTATTTTTCCTGAAGACATTACACTCATTTGCTTTAAATTCAAGGCTCTCCCTGTGTGTTGGTGCCTGCCTAGACCCATCTGGCCTTGGTATGGGGTTTTGCTGTTGCCATCGTGTTTGAGCTGCTTCAGATAACAGGGCATAGCCTGGTGCTGCTGTGGAGTGGTTCTTGCTAGATCAGTGCCAGCTGCAAGAGAAGCTGGAACGCTGTTCTTGCTCAGAGGAGGAAATCACAACCTTCGGGTAAACTTTTTAGCTTTGCATAGTATATTCTTTATTACAAGGGCCAATATTTATTTTTTCTTTTGAGTACAACTGCTTGTTTTATGTGGACATTTCCATATGCAAACTTTGATTTCTCTGGACAGTGATGTTCACACAAGCTCAAATCCAGCAAATCTGTACCTCCCTTGAGTGAGGAAAGGAAATGGATAGTAAAACTTGCCTGAGCTTACAGTGGTGGTCTGGATCTATTCAATCAATTTGGGTTTTTCTATTGACTTCAGGGAACTTTCAACCTGCAATCTGGTAGCTGTATTGTATGGTGTACCTGCAGATTGGATTCTGCAAGAAGCCTTCCCTTTAGTTCAGGGTAAGGTGGCACTGAGCTGTGGTTTAGGATGCCAAGTGACATGAAAATGCTGTGTGACTCCAGAGTAAGCTCTCAGTTGATATTTATGGTACATATTTGTTATTTGGTTGAGGCTCTTAAGATATATAATGTGTATTAATGTGTCCTCCTCTAACTGTGACTGAGAGCAATTAGTGTGCTGTCAGCATGCAATAAAAATAAGCAATTTCTAAACTGACTAAAGATATTCTAGAAATTCTATTTATAAAGCAACCAGAGTTTCTATCAGGTAAAGTCTGCTCTTTCAGTTTCATCAGTGTTACAGATCCTAATCCAAATACCTTTGTGCCTTCTGTCAGTTGTTTACTAAATATACATCAAACTAGTAATTTCCCTGTTTTGCTCCAGGATTGTAATTTCAAGCAGGATATGATTCAGAGGTTTCTAGAATTGCAAAGTTATTTGCTGTGATGGCATCAGCTGAGCACACAACATACCTCTAGTAAAGAAAAAAAAATAAAACCCTGTGAGAAACAATGTTGCTGTTCAAGAGCAATTAATAAAGTAACAATGTACTTGTCTCTTTTTGAAATAGTGACTTTGGTTTATTAAACATTTATTTGTAGCCCCAGTAACATTACATCTGAGGTTCATAATTGGAATTGAGAAAGCCTAATAAATTTTGATTTCATCCTGAATGCTCTCCATTCAGTGTGTTTACATTAGTGCCAAGAAAAGTCATTGCCTGAGCTCTGTGGGTGCTGTATGCTGTGCTCAATCTAGTGATGGGGTGTCTTTGGGCAAACAAAATACCTGAGGCTGTCGCTGCTGGTGTAAATGGTAATGGCTCCAAAATTAGGAGTGATGCACGAAGGCTTGGATATACCCTGTAGCAAATGCATGGTATGAAAACACTGTAAAAGGAGTCCTGTCAAGACAAGGTATGTCACGGTGAGTTAATTCAGCTTAGCTGAATTTTGCCATTTGCAGGTACCCCTCCTTGTTGATATGTATGGCTCAATCCAGGCAGGCAGCAGCCTGTGCCTCTGTCCTAGTTTAGGGCAAATTTGGGAAAAAACCTCTGGAAGGAGCCCCCAGAAAACAAACCCCCATGACTCCTCCCCCCCACCACCCCACCAACTGGGCTTGGGAAGAATTTCCTCAGAGAGAAGTGGAAAAAACCTGTTTATTTAACAAACAAAACACTCCCCAGCACAAGAAAAAAATGAACAGCCCCAGATGACAAAAAAACTGTTTCACCGCTCTGAGAGGATGACAAACTCAGAAAGTCTCTCCTGCGAGTGGTCGGCCAGTTATCAGTCTCCGGCGCTGGGGATGACTGCTGCAGATCACAAAATGCAGACTCCTGGTGTTTCTTGGTGTTTCCCAGGTCCCTGTCCGGAACAGGTTCAAATGGTATTCAGGAAAAGGGAAAGAAAGAAAAAAACAGTCCAGGGAAAGAAATTGGACTGCCTAACTAAACTAACTAATAAGCAAAAGCAAGCAAGCAGCAAGCAATCCAGCGAGTGAGCCTAACCTCTCCTAAACACAGACCATGGGGGAGGTGAGCTGGCTGACAAAACAAACCTTCACTTTCAGAGTCAGTCCTGAAAGCACAGAACATAATACCAGGCATAAACAGAACACACGACTGGGGATACAAGCACCATAATGTCACCCTAGGACAGCCTCATCCTGTAGAAATGCCATCACTTCATTAAGGGTCATTACGCTTCCTTAACGAGTCCATTTTAGCCTTCCTCAGCCATCTCAGAAGTGGTTCAAGGCCTGCATGTTCCTTTGGTAGTTCAATTGTAGAAAGTAATGACACAATCTTGTGTTATTGTAAGTCCAGAGGAAGCACAGCTCCTGATTTAGCTTCCAGGGCACCAGCACAGGGTTGTTATATGTGAAACACAGGAACTCCATCTGATACCACTTTAAGTACCTGCGTTGGTGTTCTTTCCAAATTCATTAAAAACCTACACAAGACAAGAACCACTGCACAAAGTGCATGCAGATGTAGAGGAAATCCCTCCAGTTCCCCACAGATGATGTGGGGCTGTGGTAGGCTTTTGCCAGGGAAATGGTGCTGCTCTTGAGGGAATTGGAAATGTCTCTGCTTGGGACAGAGGAATGTGAGTGCAGAAATGACAGCCTCAGGTAAGACTCAACTCCGTCCTTCTTGGAGAAACATGTCAGCCCTCTTCAGCACAGGATTTGTTTTGTGTCTTTCAGGTTTGGGTGTGTTTGGTGGCCATATGGGCAATTGTCCTCATCGGGAGGACGAATGAGTGTCCCTGTGTGCTGGTGTCAGCTCTCAGCCCTGGCTTACCCTACATGCCTGACAGTAGCCAAGGGGTTGGCAGTGGCTGTATCTGCTCAAGGCAATGTCCCCCTCTGAGTCAAAGGGGAATAATGATATTATTTTCTGTCATATTGCTGTGAGACTCTAGTGGCCAGAGAAGCAAAGGTGTGTGTCTGGCATTTTCCTGAAAATCTGCTGAGGGTACAGGTGTGAGTCCCTACTGTGAGTGACCCTGTGCTGCTGGGTGCTCTGGAGAAGGGATAAAATTAACCCTTTGACTTCTGCAGTACCACAAGACCATGTTTTGATGTGGTTTGCTTTTGCACACAGTAGTTACAGAAATCCCAGGACTCTGGTTCTGCAGGTGCTGTGTGGCAGCAGGCTGGAAACAGCATGTCCTGAGGAAGATAGTTTTGAGGTAAAACTACTACAATATGGGAATTAATTGCCAATACACCTGGAGACTATAGAGCTCTGTAGACACTGCATGGACACTGTCAGCTGAAGCCTGAGCTGGGTTTTGTTTTGAGTGTTCTATAACTGGGTTTTCTGTGTGTGTTTTTTTTTTTTAACAGACTTGAAATGATGACATCAAGGAGCTTTTGGTGCTGTCTTGTATTGCTGGGAGTTTTCCCGCTGGTCACAAGGGAATGGATGGATGTGGACCAGAGCAGAAGCCTGTATTCAGATGCAGGGAGGTTGCATCAGGAGGTACTGTACACCAGCTGCAGCTACAGCTCGTGGGTTTCTGTTCTTGGGCTGTGTTCAGGCTCTTCATACTGCAAACTGAAAACAAGTGTGGGCTTATCCATGTATATTTGTATTCAACACTTCCCGAGGAGGTCAGTGAAAAACAGTGAAACCAACTCTTACACTTACTGGGTATGTTAACATCATCTGGAAGTGACATTGTGCATCTGACTGTTGTGGAGATGCTGTCTTTGCCCCAAAGACTTTACAGTGTGCTGTGTCCTGGAGCTGCTGACACCAGTGAAGCTAAATTTATCAAGCAAACTGTCCTGGCTCTTCACTTGGGTCAGTGAACATTTAGGTGAAACCTATAAAAAGCTCTTTTGAAGGAAAACTAAGCCGTAGGTGGTTCTGAGAGAATCAGCAAAATTACTGCCCAAAGTGTTTCCCTCCAGACTTAATGATGTGACACCTTTCAGAAACACAGAGGAATAGAAAAAGGAGCAGGGAGCAGTGACTGTAGTGAGCAGTGATGTCCTTCCACCCCAGTGCCCATCTTGATGGGGCACTGAGACTGGGGCAGGACAGCAGTGCCTCCTCAGTTCTCAGTCCTGGGCTCTGGGAGTGGAGAAGCAGCTGAGCCTGTTTCCAGTGCTGAAGGTGACAGTGTTGGCTGCTGTCACAGTGGTGGGGATGGAGCAGTCCCTGTCCCAGCAGTGTCAGAGCAGGCTGTCCCAGTAGGATGCTGGATTTCCAAACCAGAGCTCAAGACTGCTTGTGGCACAGATGTAGACTCATATTTTCACAAGTCTGAGGCTGGGACATGTGAATAAAGCCACAAAATCCTAGAACTGTGACTTTGTTGAGCTCTAAGTGATGAATGAATGCTTGAAACAAGTTATTTAATTAGTTCTTGTATGTTCACTAAATGGTTGCTCAAATGTCTGAAGGCGGGAGATGGTGCAGAAGGACAGGGAAAGGACACTTGGCTATTTTTTAGCTGCCATTGCCTTGAACACTTCTGTGCTGGCAGACACCTCAGTCAGTGCCAGGCTAATTATAAGCCCGTGAAGGATTCATGTTGCAATTGGATCTGTTTAAGCCTTGGGATTTGGCTGTAATTTGAGGATCCCATTTCTCCCAGTCACATTACGTCTGCAAATACCCAGTTATCTGCATTATGTTTAAGCCAATTAAAAAAGTGCTTTTTGTGCTTAGGGCTCAAAAGTAATTTCAATGGTGTTGGATGTTCTACGGCTCTGAGGTCTGTTTCAGGTGTACTTTGTCCTTGAGGTATCCAACCTCTATTCTGTAAAAGTGAAGAAAACCATCTCCCTTCCACACCTCCACTGTTACTTTGCTGCTGTGTAGCCTCAGGTAGTACACTGGCACTTTGTTAAACTTGTTCTTCCAGAATCTCTGATCAATTTTGCTTTTTTATTAAAAATTATTAAATATTTTGCATTCTTGTGCAGTTAAAAAGAATCTCATTCTTCATTAATGCACATTAGTTTTGATTTTTTAAGAAAGTTGCTCTGAGGAATTAAATTATTTATTCAGTTTATTTTAATATAAATCATAGAACTATTATATTACTTGAAAGATACTAATTAATTTGATCTTTCTCTTAAGACCATAATATTATTGTACCAATTACTTGATCTTGCTTGAGGTGGAAGGATCTCAGCTAAAAATGTATTTGCTCAGATTTGCATAGAATTTAACAAGTGTGACTATTAAAATTATGAATGTACAAAGAATGCGATTAAAGTAGATTCAAGAAGTGCAAGTTATAATTCAGATTTCTGAAAAAATATCTGTACAGAAAGCTTCTTTCCACAAGAAATAGTGTTTGTACAGTATGGCACCAAACATCAAAATTAATCTGAAAGCTCTGAGTATAGCTTTCAGGTAGGCTAGTGAAACTGAGATAATCATCTTCTGAGAGCACACAGCAGTTACTTTTTCTTGCAGAAAATAGTTTATCTGTGATACCTTTCTAATAATATAAATCACCTGAAATCCTTTCTAGTGTTGTAAGGCTTTGTTCAATTTGGAGCTCCTTATCCATGAGAAGTTTGTTAGGTTCCAAATTTTATGGTTTAATACATAGATCCATTAATATGCATTTCAAAATCCTGAATCACAACTAGAAATGCTCCTAGAAAATCACTAAAACTGCTTTAAAAAATGAGTAAAATGTTAATTTATAGGTCAAGTAATTTTAAGGTATGCTCTGATGGAAAATTCCTGTGAACCTCATCAAAGCAAATATGTGGGTATGGGTCACTGACCTTCACTAATACTTTTCTGATTTACATAGGAACAAGTTTACTGAATCAAAAACATTGCTTAATTCATGTTCAGATTGCTAAATCAATTTCTTCATGGTATGTGGTAGAATTATTGCAGTTGTGCTTTGAATTTATTAAAGAAAATAAGACTACAAGGCTTTCTGATCAGAAATCAACCCTCTGATATAACAATGGAGTGTTTTTTCTTGATGCACAGCCTTTTGCCCCTCAAGTTTATGGGGTATTCCTGAGAAGAGGTTTTTTTTTTTTAGAGTATTTTTGGTCCTGATGAGAATAGTTAATAAATATGTATATGCTGTATGAAATTTCAACTTCAATGAAAAACCTAAAATAGAAAACCTAATTAAAAAAAAGACAACATTAGTGTTTGATTGGAAAGCTGCAACATTCCTGGTGTGTATTAATTTTGCTGACTACTACTGTGTTGTGTAAAACTTCTCATAGGCTGGTTCCAGGGTTGCTGGAAAGCTCTTGAAGCTTCTGGGAATTGCATGTGAACTTGGGTGAAGCTTCTCAGGGTTGAACCATCATGGACTAAATCCTATTCAGTGGCATATATGCTAAAATATCAGATATATAAAGCTCACCACTCTGGGGCATTGTTTTTGGACAAGTTTTTGCCTCTGCCTTCACCAACTCTGATTGCATGTTCAAGCTGGATGTTCTAGAGATGACTACAATTCATGGACAGCTCTGTGCTGGCTCAGAAGGGCTTTGGTTGGTCTACCAGGTGATGTGATCTGGGGTCACCTCTTCCTCCTAGAAAGGAATTCTCAAAAAAATGTAGTCTTCTGAGTAATTGCCAGTGGTAATGAAGAAAGTTTCCAGTATGGGCAGACAAGAGATAATCAGTCTGGATCTGAAATAACCCTGGAGTTTGGGTTTGGAGGAGAACTTGGCCAAGAGGTTCTGATAGAAAGCCAGCACTGCTGGTCTGCTCAGTCTCTACTAGGTAATCCACGCTAGTAGCTCAGGCTTGTTTTTTTTTAGCCTACTGGGATATTTTGCAAAGCATCTTATTAAAAACTGAAATTTGACAGCCAGCTTCTCTCATTCCATGCTTTCTCTGTGAGAGATTGATTTCCTGTGTGTGCTGAAGGCAAGCTGGTTTTCCCATGGTTCTTGGAGCAGACCTTGCATCTCCTTTTCTGAACTAAAATGAGCAGAGCAGTGCTGCATGTCTTCATCTGCCCTTCCAGAGGCAGAGCTCCCCTAACACAAGTCATCACAGAGCTGCATTCTGGAAATTTAAATTCTGTGTTATGTTTTCTGGGGCACTGCTGGTGGGTAGCTTGAACAATATTGTCTAGCCTGCTAGGTGAAAGTGGAGAATAATCCTGTGTTGTGGTATATGGAGAGTTTTGTGCTGCATTAAGTATTTGGATGTCACCAAGCTCCTCAGCAGTGGTAGTAAAGGCTGGCAGGCATTCTGCTCAGGGCTACAGAACCATAACTGCTCTGTGGTTTTCTAGAAATTTAATTTGGCTTTCATGCTGTGCTTTTTTGCCACCCATCCTCCTACTTCAGAAGTCTCGGGAACCCGTGCATAGCCTCCCATGCTCCTGCAGGGAGAAGAGCTGTGTCCCTGGGGAAGCTTCTCTGCACTGAGCTCACAGGTGATACTCCAGGTGCTTACTTTTCAAGGCACCATAACCTTCTTCTTGCTGGCATTTGGCAGGTATTGGCTCTGTTGGCTATCCATTGTTTTTGTTCACTAATTATTACTTGAAGGACAGCACAGATTTCCATCCCTGGAAGTGTTAAAGGCCAGGTTGGATGGGGCTCTGTGCAGCCTGGTCTAGTGGAAGATGTTTCTGCCCATGGCAGGAGGTTGGATTTGAATAATTGTTAAGGTCCCTTTGAATTCAAACCATTCTGTGGTTCTATGATTTTATGGAACCTGAACTGCTTAAAATCTCCAACTATAATTGTATGGCAAACAGCTGGACCAGACCAGCCCTTCAGTGCCCTCCTGCCCATAATAAAGCATTTCTTTGAAATCTACTCACAAGCCTCAACTGTGCTTGTCTAAGAGTATCAATTATTGCTGAAATTTCTAGTTTTATTGAGATTCTTAAATGTTGCATCACTTACTGCTGCATATGAAGACCGCAGTAGGTTATTCTGGGCAGCAAGGGACTCATAGGGATGATTTTGGGCTCCTTCCCCCAACAAAGTCATGTTTCCTAATCTGACAGACTAGGAAAGAATTGTTTCCTGAAGCAAGGTAAAAAATTTCAAAGGCTTTTGATAAAAGGTTTTTGCTTCTAATTCAAGTAGAGTGAATTTCAGATGATGAGCTTGGAATAAAGCAGGCATAGTGTATAAATTTTTTATACATTGAAAATCTAATATCCTGGTATTTATTTTAACTCTTAATAGTAGTAATGTATTGTTTACCATGTGAGTGTTCTTCCTGCTTTTCAGTTTGGAGAAAGGAAGAAAAGAATCATATTTGAATTTAAATCTATATAGCCTACTCCTGTTTCAAGCATTAATGAAAGTACAGGGATACAAGACTTAAGTTTATTTCTGTATTATTTGGTATGTAGTGATAATTCACTCCTTGTTACCTGCATTTATGTGGTATCTCTAACAAGCAGCAATTGCTTTTCTGTAGAGCATCCTAAATCTTACCAGGTATATTATCCCTGTGGAGATGAGAAGCTTTTGCTCTGAGTCCTGGTTACCAGAGCATCTGCAGCTCAAGGTGCTATGGGATGTTTTGATAATATTTATATTAGGTGTGTTGAGGTCCTTCCTCAGTGTCCCCAGCCTCCCCCTTTGGTGTTTTCTGTGTACTCAGAGGGCTTAAATGCTGTATCTTATGGTATGTTCTTGTGCTTGAAGTACTAGAAAGTGTGGAAGTTGGAAAAGGTAGCTACTGTACACTTGAATAACAGCAGAAAATTAGAAGAATTTTGGTTTACATAAGTGGTTATGGCTCAATAGTGAGTGTCAGGGATTGTCAAGATGCATCTAAAGCACAATTTGCAGATGAAACCCACTTCTTTGCAGTCCCTTACAGAAGAAAAATCCTGTTTCTTTTCTGTTTTTTTAAACTTCTGGTAGGATTCATGGTGGTCCTGCACTGCCCAGTTTGCTGGGGAGTGCCACCTTCCATCCAAGAAAACAGGCCCCCTGCTGCTGCATGGGGTGCATTGGATGTTAGTGACCTTGCATTTTGGGCACTTGGATGCTGTCCCTGGGGAGCAGAGGTATGTGGGCTCATGGTGCCTGGCCCTGTGTTGAGCTGTGGCACACACTGACTGCAGGAATCAAATTTCAGTAAGTTATTCTCATGTCACAGTTGAGCAACTGTGAAAAATCATACTGAGATGGGGAAATGCTGGTATGATTCTGAAGAAGAGAATAAGACTAGACTAAATCATATTGCAAAAATAAAATGAATCAAGGCAATCTTAACTTGGTTATGATGTGGCAGAAGGTTAAACTTTCTGATATTCTGTTCAGAAGCCACTCAGCCTTCAAAGACAAAATATTTAGCAATTATTTTTTTCTAAATGTGAAATATTCTCCCTTTGAAACAAAGGCTGTAGCATTAGTTTTTAAAGGAAGATAGTTCTACTTGAAGTACTTTTGACCACCAAGCAGGGGAATTCTCCATTTTTTAGATTTGCAAGGGTACATCCACAAATTTGGGATTACTAAAAACAGCTGTCCCATGAGCTTCTCCATCACAACGTGGAAATTTATTGAATTATACTTGGGTTTCTCATCTGGAGTCCAGAAATAGTAGTGAGTAAAATCAGAGATGCAGCAATTATCTCAATTAGCTACTGTATGGATGAGCAAATGATACTGTGTGATGTGAGACATCAGAGTTCCTCTTGGTGTTCATACCAGACAGTACAAATCTAAATTGCCAGTGTCCATACCAATAGCAAGTTTTGTCCAAACAGTAGCACATGATCTATTTTTTTTGTCAAACTAAGCTGTGTATCAGTCATACACTGTCCTTCTGCTCCAGTCCCCATGCAGAGTGTCACACCAGCCCTGTATTGAGTGTTATTTCATAGGATGATTTGGGTTTGGGTCAGAACTCGTCTAATCCCTGCCGTGGGCAGGGATGCTTTCCACTATCTGAGGTTGTTCCAATCCCCTCCCAGCCAGGCCTTGAGCACTTGTGGGGTTGGGGCAGCCACAGCTTCTCTGGGTGGCCTGTGCCTGTCACCACCCTCACAGGGAGGAATTTATTCCTAGTATCTAATCTAAATCTATATTTGTGTGACCCTCACTGGAGATAAGGAGGAGAAGGCTCTGAAGGGAGGGAAAAAAATCCATGGTATGGTAATCTATTCATAGGAACAGCTACTTTATTAATTTGCTAAATGAGTTAGGACTGTATATTTAGAAATTGTACAGCAATTAGGCTGATCTTGAGAGCAGGTCCCTGGAGACCTGGAGTGTGCAGAGATAACATCTGATTTATTGTGAGACCCAGCATGAGCCCAGCTGCAGGGACTGGGTTTGATTTATCTGCTTGCATTGCCAGGTCTCCCACAAAGGGTCTGATAAGGCCAGCAATGCAGGGACCTTGTGGATCTGGAATGTTACCTGTTCTTCTGCATCTCTTCATCTGCATTAATGTTTTATTGTTTTTTGCTGCTCGTTGTGGGTTTGTTTGGTTGGTTGGTTTTGGGTTTTTTTTTTAAGTTTTGGGGTTTTTTTGGAAAAGTCCCCTTTATAAAATTTTGGTTATACAAAGGGGTGCCTTTTTACTAAATCTAAATCAGTGTTAAAGGGCAAGAGACTGAAACCATTGCAAGGTTATCCAATGGATTATTGTGCTTGAGGGCAGCTGGTATCTCTCTGATCTGCTTTGGTGATCCATGCTCAGCATCATGCCCTACTGGGATCAGTGGCCAGTAACAAACAGGGATGGGAAATGCACAGCCAGCCATCTGAAAAATCTCTAAATACTGAATTCATCCCAGGAAGTGTTCAAGTCTGGGTTGAATGGAAGTAGTGGAAGGCGTCCCTCCCTGTGGCAGGTTTGGAAAGAGATGAGTTTTATTGTTCCTCCCAACCCAACCCAAACCATTCTGTGATTCTATGCAAAACCACCTGAAAGTGGTTTTGCTGCTTTCATCCATTGCTAATGACCACTGGTAAA
Organism: Toxostoma redivivum; assembly: GCA_013397375.1. NCBI lineage: Eukaryota > Metazoa > Chordata > Aves > Passeriformes > Mimidae > Toxostoma > Toxostoma redivivum. Next base: position 91,893 of record VXBI01012885.1, read on the forward strand.
CCTTTTGTGGCACACTGGCTACCAAGCACTGTTTTATGTTGTATATTCCCTCTGTGTTGTTCTGTATTAACTGTGCACAATGAAGTTCCCAATGCTCCGTGTTTGTTCTGAATGAAATCTGATTTATCACTAGTGCTCTGCTCATCCATGGACCCACGACTGATCATTAATCAAGAGATATAATATAAACTAGCTCTTATGCCTTGGCATTCCTTTTGTAAGAGCAGAAAAGGGCATTGTGCAAACCACATCAGGTTCACATGGGTTGGTACAACACGCTGCAGCTACAGGAGAGTGAAGCAGTGTCACAACAGGTACTGAGCTCTATTTGATTTTGATTTTCATCCTGCCTAATCCAGGTGGAAATATTTATCATACTTGATGACACTGGGGTGCTTGGTCTTTCAGAGATGCAGTTTTTCTTTAGCTACATGTCTGGTGAAAGGCAATCCTGAAGCAAACGTATATGTTGATTTCTACATAGTGATTTAGGCACTTCAGATACAGAATCACGCCTGATAAAAAAAAAATTCTGTAGTTCTGTTTCATTCTGTACTCAATTGACTAACGTTAAAAAGTAGAAAATAGGTGCTAAAAGTGAACCTTGACAAATAATGAAATGCTGTTTGAAGGGGTAGATGAAGATGCTTTTTAGAAATAATGGAAAATCCAAAACAGTTTTTCCCTTCAAAGCAGATTATTTATGCTCTGTCAAAATTAGATTTTTAGTTAAAGGAATTAGTAGTCATTAAAGGGTGACCATGAAATAAGTCTCATTTATAACCATCTGCTTTACGGCTTCTACAGAAAAGTATTCCTCAGGCAATGCATTCAAGAACTTTGTTGTCATTTTTATCAAAATAGTTTGGTTCTCTACTGGTAACTGTATTAAAACCACTGAAACCTTTGTGTGGATTTTTTTTTTTTTTTTAAACTTGATATGAGTATCATCTTCAAGAAAAGTCTACCTGGAGCTGTTTCCTTTTTGTGCTGTACTTTAAGCCCTGGTGTGGCTGCCACATATTTTTCCATTTGTTTTTTGTACCCTCCTGAAATCTTGAGCATTCTCAGTGTTATTGGAGGTTTCTCCATGGAAGGGATGTTTTGAGGGACACACCAAGCACTGCTGCTTTCCCAGGAATCCTGATCTCATGTTCTCCCATTGCAGTTCTAACAAGCTTTTCCTCTGAACCCTGCATCTGTTTTTTGGGATAATTTATATTAATCAGGTCTTACAATTATAAAGGGAACAAAGTAAAAGAAGGGAAACTTTGAAGATCATCCTTTGTCTTTCACGATGTCTGTGCAGACATGGAAATAACAAAAGGGCATTTTATAAAAGTGAGACGAGACTTGGATGTTTGTTTAATAGAGTCTTGATAGACTATTTCCTTTTGATCAATATAATAGTTGTAATTAGTTTTAGTGTTTCTAAGCTTTTGAACTGCAGAGAATTCAAACAGCTTGTTAGTGTGAGGAACTCCAGGAAACTTTAAAAGTATTCTTCCCTTTCGCATGTATTGCATTTACACAGGCCTAGTGACAGCAGCTGTAGCTGAGTTTTTTTATCCTGTGCCCCACCTCTCAAACTAATATTTTGAAAAGCTCAGAGAGGTCTCTGGAGTAGAACTTCCTGCACAGCTCAGAGCTCTGCTGCATAAAGAGGATAAATGCTTTGAAGTCTGTACTAATCCTGAATGCCATTTTACATATTGCTCAAGATCACTGAGGTGGTATCCTACAGAGAATAATGACAGTATTTTTATAAGCAAATACCCATTTTTTTGTTCATCCCCTTCAGCTGACTTGAAGGGTGCCAAGGAAACCATTTCTGCTATTCTGATCCTTCTCTAGTATGGTGGAAATTTGTTTTGAGAAAGACAGCTTGTGATTGTGTGAAGGAAGGAGCAGCAGCATCCAGCACAGCAGCAGCTGCCTGCACAAGTGATGACAAAAGACAGTGTAAACTGTGACCGTGTTTGGGCCAGGACGTGGGTGATGTGAAGTGGCCTCTGGGCTGGAGGAGACCTCAGCTGTGGCTCTGTCCTGCCCTGGGACTTTCTGGGAGGGGGCACGAGGCAGAAAGGGGCATTTCTGTAGGCAGTAAATGGGTACCTACAGCACTGCAGTGTGTGGTGCCCAGAGCCTTCTCTTCTCCAGGCTGAACAACCCCACCTTGCTCGGCCTGTCTCCACAACAGAGATATTCCAGATGGTCTTCACAATTCCACTATTTCTAACATTGGCTGCAAGAAGTAAAATGGAACTATGGAAATTTGGACATATTTTAAATTAACCCATAAATAATGTTACTGTGGGGAATTAAATATATATTCCTCTGAAGTCTCATCATTAGTATAAGCAGATAGTGTTGCCTGGGAACACAATACCTTTTGAAACAGTGTTGTTTTAAAACAAGTTTCTATATGAGAGATGGTTGTGATGTTTTGCAAAAAAATTATGTGGGTGTGCAAGGATTGAAATGAACCCTCAGCTTTTAGCATAAGTAGTCCAGTGGCTTTGAAATTATTCAGATATTTGAAGAAGTCTCTGCTAAAAATATCTGTAATGGAGCCTCCTTCCTCAACCCCAAATCTTTGGTGTAGTAATAATAACTCTCCTAACTGCTCCTTTTTTGCATCAATAGAGGGAAAAAAATCCATTTTCAAGACAAATGTTGTGTTTTACAATGTATCACAGAGTGATGAGTCATTTTAGGTGTTATATCTATTAAATGTCTGAGAACAAACTGAAATGTGTGCTTGTAATTACTCCTCAGTTATTGTATTGAGCTTCACAGATGCTTCCTTGGTCAGTAACTAATGTTTATAGGGGGTTTTGTTCATCCTGCTTTTGAACAATTCTTGTATTTAATAAAAAACACAATAAAAATTATCTTTTTCCTTACAGGACTCCAGAAGGCTTGAAGTTACAAGAAGAAAAGGTAGGAAAATGAGTTTTCTTTCAGTGTTTGTGTTGGTGTTGAGTATTCTTGCAGTAACTTTTTAAAACAAGCATGAATTCACACACTTGAAAGGTTGTGCTGCTGTGGGTTTTCCAACAGTCAGTGCTTGGTGCTTGTCTGACAGTTCTTAGTGTTGCAAATTGTAAATTTGTAATTTTTTTAAAAGAAAAGGTGCTCTTTAAGCACAGAATTGCATGATGGTGTTCGGTGTGCCTGTCAAGATTTGGATGCTGGCAGGGCATCTACATGGCTTTAAGCTGGAGGACGATAATTTTGATAGATTTTAGGAAGCAATTCTTCCCTGTGAGGGCAGTGAGATCCTGGCACAGGTTGTCCAGAGAAGCTGAGGCTTGCTCTATCCCTGGAAGTGTTCAAGGCCAGGTTGGAGGGGGCTTGGAGCAACCTGGTCTAGTGGAAGGCATAGCAAGGGGTTGGAACTGGATGCATTTTAAGGTCCTTTCCAGCCCAAAACATTCTGTGATAAACTCAAAACCTGGAAAATATCAGGGAGAAAAAGGTGCAGACAAAGCTTTCCATGCCTCAGCACACCTCAGCTCCATGCAAAGGTGCATTGATGCTCTGAGATCAGCTCCTGCTCCTGGGGACTCTGCTGCCTCAGTAACTAATTGGCTTCTGGCAGGAGTGGCTCTTGGATGGCTCCTGGCAGCTGAGGGAGATTTGGTCATCAAAGAGCTCATTCTGGTTATCATTCATTTTGATTTTGTTCAGCAGATGTTTTCTGGATCAGGCAGTTGCTTTCCTCATCTGTCTTGGTAGAATGTGAAGCAGGTGGCACTCTCCTATTCAATGGATTAATGCATTCCCTGTTCCCTTCCAGCAGCTTCTTGAATTGCTTTAGGCATCCTGTGCTTTGGGAAGAGGTTGTAATTACCGATGTTTTATTGCATAATCAAAGAAGGTCAGGTCCGAGGGTAACTTGTCATTGGGGCAAATAATCTCTTTTTTGTTCATTTAGATGTCCAGTGCATGCGTGTGTTTGATCAAACTTCTGCCACTCTTCATGAAGAAATCCAGTTCTATTGTATGTCCCTGTCTCAAACTGAGGAAGGCTCTTGGGTGGGTCAAGGCTGCTTTGAGATGCAGAAAAGCATCTTGGTGTTGTGGATGTGGGCACATTTCTGGCATGCTCTGGCTGTAGTTTGTGGTGCAGTTCATTATAGGCACGGAGACTGAATCCAGTCTTGTGGGTGTACCTCTAGTCATTTTTCAGATATGAATTCTATTTCCAAAGCTTTCTTCCCAATGAAAGCAACCAACACATATGAGAGCTTAAAGATAGCAGTTTTTGAAATCAGGATTGAGTTCACGGATCGTGTGCTTGGAGAATGTTACTTCAGAGCAGTAACTGAATTTGGAAATCAGTCCCTCAAAACGTCAAATTTCCAGGCTAAGTGAGGCTGATTGGTCATTGCTTTCAGAGGATGTGTAAGATTTAACTTTTATTTTAAGGGGTAAAACCATAATTTTTTTCAGAAGTGAATTCAATATAATGGACTTCTCTGTTAGAATCTTCTTAGATCCGTGGCTGGAGTGAAGGGGATGGCAACTGAGGGAGTAAAGATGTATGGATATATTTGGCTTATGCCCAGCAAGGCAATATGTGGATTATCAAGTCTGTCCGAAGAGCTGCAAACTCCTCAGAAGTCAAGAAAAAGCTAACAAATATGGTAAATACCTCTTGATCACAAAAGCCTGTGGATTTCCAGAGCTACCTGGGGATTTTCAGCAATGTTTTAAGTATCTTCCTCTCTGGAGTTATTCCTCAATAGTGCCTGTAAAATAATTTAACTAAAGACTCCTTCAGAAACCTCTTCAGTATTAAAATGTGCACAGAGCAGATATTATTTGGTGTAAGGAAAAAAATAACAGGAGGCTTAGAATGTTTATTATGCACACAAAAGGATTTCTTGTAAATTTTGTGATATGATATGAGATGACTCTAAGAGCCAGGCCTTTTTCCCCCTAAAAATGGTAATTTTTGCAGATAATGGTTTTTACCTGAAGAAATGAGATGATTGGAAGAGATCAGGGGTTGGAGGTTTATCCTTGTTTTGTTCCATTGGTAGAAATTTTGGCTTTCTCTTAAAAAGCTGAAAAACTAAGAAAATATCACATAGAAACATCCACAAATGTGGGAGCTCAGCAGATTTACTCTGTATCTGCTTTTATTATACCAGGCTTATGGATGATCCAAGATGATTAGAAAAAGAGCTTTTGGTGAAAGAAGGGGCAATCCTGGTTTAGACTTTTCAGAATTTTTCTTTATTTTTACGAAAGGTTTGAATCCTTTAGATTTAGAGCAGATGCTTTTCTTTCAAAGGGAACAAAGCCTTGATTGTTGTTGAGCAGGAAAACACTTTTTTTTTTCCTTTTTTTAGCTGTGGATGAGTGTAGTTAAACTGGAAGGCTTTTGGTTTCCAAAGTGTCAGGTTTACACGTGCTGGAGAAATTTTGAACCTGCTCCAAAGCCCATTACAGTCAATGAATGGTTTTCCTTTGACTTCTGTGGCATGAGATCAACAGTAATTGCATGATCTTTTAATTGCTGTAGTATGGAGGAGAGATGCTTCCCTGACTGCAGCTGGCAGCCACCTCTCAGTGATGTTTGGAGACTGATTTTCTTACAAATTGAAATGGAAATGTCTGCAGAACTGTTTTGTTCCTGGGATGTCTAACTGGTGTGCAAATATTACCCTTTTTGACTAAAAATAATTTTTTAATTAAAAAAAACCTTCAATCTGAGATTTGATTAGAAGCTGCAGAAATGTTTTACTAAATTCACTTGAAATCAGTGTCCAAGTTGGTCACACTGTGATATCAATCTGTATTATGCACATGCAATGGGAACTAGAATATGCGGTAGGGTGCCAGGTTTTGTGCTGTGATTTGAAAACAAACAAACTCCCAACCAACCAAAAAACTTCAAAATGCAAACTCAAGAAACCCCCACATGTGATAAACAAGCATAGAATTTGTATACCATCCCTCGATATTGCTCTGTTAAATTAAAATCACAGGGCATGTTTGGGCAGGCAGATCTTTTTTCACTAACTGAATCTTTTCTCTTTTCCCATTTTTATGTTAAATTTCCATAATTTTTCCTGCCCTTAGTGCACAGGAAAGGTGAATGGAGCCAAAAGATTAATAACTTGCACACTCCTGTCAGCTGTCCAGGGCAGTGTAATACTGCAGGAGAGCAGATGGGGAAGAGCAAAACAGGAGTAGGAAACTGGGAAAAGCAGCAGTTTGTGCAGATCATGTGGACATAGCAGACATTTAGTGAAAAGGATGAAGTGTCAGAATGGTTGGGCTTGGAAGGAAGGTTAAAGCCCATCCCATTCCACCCCCTGTAATGGGCAGGGATACCTTCCGTTATCCCAGGTTGTCCCAAGCTGTGTCCAGCCTGGCCTTGAACACTTCCAGGGATGGTGTAGCCACAGCTTCTCTGGGCAACAAGTGCCAGTGTCTTACCACCCTCACAGGGGAGAATTTCTTCCTAAAATCTATGTAGTCTGACGAGAAGACCCTGTGCAGGAAACTGGGAGACTGAAGGGTGTGTGTCACGGTGGCAGAAACACAGGACCAAGTTTATAGAGAGCATGTGCAGACATTAGGCTGGACAGTGGCAGGGTTTAATTTTAAAGATTGGTGACTTTTCCCTGTGTAATGAGTGTACATGAATGCATAATACTTACCTCTTGCTGTAAGTTACACCATACAATTTATATATTAAAGCCATGTATATTTGTGTCTGTTAAATTCCCCATGTCTGGCAGAACTGAACCTCCAGTGGTTTCCCCAGTTATTTTAGGGGCAGGAACACAGGAACTAATTTCTGCAACTTCTGGAGCTGACGAGGGTTCCCATTTCAGTTGGCACTGTGGGGTTGAAGTATGCTGAGTACTAGAACAAATTGTCTGCTGAGCTCAAGCCTAGGTATAGTCACATTTAGCATAAGGAGCCAGGTCTTCAGTAGATAGAAGTAAGCAAAGCTCTGCTGAATTAATGGATTACCTTTGCTTTTTACTAGCCGAGAATCTAACCCAAGAACTTAAAACTTTTGTTTTTATGTTGTTCACAATCATTTGTTCAACAAAGTAGCCAAGAAATGTTCAAGCAAATTGCTTCTGCTCTGACCATGTGATCTTATTGAGATGCAATTCTAGATTTATTCAGACAGATGACATCATGCTGCCATAAAGATACAAACTTTAAATATCTGCTTTGAATTAAAACTTCTTTGAAGTTTTCACAAGCTCTATGTTGTGGATGTCCTATTTGTATATATTTATTACAGAGATACAATCCTCATTGCTATACTGTGATTCCTAATCACAATGTGGACCAATATAATACACCCTGTGCTTTCCCAAGTTGCAAGAGTTTTACTGAAAAATCTCTGCATCAATTAGCAGTGTCAGAGGATTGAGCCAACAGCTTAAGAAATATTTCATTATTGCCCACTTGACATCGATTTTTATGTCTATAGCAGTTTGAGTAACTGGGCACAAACACTGATTTCATGTAGTGATTTTGATTTGCCAATTTAAGATCTCTCAGCCAACGCACCAATTTATGTGGTGGGTTTAGCGCAGGCCAAATTGCCAGTCCACCCACAGGAATTATTTACTCATTTCCTGCAGCAAGATTAGGAGGAGGAGCAAAGCCGGGTCGAACTTTGAAGGGTATAAAGAAAACTTTATTAACCGAATTGAAAAGCAAATGTAGTAAGAATCAGAATAAAACCTTCAGAACACTTTCTCTTCCCCCCACAACCTTTTTTTTTCTTTCACACTGACAATGTACAGAAACAAATCAGTCAGTTTACCATCTCTAATATAGTCTTTCTCCAATATGCTTAGGGAAGAAGGAGTGTCTCTCTTCAGTCTTCTGGAGACTTCTCTACAAGAAACAGTTCTCTTGTAGTTTCAATTTCCATGAATAGCAGCTGCCCAGGAAATCTGCAATTGTGAAATCCCTCCCATTTTTTCAGCTTTCCCACAGCTGAATTTATGGGCCATGCCAATTCATGGGGTTTTATTTTAAGGATGAGCAGTCCAGACTAAAGTTCTCTTCATCTAACTCTGAAATCATCTTCAACTCTGGGGACAGAGATCTTCTCTTCATCCCTGGGGCAAAGGGCACTCCTCTCTCTCTCTGTTCAAACTTCTCATGGGATTACACGTACTTCAACATCTGCTTATTTCAGCACAAATGCCTTTGCTGATGTCTACAATGTGAATGCTCCACCACCCCATAGGCATTCCACGAGTTAGAGGAAAAAAGAGTCTGATTTATCCACCATATCTTCTCCATAGCTTACAAGAGAATTTCAGTCCAAGACATGTTCTCATCCCCTCCCTCTTCCTTCTTCCTGACCTTGATGTTTTCATGCTGTTTCTGTGTGAGTCTTCATCTCTGTCTTTTTTTTTCACTCAAGAGAAAGGATGAAAGGTCTGCAAGTCTCATCTGTGCAGTGAAAGAGCTAACATCCTGCCGGGCCTGCGGATGGTCATGTAATCCCTCTGGGTGGTGGTTGGAGCTGCTTACGATGGAGAATTCTTCGGCGGCCGTGACTGCTCGGGCCACAGAGCTGTTTTCTGGCGTTTGCTGAATGCAGGTCCGGAGGGACCAACCTGGCTCCTGCGCGGCAGAGTAGCCCAGCCCACCCAGAGCTGCTCCCGGGGCCCTGCAGACACCTGGCTCGGTCCGGGCCAGCAGCGGGCAGGGCTCAGGGTCAGCTGGATGTTGGTGGCAGCCTTTCAGCCGCCGTGCGGGGGAACCCGCCCTGGCCAGCGGCCATCTGTACTCTGGTGGAAGAAACAAAAGACACTTCCTGGGCTTTTTTCATCTTTACGTGTGTGTTCACAAGGCCCATTAACTTCTTTGGTCCTTACAGGGAGTTATTTCCATAGTAGTTCCTTTCCCTCCTAAAAAAAAAAAAAAAAAAAATTATACATTCCACCAGAAAGTCCTACATGAAAAACTGACTCATGGTTATAAAATAGTAATGCCTTTCAGAAATTCTATTTACTACCTCTTTTTTTTTTTTTTTTCCCACTTCAATTTTTGCCTCTCAATGGAAGATGACAGGCACTCCAAAATTGGCAGGAATGATAAGTTGCTCTCCTGAAGTCCTTCAGGAACACAAAGTGGTCAGCTGTAATTACTTTTGTAGTAAATTACCTATTAATTTCTCATTATGTTGTTGTTTTCATATTACTGGAATCCAAAATATCTGGTTTTTTTCCTAATGATTTGGTCAAAACCCACCAAAAATCAGTAGCCGTGCCTGTGTTGCTCTTTACAAGCAACTGTAACCCCAGAATCTTGGTTGTCTGGCTATCCCAGTTACATCCAGATATGACATGAAAGTAAATGTTTGTATGTACATGCTCTGTACAGAGTTGGGTGTTCTGAAACACACTGGCTGTATTTCTGGACATTCCTCCAAAGTCTGAAGGATAGCTTTTACATTAAAAGTACCTGTTTTGTTGAATCACAAGTTGGAATATTTTCCATGTTTGTTATACTGATTTTAACAATTATTCAGTCTACTTCAAACAAAGTTTTTGTCTCTTCCCATATTAGCTGCTTTATTTTCATGGAAAGTTTTATTATCTCTGGCTTTGCCATCCACTGACAACATATGCTTTGAAATCTGTTACCCAGGGAAGGATATTTGCATCAAGATATTAGTCTGATGTTTAGTGCATGTGTTTCCAAACTTATGAAACCACAGTTTCTCAGCTTTTTTTATACTTCATCCTACTTGAACAGCCTAGCTCTAGTTGGGAAGGGGCAAAGTTGTTTGCTTCCACACATCTATCAGCAGTGGTGTTTAATTATAACTTGGCATATTTCATGCTTTTAAGTGGCAGGATTTAAAAGAGGAAGTAAAAGCATGTGGAGGGGGTAGAACCTCAAATAATCAACACTTTAGTCAGCATTAGGCACAATAGTAAATTAAATAGGAATGTGAATGCTCCTGAGCAGTCTTATTATTGCTGTTCATATTGCACATGTGTCTGGGAGGAGGAGCAGAGAATTGAAGCTTAGCCAGGGAGTTTCTGAGCACCTCCTGAACCAAACAGAGCTGGTCCTGGTGGTCACATTTGGCTGACAAATGACTGTTTGTGGAGGTGGATTACTTCTGAAAATGTGAATGCAGCCATGGTTTAGCCCAGCTTTGCCATAGGCATAGCAAACCCCTTGCATGCCCAGCTCTCTGACTGGTGGAAACAGTGGTATTGCAGAGCTTCTTGTAAGTGGATCCATCAGTTTCTGTAGTTGAGTAGTTTGGGGCAGGAGGAGGAATGAGTTCTCTTCGTGGTAGAATGGGCATGACTGTTTAGTAAGTAAATATAGTAGTCTGCTTTGCTAGAGTAGCAGATCGATGGACCTGGAAGAGCTGAAGTAAAAACTTCTTGAGTAGCAGGAAATCAGGAAACTGTTTCCCAGCAGCAGGTTGGATCAAGGAGCTTGTAGACAAGCTTAGGGAGTGGACAGAATTCAGTTCCCAGTGTGGGAAGAGGAAGAAGATGGAGATGAGCTAGAAATCTGAGATCTTGTGAGGATGTACAGGGAGATACAAAATAATGTACATATGTATTCCATACGCTGTACATCATAAATAGGTATCCCCAGTGCAGAGTGCTGAAGCTGGATGTGCCTGAAGGCATCTCTCTTTTTCCATCTGAAATCAGAACAAACTGTACTGATTTGGCAGCTATAAAAGCTGTTTGTGCTGTTGGCTTCTTTCATCCCTTGACTCCACAAGCTTATCTACTTTTTCCATCTAAACTGGCAGTCTTTTGGAAGATGCTGCTTTGTCCTACAAACCTTGTTTTAGCTGCATCTTCATCCTCTTCAAAGCACTTTTCTCCAGCTGACTCAGAGATGTAAAGCAGGACTGATTTGCACTGGTCTTCTGAAATAACCTGTCTTTAATAATAAGAGGACATATTTTCAGATAAATGGGCTTTTCTTAAGTGTCATTAGCAGCAGCCAGATGGAAATACACAGTGAGGTTTGAAGTCATGTTGGATTTAATTTTTTTTGTTATTTTCAGTGATGCATTGTTCTTTCTTTGAAATTCTACTTTTGTGTCCAGCCACATAACTGGTGAAATGCTGTTGTTTCAGATAGCATTGCATGATGTGGAAGCCCCTCTCATATGGAGCAGATGTGTATGATGCTTACAGATGATATTGAAAGGTGCAAATGCACTGTGAACCCAGAGTTTTCAGACCAGCTATAACATAACATTTGTAAGGGTTGAAAAATAAAATAAAACTGGCAGCAGGTGTTTCTGATAATGGCAATATAATGTAATCTACAAACACTCTTCAACAAATCAGTTTACCCAGCATGTCTTAGATATTAGAAAAATGAGTAAACTTGGGCTTTGAGACTAAAGACCCAAAGTCCAGGATCACTTCTGGGTCCTGTCAGATTTTTGAGTCGTGATTTTTGAACATGCTACTAGTCTACCTAATATGTGTAAGAGCATGGTGTATTTTCAATTTCAGTCTTAATAGGTTTCAACATGCCATTTCCCATTTCTTCCCAAACTGAGCTTTAACAGTAAGGCAGAGCAATTAGGTTAATATTATTGGAGTTTCAACTGGTTGCTCAATTATGAGCTAAAAATAAGGGAGGAATAACCCTCTTTGTTCTCTCTTAGTTCAGGTACTTGCTCCCAGGTGATCATGGCCTCAGCTTGTGGAAGATGGAGTTGTTGAGCCTGTCACTGGGTTAGCCCAGCTAAGAGTGCTGGTTCATGGTGGGGAGGCTCTAAGGGAGTTCTGGTGGCCTCTCCTGAAGGTGACCAGGACAGTGGCTGAGGCCATCAGTGATCCTTGCAGTGCTTAACTGTGGGGCTGTTGTATTCTTACTCTACATCCTGCTCTAGCCAAACCCGGCAGAATCATAGAATCCCAGAATGGTTTGGGTTGGAAGGGTTATCTCATTGCAGCCCCCTGCCATGGGCAGGGACACCTTCCACTACTCCAGGTTGCTTCAAGTCATGTCCAAGCTGGCCTTGAACTCTTCCAGGGATGGGACAGCCATAGCTTCTCTGGGCAACCTGGGTGCCAGGGCCTCACTACCCTCTCAGGGAAGAATTTTTTCCTAATAGGATGTGAAGAATGAACCGTTCAGCTATTTGGTGTCATAGCCATGTCCCCGGCTGCTGCCATAGCAAGTACTCTGCTTAAGTTAGTGGTTTTTAGGGGGCTCTGCTTTGTGTGTAAATGGCTCTTTTGGACTTTATATTTCTAAGCAAGATTTCATTTCAGTAATTAGCATGTTTCAGTATATTTTTAAATAAGAATTTAGGAGCCTGTGAAATGGTCCAGTTGTTCTTGGTGCTTGGGAAAGAAAAATCTGCTCTGTGTAAGGTAATTTCATTACTTTTCTTAAAGAGTTTTTATTATGCATCTAATTGCACATTTACTGTACTTGATAGACCCAAAAAAACCCACAACAGAATGAACAAGCCATTTTAGTCCATTGGGTAAATAAAAGAGGTAAACCATTTATAAATATGTATTTAGTCAACAGAGCTGATTGGCCACTCCGCATCTGCTCCAATGTCTCAGAAATCCAAGTTTAATAGACTTCCATAAATAGTTCCTTATTTGTCATGAGACAGGAGTTATTTATCCATGCTATGCTGCTTGCTTGTGTTTGATGAAAACTTATGAAGAATATTAGACAGGTTTGTTGTTTTATATATAACATAATGGGCACTGTGTGTTTATGAAGTAGCATGAGAGTGATCCTCATATTTTTGTCCCATCTCCACCTCATTATTATCCTTGCTTCTCCCTCATAGGTAGTATGTCTTTTGGTCATTATTTTTACTCTCTCAGTTTTAATGAGGTTAAGATGTACCTTCTTTCTGCAGAACCTCTAAGTTCTGTCTGATAAAGTGTCTCCAGTGATGTTACAGTCATTAGGGCTGAATATCAGCCCAGATGCTTTTCCTAATTGAGTGTAAAAATATTTCTCATTTCAGGTATCACAAAACTCATCCAGTAACATGTTTTACCAGGATGAAACTAGCATATGTGAAAAGTGATTCTGGACCCATAGACTTCAAAGCTGGTTCCTTCCAAAGGCATAAGTTGTTTTTTGGCTTTTAAATTTGTTCAGCACAAACCAGCTTTGTTATCAATGTATCTGTTCCTGGGATTTGTGTGCACAATAGTTGTTGCAAAGGCTGAAATCTATCTTGTGCAACCAGCAGATAATAGCATCAAATTATGCTCTAGCTTGAAAATATAAAATACAAGAAAAAAGTGTTGTGTTTTCCATCTGCAAATTTGAAAATTTTTCAAAATATCGCTTCTTACAAGATTTCAGTTTAGTTTCTCACTGCAACTGCAAAATAGGTCACAGTGGCATGCAGTGCCCCTGCTTCTAGTTGTTTTGCTTTTCCCATTGAAATTCTATATGATATGAATTGCTTATAATAGGATATTTTTTCTTTATTTTTCATATCTGAATGCTTTAAAGAATAATTTTTCTCTGTTATTTGTAAGAGCCTGACAGAGAGATGGAGGCTTCAGAGGGCTCTTAAAATGCTGTTTATTGCATAGATGAGGTTACAGCAGTTGGGGGTCGTGGGTGAGCCTATAGCTGCTGGCCATAGGCAAGCTGTGTGTCCTGAAGCCCAATTCTATTCATGTTACAAAGCATTATATCTTTTTCTCTGCTGTGCATCTTGTTACATAAGAACCAATCAACATCATACACAATATCTTTTACGTTTACATATAACCTATCATAACTACTAACATTACCATAACCATGTTACTATTTTCCAGTCACAAAAGGTTAGTATGTTACAGTTTAAGCTAGAAGTTGTTTTTCAGTTTTCTTGCAATGGAAAATTCTGAGATCTTTTCTCTACTTGCAATATTGGCTTAATTGTTGGCCTGTGAAAATCCTTTTGTTTGGTAAAAACATCTTTTGTTTGAGGTGGATTTATCCTTTGCTCTAAGCCATAAAGCCCCTTCTAACTCACTTGCTCTTTGCCCTCTAGTTAACCAGTAAGACTGGCTCAGCACTTCTCTTCTTCTATATCAAAACTTGCTTTCATTCCTATAGAACCTTCTGTATATCTGTAAAACTTTTCTGTTAAATTTTTGTCCTTCCCAACTGTTACTGAAGTTAGATTTTTTTATCATCCTAGTTTTTATTCCATAGAATTATTTCTTCTTTACCCCTACTTGTTTTTCAAAAATTATTTGTTTTCCCTAAATTATGTAATAGTCATATTTAGGTTTGAACTCCTATTGCCTGTTAAATAGAGAAGTTCATCACCTGCTTTTAACAGAATCAACATTGTGGCAACCCTTATTCCCTGGGAAATAGAATTAGTGAAGCCAGAAATTGGAAGTAGCCTATGCAGCTTCTCTGCTGTTATCAACAGGTCCAACTCTGTTGGCACCAGTGTTTGTGGGAGATGATCCATTGCCAGAGACATTTTTATGGGAAAACACCAGTTTGTGAAAAGAGAGGGTGGCTGTGGTTTGAGCAGATATCCCAGCCTGTGAGGTGTCTGTGTGTGCACCCCAAGATGCTGATGGGATTTCCCTGGTGTGCAGGAGTTGAGATCCAAGCTACATCTGAACACTGTGCAACGATTAAATAACTGTGTGACCCACAGAAAATTCTGATAAATGAAGAAGCACATTCTCCTAACTCTGTCATGATACTTTAAGCAGAGACCCTCAGTAGCAGACAGGATGAGACCCTGAGTTTGTCTGTCAGAGAGGGGCTCATCGTCTTGCTGGACAGGGTGGCTGGACCAGTGTGCCTGTTCCTGATGCTGATTTTGGAATGAGCAGCTGGAGTCATAGGAAAGTTGGAGAGAAGTACAGGTTTTTACATGCTTGTAAAACCAAACTGGATGGGTTTTGCCATCATGATGGTGAACTGGCCAGCCAGGGCACCAGTGTGTGTGCTGGATGTAGGACTGTAACAGCTTCTAGAGGGCTGGGGGTTTCAAGACCAGTAAGGAGCAACTCTTTACTGTAAGGCAGAGCATGTGGATTAAGTCAAAGTCCTTACCAGTACATTAAATTATCTAGAAAGCCCTGACTGCTCCTCAGTACTACAAGATGTCCCAATTAGAGCTGTCTTCACAAAGGTAGCAGTAAAGGAGCAGAGAGCAGAAAGACTCTCTTTTCCTTTTAATATATAACAGATGCTTCTTACATGGGGAGGTATGCATTTGGATGACATTTCTAAGTGTATTCCAGACAGGTCAGCTGGGTTAGAGAGAGTGCTAAGTGATCGTTTTTGGTGAGTTGCAGAATTTGTATTATCACTAGATCATCCTAACATGTCCTGGGAAGTGTGGAGGTGCTGGTGAAGTAATTAGGCTCTGACTGAACTTCACAAAGATTTCTGTTTGACTGTGAGACAATGCTGAGAATGACTCTTTCACCCTTTTAATGTTCACCCAATATAAATGACATCACCAGAACAAGTCCTGCCTGATCTGCGTGTTGGGCATTACAATTCCCTCTTCAGAGGAAGTGTGTTCATCAGGCCTTGTTTATCATATCTGAGCTTCGTTCCCTCTGATTAGATGATCCTATCATCATTCAGACATCTTTAATTGAGCACCCCCTAGTATTCTAGAACAGAAATAATGATTACAGCCCTCTGTCTTTCCTTTCACCCCTCTGCCTTTCCAGCAGGCAGAAGCTCTAATGTGATTATATCTCAGGATGCTGTTTGTTCACTGGAGAGGCTGTTCTCGTTGGGAGAACAGCACTGCTGTGCAAACATGGATTTTTCTCTGTTTGAGAAACCTGTGGGATTATCTTCAGTTTCAAATGTCACAGCAATTAATATTTGGAATTACATAACTGAAACATGTTTTATTGCACTCATTTAACAACAGGAACATGATGAAAAGCATTAAAAGTATCCAACTTATTTTCCTTTGCATCCAGGAACTGATTTTGACTCAGTCCTCTACCAGTGAAGTTTCCATTTCACTTTCCTGATTTTGTAGCAATAATTTTCAGACCTTCCTTAAACCAAACCTACTGTTTGTTCTTTCAGTTATTCCCAGGGGACAAGAGGATTTCTGTCAAAACAGCAGAACAATTCCTTTCAGGAAGCTAACTGGAAGCAGGGAGGAGTGGGGAGGGGGTGCGTAGCTCAGTGTGTGCGTGCCCCTGTTGCTGATGTGCTGATCAGCACACGGCTGGTGTGAGCACGGCTCTCCAGAGAGAGACAGCTCCAGCGGGAGAGCCATTAATATCCAGCCGTTTTGTCAGTGGGAGTTAAGCATAGTGCGCTTATTTAATTTAGACATTAAATCTCTTTCTTAGCACAAACAAACACTCCTTTGCTGCCTTAAAATTCTACTTGGCAGCTATGTGGATGAAGCTTTTGTCTGCAAGTCTGCTCTTTTGGGGAAGGCCTTGGGGGCGGATGTGATTCCAGAAATATGGAATTGTTAAGGTTGGAAAAAATCTTTAGGATCATTGAATCCAGACATTAGCCCGGCACTTCTGTGTTCCTGGGAGCTCTCCCAAGCCATGTGCTGACCCTTGCTGATTGGTCACTGCTGGGGTGAGGGGTCTACAGGTCTTTGGTGGCTCCAAGGGCGTTAGGTCATTAAGTAGTTAGAGGTGGTTGGTCAGAATTCCTCTGTTGGGTTTGCAATTGAAATAAACAGGCAGAAAGTCAACCCCAAACTAGATGTTCTTAACTCACTTGCAAAATCCCATCTCCAACATGTAAACAAGCACCCTCTAGCATTACTTACAGGTGAAGTGTATTTGAGCAAGAATAAGGTAAGATGAGCTGATGATTATTAAAACTGGGATTTTTGCTGACTTAAATGCAACAAAGCTTTTTGGTTTTTTTGCTTTTTTTTTACTTCTGGTAAGAAGGAGTGATTTCAGATTTTGCCTCTTTATGAGCAGAGATTAAGCTAACTAAGCATTGTCTCGATCTTCAGTGAAACAAATTCCTCACTTACTTGGTGCTATATGTGCTGTAGTAAAAATAAATGTTATTACCCGCAGATACCACCTATGTTAATATTTCTTTTTAACTACTGGAAAAATTGCTGGTACTATCTCTGTTTTCCTAGAGGCAATGCCAAATCACAAAAAGGTCTGAGGTTTCCAGGAACATACGCATGAGCTACCAGCAAAGTTTTCTAAAGCCAGAGGATTGGATTTTGTTTAACAAGATTCATTTAGTCCTTGAGAGAACACACAAACTTTCTTTTTTAAGGTCAGATAAAAATCTGTTTTCTGTGCTGCTAATTTATCAGGCACTAGAATATGAAGGTCATGGTTTGTAGGGAGAAGAAATATCTTTTACTAGGCCAGTGGAGAGAGAAGGAAGTGTGGGAAGCTGTTGAGCACAGGAACAATTCATCAGGTCTAGAACATTAATGGCAACTGTCAGATAGTGAATTCACTCCCTTTATACTTAAACAGCATTTGCTCGTTTTAAAGTTAGTGTAAACACAGTCTTTTTACTTGCTGTCAGTATCTAATGATATGTGTTTGCCAGCTATTAAGATAAAAACGGCTTTCAGGTCTCCCGTTCTTATCTCCTTTGGGGTTGTTTTATATTTTTTGGTTTTGTTTTGGTGTTTTTTTTTCATTTTTTGTTGTTGTTTTTTTTTGGGGGGGGCGTGGGGGGGATTTTTTTTGTCTTCCCTTTTTGAAGGGAAAAAAAAGGATAACTTTGGAGAGTGTTTCCTGTGATGCCAACTGACTGTAGGACTTAGGTAAGAGTGTGATTTGCCAGCAAAAACTTTGGAGGTACACTGTAATGGGGGGAATGACAGTGGAGTCTGAGATGGATATATTTCCTTTTTCCTTTATTTACTTTCTAGCTTACAATTTAGATTTGATACTTTGGAATTTTCTTCTTGTTGGTGGCATGGATGGGGCCACCCTGCTGTGAGTATCCTCTGCAGTCCTGCTATAAGTTTGTTCTGTCCTCTTGAGAGTGGGGCCAAGGTTCCCATCTATGTAGGGGTAATGTGTGCCATAAGGAGTGCTGCTGTCTTCATGCTATCATATGAAATGGTGTAGATTGGATATTAGGAAAAAAATTCTTCACAGAAAGGGTTGTCAAGCCCTGTCACAAGCTGCCCAGGGCAGTGGTGGTGCCCACATTCTCATGGAGAGATTTAAAAGACATGTAGATGTGGCAGTTGGGGACATGGTTAGTGGTAGGTTTGGCAGTGCTGGACCAATGGTTGGACTCAGTGATCCTTAGGGATGTTTTCCAACCTAAACATTTCTCTGTTTCTGTGCTTCATGTGTGGATGACAGCATGGGGATTGCAGCTGAATGCCCAGTGTGTGGCACAATCTCTGCATTAGCTGCCTGGGGTGTTATTTTGCCCAGAGATAGACCTTATTTGGGAGCTAGGTTGTTAGAAATTAAAATTCATGGAGCAGATTCAGGATGTGATGCTGCATATCCCCTGCCTGTGGTTGCAGCCAGGCTGGCCAGGCTGCCAGCTGGCAGTGAGAGGTGAGGGCTTTAGCTGCGATTCTCTTCTTGTTTCTTGCACTGAGACCTTGGTCAGGATTTAATAGGAATTAAGTCTGATAGAAGAAGTTAAAAAGTAATGATCACTTCTTCAGCGATGCATTTTTCCCCTCAAGATTTCTTTCTTCTGCATCCTCTGATAAAAAAAACCACATAAAAACAGGGTTCACTGGAGTGCAAGCATGAAGCTGGTGTGATTTCAGAGATAAAATCAGCTGAAAACTAATTATCATAATATCTAACTTTCTGATACTATCACAAGTGTCAATGTCCTCTATTCTGATAGTCATGATGTGCCTTTTCCCTTACAGAGTGCTAGTGAATCCTTTAGGTCTTGCTGCCTGACATTGTCAGTCTGTCATTGTTGCTGATCCAACTCTATTGACTCTGAGCTCTAAATAATTAAAATTGTGTGCTTATATAGGAAAAAAGGCAAGAAACTTCAGTAGCAGAATATTCTGCAACACTGGAGTGCAGCTTTTAGCATTTCCATCTGTAATTGCTGTCTCTTAGTTTGCAAGAAAGATGTGACCTTCTGAGTGAGATGGGCTGGTATTAGTGAGATATGTGGTCCCACAGTTACTTGTGTAATTGCATAATTACTTGTCTGAAAAAATGAGGGTTTTTTACATGGTGAGAGGAAAGCTTTCCTCTCTAGGTGGGACTAATGTGGAGCATGTTTTTAGTGTATCACCTGGCGAAGGAAAATGCAGAGGAAGGAGCTTCTGCTGCCGTTTCTTGCTGCTGTTTGTATTTTGTTTTAAGGATTAGAAACACAGCAAAGTGGCTGATCATTGAAGGCCATGAGCCAAGACCCCATCCCTGACATCTCTTACTAAAGCTTTTGAGGAAGCAAACCAAAATACTGTGAACTAGACTCTCTTGGAGCCAAAAAGGCTCCATCTATTCTGGTACTTCCAGTAGCAGAAACAAAAAAGAAATTTTATGAGAGCGACTAAAAATAGTCCTTTTGGATCCCTGGAGTTTAGTTAGTCTCAGTGGTTTCTCTGTATGCAAACCTCATTCAGTTGCTATTTTCTGCCTTTGTCATGATTTCAGTGAGGGAGGTGTAAAGGAAAGGTAATATCAATCAACCTAGATACAAGCTGGAAGTGGAAGAGCAGGCATAGCATTGGGAAGAGCAACAGGGAGCTTCTGGCTCCTCTGGAATGCTAGTGCTCCAATGCTTTATCCTGTATCAGCCCTGCTTGTGCTGAGTGTATGGATTTACTGGGATTTTGTGCATTATTCCAGCAATAAGTTGCTTTACTTCGGCAAATCAGGGTGTAACTGATAAACCTGTTGTTTGGTCTTCATGGGTTTGGACACCGTAAGATGTATCTTGAGTCTAATACCTAAGTGACTTGGATGCAGTAATAATTAAACTTCTAGTCATGTAATTTTGAAAACAGGAATTCTTTGTATATTTATGTTGATTATATGTATGTCCTCAGATGGATTTCAGCATCTTATATTGCATTTAATTGACTGTTGGGTTTTTACCCTAAAAGTCACTGTTTCATCTTAATCATAGCAAGTAACCTTTCTCATGTGTGAAATGGGGATAACACTGGGTAAACTTAGAAATGTTATGTGGGTTGATTGAAGTATATTGGTCTCTTTAAAATAAATCTGTGTACGTGTGTGCCAGCAATGTACTTTGCTTTCTGTGTAGGTTCAGTTGATGACACTTCGTGGATCAGTGATAGAGCCAGGTACAGAAAGCTGCTAAAATTACTGAGGGGCTGGGGGCCACTATGATAGTTTGGTCGGTGTTGATGTGTGAGCAGCATCCCTTTCAAAGTCTGCAGGACATCTGTCTCTTAAGTTACTGAGACAGGAGGGGTGGATAGGTGTTGTACTGCACTAAGAAATTGTTTTATATTTACACTGAATGGTTTATCCTGTTCTCCCTCCCAAGCTGTGGTGTGGTAGAGTTCTCCTTTCACCCCTCCCCATTGGCGGTGTCCATTGGTCACGGGTCTGTTCCTCCCCTTTCCCCGAGTTTTAAAGTGCCTGCCATCTTCTCTCTCTCTCACTTTCTCCTCTTACCATGTGCATGACACAATGAACTGTGGACTATTTTCCCATGGGAGAAAAGAGCCTCCTTTGGTTTTTTGCCTTTGTCTATGAGGATTTCCCATCCACCGCTGGTCCAGAGCTAGCCAGAGGACCGGAGAGAAAAAGGGATTTACTTCAGATAGGCTGTCACTCAGGCTGTTGTCCCCCACTGATGGATGTGTAGAAGGAAAGGCATGTGCCAGGACCACGATTAGCCCATCAGAAGCCTGGAGTGGGGACCTCTGTGCTTGGTGAGGGCATCATCTGCTGTGCTTCTCTGGCCCCTTCTCCAGTATGCTCCTTTCTGCAATATAGTTCAAACTGAAGTGTGCCTGATACTGATTATATGGGGACATTACATCTTTGGGAACCTCATTGAAATGTCTCTGGTTCCCGCTGGGCTTGCTCTGCAATACTGCATCATGTGTGGGTGAGCAGGGAAAGGGATTCTTCAAGTCTCCTAGGAAAGAGCTTCAAAACTTGTCTCTGGAAGGAAACTTAATGGTTGAAGGAAAGTTGATGGGATCCCCCATGAAAACAGCAGCAAAATGAAAAGGCTGCCTGGGACTCTGCTTGCTGCAGGGGGAAAAACTAGGAGGGAGGTGCAGGCAGATGAGAAAGATCTCAATTTCTATCCTGTAATGATTAGAAAGGTTGAGAGGGAAGTGAGTGGAACAAAAGGAAAGCAAGTACTTGAGAAGGCAAAAGTCTCAGGTCTAGTCTGCTTTACCAACCTAAAACCTGATTGCCTTAGTTATTCGTGGTGGTAAGGCAGTGACTTCCAGGATGCTAGGAGATGGATTTGCTTTCTGCAAAAATTATTTGCCAGGCAGCTGCTGGTGCATATTTGGAGCTAGTGATTTTCCTGTTGAAGAACTCAAAAGAATAAAGCTTGGCATCCTTAGGTTCACTCTAAAGGGAAACACAGGGCATTTTAGCATGGCATGCCATGACAGACTGATATTGGCGTTCTTTCAATGTTGAAAGCTTGCTGTGTGCTCTGGTCAAATTTCCCAGGAAGTCATGGCCTCCTTCCCGTGACCCTGCAGCATTGCTGCAGACCAGGTCTGCTTGCTGAGCTGCCTTCACTCCCCTCAGCTTATGCTGCTCACTCCGTGTCTCTGGTGGCAGCAGTGGAAGTTGTGTGCTTGGCTGTGTTTGCAAATTTGGCCTTTAGCTGCTTAGTCTCCCGTTTGTTGATGGCTGGAGAGATCATACAGAACATACAGAGGGATGTGGCTATGTGCAGTGAATAACGATGAAATGCCTGGTTTGTGTTACTGCTTGAGCATGGTTTGAAAGAGAATCTTTGTGGTGTTTGTGTTCAGAGTTTCTCTTGAAGCAAAGGCAAGCTTAAAGGGAAAGAAAGTGACAGAATTTGACATCCCAGCCACCACCTCCCAGACCAGCACCCGTCTGTCTGTCAGACATCACTGTGCCCATTCAAGAAACCCTCCCTACCTTTAACAAGCAGCACTAAGGATGCTGGAGGTGAATTATCTTTAGAGGGGAATTCTGCTGTCAGGGTGGGTATGACTGTTCTGTTTAGCTGTGCTGAATTATTTTGATTAGATGTTTCTGTGGTATGGACCAGACTCCAATGACTGTCATACACAGCTCTGCAAAACAGCTTCTTAGAGCTCTCTCTGGAGAAGGCAGTGTTTTCCATTGAGAGAAAGATAAGATTGCAAGGGCTGCACTTACCTCCCTTAAAAACAAATAAACATTTCCGCAATGTGAGGTAACTAACTAAGTGTTATCCTGGTATTTTCTTTGAATAGAGTGAGGCTTTGTTAATACTGTAGTACTGGAGCAATACTCTGTAACTGACAAAATCTCTTCAGTTTTGTATTTCATTATTTGAACAGATCTTACTCCTCCTGAAAGGTTTTGCTTTAGTAAAGGAAAAGCAGATATGTGTCCATCTGATCCAGAGTCATGAAAGAATATGGGTATGCACATTGGCCTTTTTCCTAATAGGAGATTCAGACAGGAAAAAAGGTCTTTATTTCATGGCCATCTGTGATCCTCCATTCAGTAAAACCAAGGGACCCCAAATCCTGGGAGTGCAGGAACCTGTGCATGCATTTAGTGTAAATGCAGTAATGCTTGAACCAGGAAGGCATGGCAGCAACCCACCAGCTCATCCCATTTTCAGTACTGAGTGTCCTGGATTTTCCTCCTGGTTGCTTATCTGTAGGAAGTGAAAGAAGACTGAAGCCTTTACAGATTTGTCCATGGTCATGGGGAACACAGAAAAGGGCACATGGTGGCATCAGCAGGAATAGATCATGAGCACAGTGCTTTATCTAGAGCTAGTGAAGATTTTACTACAAATAACTCATCCTGCTCTGTCCTTCTTATCTGTCCTTCAGCCTTGCAAAATGTATTTCACGTACACAGTGTCTCCCTGCTTGAGCCAGTTATCTGCCTCTCAACAACTACTTATTCTTCCAAAGTATTCTATTACTGCTTGGATTTGATTTTTATATATATAAAATCATTTTGCTATTGTGCTGCTTGTGTGTGGATGGAAAACTGCCTTAGCTTCTTGCACTCCATCTTGCTGCAGTATTGATGTTGCTATACATGGTTGTAAAATTAATTAAATTATGTTCTCTATTTATGAACTAGTTTATTACTTCAATTATTTATTGCTACTGCAGCTAATTTGATTTAGGTAATATTTAGTTCTGTTTCAGTAACTTCATTTTAAAAACAAACTGCTGGTTTGAATTCATTGGCATTAAGGACCTGTTATTGATTAGTTTGGCCTCAAACTGTATGATGAAGAGAGTGGCTGTGTGCCATGCTAAGCCTTCAGCCCAGAATGTTAATAGCAACCTGAACTTATTTTTCTGGGAATATTTCTTTGGAAAGTGTACGAAGACTTGCTGGTGTCTGAGGGAAGTCAAACCCTTTCAACAATTTCTGTAGCTGGAGCTTAACTTTATAAAGAAGAACAAAGTAAAGAATGCAGAACTGAATAACTGCAATCTCCCACTTTTGTACCTCCATCATAATTCAGACATGCCCTTTACTACAGTTTTTTGTTGGGAATTAGTAATATCACCTGTAGTGGTAACATTCAGTCTGCTCATCTGTGTATCTCTCCAGGTCTGCTCTCCAATTTGAAGAGCTTAGTTCAAAACCTATTAAAATAAACCATAAGGCTTCCTTTTTCACTTTATTTCATGCTATAGCTCCAATGACTCCCTGGCTATTCTCTGTGTTGCCACTTTCTGCTGACTCTTCATGATTTAAAGATGAAGAGGTTAAATGGCTTCTCTTCTACCATCTCCAATTACCTGTGATAAAGCTCAAGGGCTACACTTGAGAGTGGAAAACAAAGGTCTTGTTTGTAAATTAGAGTTCAAGGCTGGTTTGCAGGGTGCTCTTGAAGGGTGATACTGCTTTTCCATTCATTCCGTAATGACAGTCTGTATTTGGTGACTTGTCCTGCCATGACCCTGCAAGGCTATGTCCAGAGGTGAGGAAATTATCTGGAAGACTTTAATGCCAGTTCTTTTGCTCTACAGTAGCTTCTCTGATCACAGTCATTGTCTTTGGAAATGAAGAAAGCCAACATGGTCCAAAGGTTGGGGGATCTTTTCAGGTGGTCAACCACAGCATTGGATTTGTTTACAGCCCATTTGAACATGTGCCAGTTCAGTCTCTCCTGTGACCAAGTCAAGGTGGTGCTGCTGCCCAGCCAATGGAGGCTGGAGCAGTGGAGCTCTGCTCTGCTCCACTCCATGGTTCTTGCATTGGATCTGGAAAGCTGCAATTTCAGGTCTTTGTCTTAAATGCTGCATGTGCTTCCCAACAGATACAAAATGCTGTGGGTCCTCATGGTTTTCTTTTCTTCTAGAGATGCACATCATCCTTTTTTCTGTTCTTGAGTTCTTGAGCTCTTCTATGGAAAAGGGAAGGGCTGAGGGAGGCTTTTCTGTAAGCTCCTTACTCTGATGAGTATCTATTGTGATTTGACACTGATAACATATTTTGGAATTATCATCAAAACCACATTAAACACATAATCTTCACTTAGAACAACAAAAACAACTAAACTAAACAGAAGGAAAAAATTTCCTCATGCCAGATCCAACAATAATCACAGCATAGAACAAAAAAGACAAATTACACAAAAATCCAGCCCTAGACCTTTCACTGCAATTATGGTACAAATTTCCTTCTATAATTCTACTTAATAATATCATTCAATACTTGTTTTGCCCATTAGTTCTCCCAATTAATATCCTTATCTCAAAGTCCTCATGATGGCCCACAATTCTCCACCAAAAAGACTGTTGTGGTTTGACACTGGCCAAACACCAGGCACCCACAAAAGCTGCTCACTTACCCTCCCCTGCCACAGCTGGGCAGAGGAGAGAAAAAAAATTAACAAAGGGCTCATGAGTTGAGATAAGGACTGGGAGAAAACACTTGAATAGCAAACCCGGCTCAACTCAAAGGTAAAAAGTGAATTTATTGCTATCAGAATCAGAGGAGGATAATGAGAAGTAAAATAAGCCCTTAAAAATACTTTTTTTCCTTCCCAGCCTCTCCCTGTGCAGGGGGACAGGGCATGGGGGTTTTGGTCAGATTGTCACCTGAGGTTTTCTTCCACTGCTCCAGGAGAGGAGTCCTTCCCTGCTATACCATGGAGTCCCTCCCATGGGAAACAGTTCCCAGTGAACTTCTCCAGAGTGGATCCACTCTTGCAAGCAGCAATCCTGCCAAAACTGCTGCAACGTGAATTCCCCCATAGGCACACAGTCCTCCCAAAACTGCTGCAGTGTCGGTCACTCTTCCACAGGGTGCAACCCTCCAAGGACAGGCTGCTCCAGCCTGGAAGCAAGGGCCCCTCTTTCCACCGGGTCTTCCACTGTGTCACAGCCTCCTCCAGGCATCCACCTGCTCTGGCATGGGCACCTCCCCCAGGGGTTGCAGGTAGATCTCTGCATCCCCCATGGATCCCCATGGTCTGAGAGTGGATTTCTGCATCCCCCATGGAGCCCTGTGGTCTGAGAGTGGATCTCTGCATCCCCTGTGGATCCCCATGATCTGAGAGTGGATTTCTGCATCCCCCACGTATCCCCATGGGCTGTGGGTGGATCTCTGCATCCCCCATGGATCCCCATGGGCTGTGGGTGGATCTCTGCATCCCCTGTGGATGCCCATGGGCTGCAGGGGCACAGTTGCTTCACCATGGTCTTCACCACAACCTGCAGAGGAATATCAGCTCCGGTGCCTGGAGCAGCTCCTCCCCCTCCTTCTCCACTGACCTTGGTGTCTCCATGTTGTTTTCCTCACATCCTCCTCTTCTCTGACTAGACAAAAAATTGTGCATGTCTCTGTTGTGCCATGCTGCACCCTGCCCGCAAGGACAGGTGGTAATGCAACTGGTCAGCTGCAGAAATGAAGAGCAGGCAATGGGTCTTTCGTGAAATCCGGGGATCCTTTATTATGTGACAGCAACAGCACTGATGTTCCGGAATGTAGGCACACAAAGACCCCAAACAATGAGGGACTACAGCTTATATAGACTAGTAATGAACATTCTGTAAACATTCTAACCAATAACAGACATACATGTAACCCATATTAATGTAATAACCCCTTCCCCTCCATGATCCTTTGCAAACAAACTGTAACTCTCCATAACTTCAAACAATGTCTCTTAACTTAGGATGAGGTTCTCCACAGCCTAGGGCTGACCTCTGCTAAAGCTGGCTCACTGGCTGGATTAGGCCACTGGGTCTCCACATGTATCACTTCATTTTGATTTTCTTCTTAAATATGTTATCATAGAGGCATAACCAACCTTTCTCATTGGCCCAGCCTTGGCCAGCAGCATGTCCATCAGGGCTGTCAGAGATCAGCTCTACCTGACGTGGTGGAAGCTTTGAGTAGTTTCTCACAGAAGCCACCTCTGTAGACCCCCACTACCAAAAACCAGGCCATGCAAAACCAACACAGTATCCTTTACTTATTCTGTACAGCAGTGTGTTGTTTGCAGCATATGCAGTGATATTAAATGGTTGCTACATCTCAAGCCAGAGGTAATTGCAGCAGTCCTGGAGTGCCTGTGTAAGCTCCAGTCAAATCCCCATGGGTGAAGGGCTCTATTAAAAATTTAAGATTGTTATCACTAATCTTGAAAGTGGAGTGATGTGTTTAACATATATGATTATAAACTTTGAAACAAGATGATTTCATCTGGTGGAGCATCTGGGAATTGTTTTTTCATTATCACATTTTAGAGAGTGAAAAATCTTTCTGTTCTCTCAGAGGATTTTGTGGGATTAGTTGCTGCTGTTTGCTGTTGTGTATTCCTGCAAAAGTGTATATAATTATGTGCATCTCTAGTTCACTCTGCATCATTCTTGGGGGGTTTTGCATGGCTTTCCCTAGTGGTGTTCTGGGATGGTTCCCTTCAGATGGCAAGGGAAAATAAGAAGAAGCTTTTCCCATTATCAGTTTGAAAAATGATCTAACAATATGTGCAGGAGTTTACTGATGTGGCAAAGTACTTTCTTGTGCAATGTTTGCGAATAACTATACTAACTCAGAAAAATCACTTGATAAAGTGATTTATATGAATGATGTTTTCAGTATGAAATGCAATAGCAGCTATGCACTGATACTTTCACTGAAGGGTTGTCTGAATTCTCTTCTAAACCCCTGACAGCAGGTCCCACTGTCCAGCCAGCAGCTCTGACCACACATTTGCAGAGGTCTCTGGTCCTGGTGATTGAAACTTTTGCGTATGAAGAAAGTGCTTTCTTTATAAGTTGGATTTTAAGATAAGTGGTACAGACAGTCAAAAGTCACTATGAGAATGTGTTTTTATCTGATAAAGACAGCTTATCCCAGTGTGGATTTTCAAACTCTCAGGCTATTTTCTATTGTGACAAAAACTGATCTTAGACTTTTCTATTAGAATAAAGCCCAGTAAAGGCAAAACCAAAGCATTTAAAATTAAAATTAGTAAAGACTTCATTTCACCAATTTAGCTTCCTGGTTGTTGCTCCTCATTTTCGGAAACTTTACTAGAAAGGAGATGCAGAGGAGGAGAGAAAGAGGTAAATAGTGTATAAATGAGAAGGGAAAGGGGGTACTTGGAGATGGTGAAATTTCTACACTTGGCTGGGATATCAAGCTGATGTGTGGAAGAGGTAGCAGCTTTTTGGGAGTGTGGGACCAGACAAGTGTAAAAGTGTGGAAATGTCTTGGAAAATGCTCAAATTCCTACCAGTGAAGGACCATAGTAGGCTTATAATTTTCCAAAAATAATTTACCTCTGGCCAGCCGAGCATGTTTAAATTAAATCAGTGCATAAGGCTCTTAAATCACATCCTTTCCCAGGATGTTTTAAGAGTAATATGAGTTTTTCTTGAGATGTTGCTTCCCTGTTTCCAGAGGTAAGAGAGGAGATAATGATGGGAGAGCAGGCAAAGCAAGGTTACTTGGGAATAAGGATATTCCAGAGAGTCTTAAAGAATAAAAGTTCAGTGTGAAGTTTCTCCCTGTTCTTGCATAGAAACCGTACAGTACAAGCAGAAAGAGTGATAGAGAAAAGAGAAACTTGTAAATAATTTGAGCAATACTAGCATATAATATGAGCATATGACCTCTCATAATTTCTTGCCCACATTTGAAAGACACCTTTAGGCTGTTTGCTTTACTGCAAGGTCTCAACCAGCCTCAGGTCTTGGTGTCTTAAATCTTAATGATCTTTTCACGAAGAAGATGTGAGTAAAATGGAGTCTTTTTGCACTTTTAAAACTTAATTATTTTACAAAGGTAAACTTAATTAATAGAATCAACTGACACTTGCAGCTGAACTGGCTAACACATTCTCTTTCCTCAAATGTTTAACCTCTACTAATTAATACTGTTGTGCAGTCTACTAAAGTATCCCTAACTTTGTTCAGCTATGTGGAAGCCAGGGGTTTCTTTTGTTAAGAACTAAAAGTTTGGACTTAATGGTCTTGGAGGTCTTTTCCAACATAAATGATTCTGTGATTTAACAGTAATGTCAATTCTCAATCCCAAATCTATACTTTTCTTTGGAGATAGGAATGCTTAAGATGCATTTCTTACTTTTCAGTGGGGCAGTGTAATTACCAAACCTGATTCCAGCGAGCACATCTCTGTGGCTCCACATGGAGGTCATGCATTCTTCTAGAAAAAACATTTCAAATCTTGTCGAAGTCAGAAACTTAGGAGCACGTACAATATGTGAAGCAATTCAATTATTTAAAACAGAGGAACTCGTGTTATGCCTCTTGCTTTACTTTTAAAGCAATTCCATCAAGAGAATTTGAAATCAATTACTTTAAACTCCTCTGTGCATCCACATGTCTCAAGGAAGGACTCAGGATGTTGCTGAAAATTTAAATAATGACTTTGGAAACCACTAGCAACATGAAATGAGTACATCTCATTGGTCACTGCAGTCCCCACATGTGGCAACCAAGTAGGCTTTAAAATACACCTGGTGAGACAGTGCCCCTTGTGAGATTGCACACCAAGTTGTACTCCTCTTGATAAAGGTAATTTTAAGGGTTTTTGTCTGTTAGCACAAAACAGGTGATTAGAGTCAGGTGAAGTTTTGTGCTTGTACAGTGGCTTGATTATAACTTTAAAACATGATGGTTAATAAGAAAGATCAGAAGTATAAGGGGATGTTAATTTTACTTGGTCTGTAATATTGCAGCAGTTATGTTCAATCATTTGTGAGACTGAAGGCTGTAAAATACATCCTATAATGTGATTACAATGAAACCAAATATCATCGTCAATAACAAAATCTCACTATTTATTTACTGATCTTTAAATAAAGTGTGATTGAAGTAAATATGATGGGAGACATTTAATTAAACTGAATGAAGGAGTGTTGTAAACATCACATTGCAAAGAGAAAATTAATACATTGGCAGATCATGTAGTTAAGACTCTAAAACTCATTTATAACTATGTCTTTTTGATAAATGTTTCAGTACCTCTGTGAATGCCTTCAAACTGAGTGCCATAGTGCCTTGCCTAGCCTCTGTTCAGGACTGTTGTCCTTCTTCTTTTCAGTTAAAACATTGCAAGTAAAGAATGTTTTCCATAAGGAAACCTGGCTAATACCCACAACTCCATAAAATGAAAATACTGCTTGCATTGGAAGGATTAATGAGTGTATTGTCACAGATGTCAAATGGTTATGGTTGTGATGGCAGTAAATCTTTTTCTGAGGATTACTTCTTTTCTCTTTTTGATATTTTCTGTAAAAACATCAAAATACATTTTAATTGATCCAATATTTGCTAATATGGTTCTGCTCCATATGCTTCTGTTTTGTTTTGAAATTGCTTGATCCAGAAATGAGGATCCTGTGCCAAGTGAGGAAACCTTGCCTTACGATGCAGTTTCTGCTAGAGGTGTTACTTGAAATAGCTGATGAAAGCCTGAAGTCTTCTGCCTTAATGCAGTAGAGTTTGCTGTAGCTGTAGGAAGGGGTATTAACCCTTTAGATGCGGTGGAAATAAGACATAGTTACATGGTCCCTCTCAGGATAGGAAAGAGAGAGAAATTTATTCAGAAACACACTTGCTTAAGGAGAAGGACTCGCAACTCCAAAGGCAGGATAAAGGTGATTGGCACGGAGAGACTGACACCTCTTTCCCAGGCCTGCTCACGCACCGAAACAGGTGTTAATCTAATGTTGTTAATTCCATTCTATTTTGACCAAGTTATCATCCTGGGAGAAAATCTCCCTAACTGAACATGCTATCAGCCTGGGAACAGAGCTGAGAGAACAGGAGAAACTCCAGCCTGAAAGTGATTTTCCAGGCTGTAATTTTCCTAGCTCTCTAACAATGTGTCCATAGTTTGCTACTTGTATCCACCATGCAAAACTACTCTGTTGCCTCTATGTAAATCCCTCCTCCTTTTTCGTGTCCTTTATTTATTTTTGAGGGTGATCTAGTCAGTCTTGCTCAGGTTCCAGTTTCCCATTGGACAAGCTGTTGTCCTGTGGCTTTGTAGAATCACCACAGAGAAGCTACATAGGCACACTGATGCATCTTTCTCTGAAACACTTCTGCCTTTCACAGTGGAAACAAAGCTTAAGTTTCCTTGCTGCTTTTCCAACTAGACCAGTACCCAATTAATAGGAAGCCCATATACCATCTACAGAGCTGTGTTCATCAAAAATGTCAAAATTCCTTATTACATATAAAATAGATTCTGTGAGTTAGGATTCTTGGGAGAGGTATCAGAACCATCAGTGTACCAAGCTGGTAAGTACTGACTTTGTGCTTTTTGGAGGACTTTCTCCATAAAACAAGGTTGGAACAATAACTACACTGCACAGACAGATGACACCAGAGACTGTTAAAAGCCCTGTTTCTTGAAGTGTACTTTGTGGTAGAAGTGCTTGAAAATCCCTCACTGCACATCCTCGTGTGTAATGGTGTTAATGGAGCTTTGAATAACACAGTGCAGCATTGCTGAGTTCCATGGTTTTATCATACTTTTCCCATTATTTCTACTTCTTCTGTGGGAACCAGACTCATTCTTTCTATTCTTTCTCTTGTTTCAGACAGAAAGTGTGCAGGATGCTGCTGGGATGGCAGAGGTGTGTGTGCAGGCACACTGCACTGTCCTGCACAGCCTTGCATGCTCTGCAGTACAGATACATCTTGTGCCTAGCAATTAATTCCTGTTTCTGCACTCCCTTCCTGCCATTCCCTGGGACCTGGGCTGAGAAAGATGTGCCACACCCCTGGGGAAGCTGAGAAGCATAACTACTTGTTTCTCTCTCCATGTGTATTTTAATGAGTTGGGAGCAGAGCCCTTGCTCTTGACATTTTATCAATACTACCTTCGTTAGAAGTTCACTTCTGTTCATTAAATTCTCTTTTTAGATGTATTGTGTCACTTATGCCCAAGGAAGAAGGAGGATGTCTGTAGGAGTGGGGTTGCTGCATTATTTTGGTGTTGTTGATTCACAAAGAAATGGGTGATATCAGCAATTGTCTGATGCTCCACTCCCACTGCTGGAGTTGATTCAGGCTCAGATTAAAACTCCACAGGTTACAGACCCCTCAGCAATTTTGACTGGTACCAACCATCTGAGCTGTTTTGAAACTGTGGGTTTTGTGGAGCCAAAGTATCACTCTCTTCCCTATCCATATCTTCCATTTGACTTGCCAGAAAGCAGCTGTGGATATCACCTCAACAAAGCCAGATTTCTAATTCAGTATACATGTTTGTAGTGGAAGGTTTGTTTAGAGTCGTTTAGAGTTCTTTGCTTAAATCCAGTCTGTGAAACTTCACCTGATGATTCCTATAGTGTCTTTTCTAATCTGGACATCAATGTGATGACCCATAGGCTACTGAACTACTAAGGAAAATTCTAGGAAGATATTCAGGCTTCATTAAAGGCTTCAAGATCTGCTACATATTTTTAGCTGTAAAGGAAGATGTAGTTTCTTTTCCCTAAAACATAAAATAATCAAGCTGAATGTGGAAAATTGGATAAAAGCCTCTTACCAGTAAAAACTTATATATTTTCAGTGCTCAAAAGTTTCCCATTCTGTGCTATTGGAGGTAGGTGGTTGATCATCCCAAAATGTAAAACTGAAATAGCAGGTCCAAACTGCTGTTGATATGTATAAATGCTTGAAGGAAGGACCCAGCTTTCCTTGCTTTCTGAATTGACTATGCCTTGATTCATATTTATTAAGTTAAGATAGAAATTCTTGGTGTCTTCTTGAGAAACAAACATAATATTAATGTTGGCAATTAACTCAGTTGTTCTACCATGCAAAAGGTGCAATTTTCCTATTAATGAAAAATTTAGATCTGCTTTGATCATTTGGAAAGCATGAAATAAACTAATGAAGCAACTTCAGAACATGAATTCCAACATTCTTACTAGGTAACAACATAGCATCATTCCTCATAGGCCTAGAGGATCTAACTATAAAGACAAAATGGAAAATCACAGAGGAAATTGCAATTAAATATGCAGTACATCCAAAGAGCTGGAAGGAATTGTGTCAGGCTTGAAAGTGTATCATTTATTCTCTTTGCTGATGCATAGATTCTCTTCCTTTTCCATGAGAGATGGCACCAGCTCTCCAAGTAAGTAGAGAAGCTGGCACACAGACATTTTCTAGGGCATTAACAGAGTCAAGCACAGATTCAAGATATGATAAAGCAAACTGCAACGTGTGCAGAAGGATGTCTGGGTGTGCATTGTAGGAAATGCTGTGGTGCTGATAAGTAACATGCCCAGGGTGTGGATTCCTCTGGTGAGAAGAAAATCCTGTTTGAGCTGTTCTAGGGGTACCTGGGATCAGTGATGAGTTGGGGGCTTAACCTACATGTTGGCTTAGCATAAAAATTAATATCCTTGAAAGGGAAAGGTAGATGAAAGGGCAAGAAGTCTGGCTGAGGTGCTGCTTATGGGGCTGGCATAGAACTGCAGCTCAGGCAGCCTGTAAGCAGCTTCAGCTTACTGGTCTGGGACTGCAGGTTACCAAAATCCCTGCAACAAAGCCAGACTCTGCCTTGTGTGGCTTAAAGGACCCCTTCAGGAATGTATCTGCTGCATCTGTTCAGGGGAATAATGGGATGGTAAATCAAAACGGTGCTAATTAATTGTTGTGGAAAAATTTTATATCACTTTCATAGAATCACAGAATCATGAAGGTTGGAAAAGACCTTTAGGATCATCAAGTCCCACCATCAACCCAGCACCACCACCATGCTCACCACTCAACTGTGGTTGAGTGCCATATCCAGGTGCCATATCCACATGTTTCTGACCATTTCTGGAGATGGTGACTCTACCACTTCCCTGTGCAATCTGTTTCAATGCTTGACAATCTTTACCATGAAGAAATTTTTCCTGACACCTAGTCTAAACTTCTTCTAAAATTGATGCCATTTTCTCTCATCTTGTCACCTGTTGCCTATTTTGCTCTGTAAGTCTTCAACTGATGAAGTAATACCAAGGTCTACCAGGAATGAGAGCATTCATACCCATCAGCATTTGAGGGCTGTGTTTATTTAGAAACCTTTCAGGAGATATACAAATTACTGCTGCTGTGAACCTTGCAATAGGGCTGTGAATAACTTCTTTTTGAGATCTAACCGCATCAAAATTGTGAGAATTAATAAAGGAGAAATGCAAGCATAGTAAAAAGCTTTACAGGCAGCTTTCAATGCTCCTGACTAATGAAGAGCAGCAGCATCAGATGAGCTGAGATGAGCAGATGAAGCTGTGACAGGAGGACCTGCATTACCCAGCTGTGCTGGAAATTGCACCCAAGGCATGGTGTGACCAGGAGCCTCTAGGACCAGTCTGGGATGGAAGAGGTGCTCATGCTGCAATAAATCCTGCTGTCACTGAGCCTAGAAAGAAAAGTCCCACCAACAGAAATGCAAGGTTGAGGTTACAAGATAGGACAGAGGAACAGAGCAAAGAGAGTACAGTTCCGAAAAGGACAACCCATCCAAAGACTGGTTTTTTTATACGTCAATATGTTTATCCATTTGTATAATTGAAAGAGAAAGGTATTAATTACATTCAGAGGAAAGTGCAAAGGTGTGTTTTGAAAAGTATTCAAATATTTTGATAAGTTCTGGAGCACTCCAAGGAATAACTTGTTTTTTTCATAGCTTGGTTTGATGTGAAGAGTATTTCTGCAACATCAAGGAAATTGTATCTTGAAAAGGCATCTAATCTTACATTGGCTCAACTGTCATTTTCATAGATTTTCATGATTATTAGAGGCTGAGTTAAATTGAAGACAGGAAACCTTTAGGGTCTCTTTAAGGCATTATAAATATGAATACTGCTGTCTCTTCATGTAACTATTTTTATTAAGGAAAAAAGCCAGAGCAATCATTTATCTTATAAAGACCTTACTAAAAAAGAATGATTAGCATGTTAGGTTTATTTTGTGATACTTTTTGCATTCTGGAAGTTAGCACACTCAGTGCTGTGGTCTTACTCTTAGTGCTCACTTTGCACCAAGGTTGCTGACATGCACCTGACCAATGAAACCTGTGGTACAGGAGGTCTGGCTGTGCACTGAACCTCAAGAGTGAGGATGGCTCAGCCTTGGGAATCCAGAAAACCAACAGAGAAACTGTACACACCTTCTGCAGAAGGTTTCATTTGTCCCCCGCGCTTTGCAGTGTCAGGATCCAGCAATGACAGTTTTGTGACATCTGCCATCCACTTGTCACTGGGCATAGTAGAATTGGAAAGCAAAAAACCACATCTTTAGAGACAGCTGAGTCTTACAGCATTAGTAGAAAATGTGGTATGGAGACTTGTTCTTTCAGCTGGCAAGGACAGTGTTTCTTTTTACGTCTGGTCATTAATGTTTTTCTCTTGCTTCAACATGGAAAAAAACCGCAAAGTCTGGGCACCAGAATAGTTTAGAATGAGAGAAGCCATCCACATGTAATGCTTTAGATCATGATTTCCAATCTCATTTCTGTGCCAAGAGCCCAGTTACTATTAAGCACTGAATTTTGATGAGATGTTTATGCACAAGGCTGGGAGATTGTCTGTTTTCTCAAAAAAAATCCCTCATTGTCATATTGACCATGCTCTGTCTCCTAGACTTTAACTCTGTATTAATGGATATTTGTCCATTCTTCCATAAATAGATAATTTAGGTGATTAAGTAGCTCTTTGAATGTGTAGGTCTACACACTCAGCAAAACTACATGCAGGGGGACTTGCCAGAAGCAAAATCAATCTGTTAAACTTTGAATATTTCAAACAAGTTCAATACTGTGCATGAACAAAGGTGCTTTAATGCACTCAAACACTTTTTTTGGCTACAAAAGCATATCTGGTAAAAAAATAGCACTGCTCAAATATGCAGAAGTAAAGAATGCCACACAGAAATTAATTGTTAAAATGGCTGGTCTCATCCTTCTAATAATACAGCTCAGATGCAAAGATGATAGTCTGCAAACTGTTATAATTTGACTGGACTGTGGAGCTTCAAGGAGAGGATTAAAGCTTCTCCTCTCCAGAATGCATTCTCAGTTGTTTGAATTAGTTGGGCTTTAGGAGGACCTGGCAGTGCTAATGCCAGCCAGCATAGCTGTACTCCTGCAGGGACCTCAGCCTGGTGTTTCCAAGCCAGAGAATCTGCATGTGCCCTGCTGTGGCACTAGTGAACCTGCTGCTGCAGCATTCAACTCCTCCAGGGTCTGTGGTGCGAGTTCAGCAGGAGCAGGACTTGTGAGCATGGCTCGGATGCTTGGGATGAAGTTCTCTGGCTTGCAGACAAAGGGATTCCCCTTAGTGCACAGCCAAGCTGATGTGTTGTAAATCTCTGAAAATCTCATGAAATTTTATTTATGGTTTCTTAAAGGCCCTGTAGGTATTTTTAAAGGATTATTTTCTTATGTTTTGTTATTCTTTTTTTCTTATGTTTTCTTATTCTATATTCTTTATTCGTCCTTAAGGTTTATTAAATATCAGCATCCTTAAAGTCCATGAGGCACAGGAAATAGCCATAAGCTTTGCCTGTCCTTCAGCAAAGCTGTTTAGAGGACTTTGGTCTGCAAATCTCCACTATATTCTTACTGTGTATGTAATGTTCACTGCTTTTACAAACACTCTTTTCAATCTTTGCTACAAGTTCTTATTTGCACAAAATTTTAGTAATAGAATGTATTTAAATCATCTTTTGTACAAAGAGATTAATTTTACTCCTTATATTCTGCTGAATGTTTATTGGAGAAGACATAAAATTATGTTGCAGACTTTTCTGAATTTCAGTGGGATAACATTTGCTTTCCAAATGCACTGATTTTGGGGCCTTTCCTTACTCATCTCTCTTTGCATACAGCTGTATACATCTTCTCCCTTCCTATATCCAATCAATTTTCAGCAGCAAGGGATTAAATCTTTCCGCTCACATGGCTTCTTCTATTGCTGTCTATAATTTCTTGACTGTGAAACTTTGACTTGTCCCTCCAGCTTGCAGGATTCCCAGGGAGCCCAGCAGTAACCAGCTCACATAGCTGTTACAGATCTGCAATTGAAGCAGTTTCAAACGCAACTAGACACATCAGGAAAGGATGTGCATAAACCTTCTATGTTTTTACTGTCTATTTTTGATGTTTCCTTGTAAGTGCAGTTGTATTCTTCTGAAATTAGTTAACTTGACCCTGAAAATGCTGCAAACAAGCCTCACTGATTAACCAGAGCTGATTAAACAGTGGCAAATAGATGAGACCTTAAAGCAGGTTTCTGAAGACTGTGGGGAGGTAGGCTGCTGCACTTTGGAGAATTTTCTTTGACAGGAAAATGTTGAGTTTTGGCTCAATATTTGCCTGGAAATGTCTTGATCTCGTGCAGAGAGTAGAGTCTCCCACTGGGATCATCTTCACTTATGAGGAAAATAATTCTCCATCCACAAATTGTACTGTAAGGAAATCCCTATTCTCAGTGGTGGTACATAGAATGGTTTGGGTTGGAAGAGACCTTAAAGATATTTTTGTTCCAACCACCTGCCATGGGGAGGGACACCTTCCTCTAGACCAGGTTGCTCTAAGCCACATCTAACCTGACCTTGAACACTTCCAGGAATAGAGCAACCACAGCTTCTCTCTTCTAGCTCTTACTTCCAGGGACAGGAGCCCTGCCCAAATTACAGGGGAGGTGCAACACAAAAAAGATCCTGGGAAGTGGATAATTTTCTCATCCCTCTTACCTATTTCTCTTTTTCATTGAGAAAATGCAACAGTTCTGGCAAAAGCTGGTGCAGCCTCTTCTGATGCTGATGGTGTCTGATACAGCATTAATGTGGATTCCCATGAAAAACAATGCAAGTAGCATTGATTTGTTGTTTTCCAGGTTGGTTAAGTTCCTTCCGATTGAGAAAAGGGAGATTTAAATATAGCTTGGCAGTCTGGAGGGAATACATACAACCAGGAATTGTGTTCCCATCCATCTTAATGGTGACACTCCCACAGTACTTCCAGGGGATTCTGAAATTATTATTAAGGGTGGGACCCCAGTAATGCTTCCAGAAAATAAAAAGGGGGTGGGAGTTTACTTTACCTTGCATCTCAGTGATTCTTATGGGTCCATTCCAACTCAGGATATATATAATTCATTGTGGTGGGTGTTAAATGCAGTATCTGCTATCCACATTCATGCTTTAACTCCACTGTCATTAAATCTGGTAGTTTAGAAATAGCAAATTTTGCTTTGTATGTGGGGAAAAATGTAGGTGAAGATGAGCAGAGGTGTTAAATGGAGTCTTGTATAAATAACTGGATTTCTACACTCTTTTTGAAGGCACTGCTGGTGCTACTGTGCTGCTTTCTGCCAGTACCTGAACACTGACCTCTGCTGGGCAGGGGGGTGTGCTGAGGCCTCCTGTAAGAGCTGTGATCTCCAATGTTCTAAATAGGAAAGGCACTGCAAGGATCAGGAAGGGAAAGCCTTTGTAAGTTGTTTCTCAGACAACCCATTTTAGTAGGAAGGGTTTCATGAGTAGAATTGCTTTGTCCCTTAAATGTTGTGGGCTTTAAAGCTCCAATTTTTAAAAAGAAAAAATGTAAATTTTCCCAAAGTTTCAATTGTTTTGTGCTTCATTTGAAGGGAAAAACCCTTTTCGCCATGTAACCTGCCTACATGCTGACTCCTGGGGTCCTACATCAGACAGATGAATGTGATGGAGCTCAGGTGTGGGTAGGAACAGGCTGAAGGTTGAGTCCTGCTGATGCATCACACCTGGTGGTGCTGGCAGAAGGTGGGGTGGGGAACCTTCAGTGCTGGTAAATCTCTGTGCCCTCGAGTTGCTGCTTTAGTGTGCCTCTCTGTGATCGTACTGAGGCAGTATGGAAGAGGATTGGGAATCATGATCAGGAGGCAATGTACCAGGCAGAGGTAGATGTGCCAGGTGAGCAAGCACTGGTGAGACAAGTCACGTGGTCTGATGTCTGGCATGACCTGGCAGGACTTTGTCAGGTGTGCAGTGTTAATGAGGGTCCTGGCTCCCCTTTAAAATATGTGGCATGGGAAGTGTGTATTTGTTCTATGCTCCAGGGGACAGACAATGCTAGGTTCCTTATGGTGGCAAAAAACCAGAAATGGGTTGTGTGTGCTGGAAAGCATCAATCTTGCACCCCCTCAAATACAAACCCAAAATAAGTCTGGGGCTGGAAGTTCCCAGCTGCTGGAGAAGTAGCTGTGTGTCCTGAGATGTGCTCCTCAGCCAGGTGAGGCAGAGCCTGGCTTTTGCTTGGTGAGGGCACATCCAAGTGGGATCAAAATACTTTGTGGAGTAATTCTGATTTGTAATTGTAATGAAGGACTTCTTTCCCCTCAGGTCAGTGAGAAGTGCTTCTGTAGCAGCAATGCCTTATTCTCTCTTGAGCATGATTTTGAATGACTGTACCATTCATAGTCCTTGAAGAGCCCACCGGGGTAATTGCAGCACTATCAGCTGTTGTTGGTAATGAGGCATCCATTGCTCTGTTGTTCCATGTGGCTGTGAGAGGACCTGAGAAAAGCTGATGGGATCCTTCAATAGAGAACAAATTAAGGAATGTTTTAAAGCTTTCATGCAGAGATACCCTTTGGTGCCTAAAGGAGGCTGCAGAAATCCTCTGTTTGGATGTTCAAGTTGGAATAAGGGATTTTGGTGGGCTTTTTTTCTCCTATGTTTTCATGACAGCCTTGGGCTGTCTAGTTCAGACACAAAAAGATTTTATCAAGTTACTCATCTTACTAATTTCCTTGAAATGTTTTGCTAGTTCCATATGTGCCATGCATTTTAATGCTCTGTCAGTTTAAGGTGGCAGCAGGGCTGCGTACACTGTGTTTTGTTAGTCACCGGTAATGTAGTCCAGGGCTTTTACTGAGCTTCGTGGGTGAGTGGTGGTTCAGGTGTTCAAAGAAGCATAGGAAATGCCTGTTTAAAGGCATTTTCCAGCTAGTGGAATAAATCATGAATAAACTTAAATTATGATCTGCCTTCTTTGCAGATTTCTCTCCCCACCTCATGAAAGAAGAATCCATGTTGTAAATCCCTTGTGAAATGCTTTTTCCTGGCACTTTCTGTAGCTGTGTTAAAGGGATGCTCACTGCCATATTTCAAATCTTGGGCACCTTTTATTTTCCTCACACAAGTGTGGGCGCAACTGGGGGAGAAAGACAGCAGTTTGTCTGGATGATGCACTCTGCAAGCTCAGGTAAGAATATTATGACCTAGAGAAAAAAAAGGTTAAAGAGCCCCCATAACTGAGGGTTTCTTGTTCCTTCAGATAATATGGAGCATGCTCAGCATGCCTGGGGATGGAGAATAATCTCCTGGGAAGCAGTGAAATTAAGAAGTGCTGGTGCTGCTGAAGGTAAAAAGGAGAGATTGAGTCTTGGGATTTTCTTACATGAGGTTTCAGCTCTCTGACAAACTTCCATATTCTGCTCTGACAAACAGAAGGGAGCAGCTGTTACCTTTTGCCACCATACTTGCTCCACTTTGTTGCTGCTGTGGTCAGCTGAATCAGGGCAGGGGAGGAAGTTGTGTTTCAGGATTAAATTTGGACATGCCTCTTTGTATTATAAACATGGATGTGCTGAATCTGCACATGAGACGTAAAAAAGGATTTTGGACCAAAGATTCAGGCTCTGTGCTGATGGGGTTTTTTTAGTATTTATTTCTTTTATTTTTATCTCAGCTTAGCCAGACTTGTTAGCTGAGCACAAGAAGAAGGAAGCAAAGAAAAACCCTTGAAAATCTGGTATTGCAGTGCTAACTGCACAACAGTGGTACTTAGAGTGGTGATGGTATCCTGATAAGTTCAGGGTGCTGTGAAACCAGGTGATTTTTCATTAACTCCTTTTACTTTAGGGATTCCTGTCTTCAAGTTCTTGTTTGATTTCTGCAAAATTCCTCTGTTGAAAAGAGTTTTTCTGAATAGCAGGAGTTGTAGACTGTAGGCTTGGCTTGGGCTTTCCAGGCTGTGCATTCCCTCAATTCAATTCTACATTTGAGGATAGTATTAGTTACATTATGGCACTTCAGAGTCATCCTATGACTAATTGAAGAGGGACTGATGAGAGGGAGAATGGATTGGTTTAAAAAGCTAATTTTCAGGTGGGACTTTTGGCAGCCTCATTCCCAATTCCTGGCCATCATGGGATCCCTAATTTCTATGAATTTAGGTTTTCCACTGAAAACAGTATGCTATGGATGAACCTGAGAAATGTGGCACAAAGCACTCATTGTTACAGCTTTCTTTTGTTTCCATAAGAAATATTGACTGGTTTAGATTGAATGATCCATTAATACCCTTCAGTATGCACACACACTGAATTAATTTGATAATCTCTTGGGTAAAGAAGAATGTTTTTTGTTTTTAGTATACAACAAGAAGAAATATCCTGAAATGGTAAATGTCATGATATTGATCAAAATTGGCAACAGCATCTCTAAAACTTATTGCCACTGCTCAATGCCTTTTTCCTTTCTTTCCTCCTTTCATTTTAAAGGTACCTTTCAATAGCAACGCATCACTAAACCTTTCAAGGTGTGTTGATTTTGTTGGTTTGTATTTTTTTCTTGTTTTCCTTTTTCCTGCTGTTAGTACTGAGTGGTTTGTGCTTGACTGATCATTCCTGCTGAAATCCTGTGTGAAACAAGCTGATGTGGGACAAAGTGGGGGGCAGGCAGCTCAGGAAGTGGTTGCTCCATGGCGTAATGGAGCTAATGACTATACAGCTGTGGATACATCTGATGTTAAACTACTATTATTTAAACTTTATGATGCAAGAGACTGCCAACTCTCTCGCAGCATATAAATTATGCACTTTTTAAACTCTGATTTCTCTTGAATTATGGATGATAGACAGGGCCAGAATTTGCTTTTACTGTTCCCTTGTGACTGTGTGCGGGCTGAGTGTGCTCAGCAGTCATAATCTCGCTGTGTGCAGTCAGGGGATGGGAATGTGTGACATAATTTGGGCTATGACTATATAGCTTGTACCCTTACCATTTAGGGAGTTACAACATCTGAAACTGGGAGCTATTTTGGGGCAGGATGGGTGCTTTGATGCCAGCTTTGACCTGCTGAGGCTGGAAGATTTCATAGCTGTGAACTCAATGTCCTTGATGGGTTTTTGAAAGCCAGTGTGATGTTCCCTTTCAAGAGAGCCCTCTGTTGTGGGGATTAGAGCCAGTCCTCCAAGCTTCATTGTGGGGAGGAATAATAGCTTCTCTCCATAATGAAAATATTATGATTGCCATGCTTTGAAGTTTTCCAGCCCAAATGAGTGGTGATGGAGTGCATTCATCAAGCTATTCACTAAGTTGACTGAATACTCTTGTGTGGGTAGGGAATGGCTTTGCCTGGAGCAAATTAAAGCAGCACACTCCAAGGTGATGGGCACCTGCCAAGCTGCTGGCCTTGCTGGGATTTTGACTATTGGTACTTCTCCTCAGCAACAAAAACCTTTTAAAAGGTGTCATTGCTGTGCATGGATATCGTAGAACTTTAGAAGCAAGTCAAGGCATTGCTGCTTTTAAGATACTTTCTGCAGCATTTATTGAATAATTTGTGTTTCAAGGTGTACTAACAACAGATGTTTGTAAATTATATGATGCAGCCCCAAACAGTGTGTCTGCACTCCTGTTGCTGCATCTGGATTCAACATAAAATTTAAGACTTTTTTTTTTTACTTAATTATGAAGAAAGCTCCACTCTCTGGCATATTGATTTTACAAGCATTAGCACTTTAATCAAAGAGCTGTGAAGTGTTGCACTTCATTAGCTGATCTTTAGGAGAAGAGTGCAAACTGTTTGCATTGGGTGAAGCCTGTCCTTGCTGATAGCACTTGAAATGCCCAGTGCTGGACAATGTTAGACATGAGTCTTACTTGGAGTGGAGGCAGCAGAGTTCAGAGCTGTGGAAATGGCTGGATGGAAGAAATTAATGTAGTCAGGTGTTGTGGCAAGTGTTGCTACAGGAAAACCCCACAGCACTGCCAGGGAAGAGGTTGCCCAGGACAGTGGTGGAGTCACCATCCCTGGAGGGATTTAAAAGACATGTAGATGTGGCACTTGAAGACATGATGTAGTGGTGGACTTGGCCTTGTGAGCTTTTCCAAACTAAATGTTTCTATGATTCTGTGATTTCATAGAAAAAGTCTTTAGGCTTGTTAAGCCATATGGAAGCAAATCTTAGTTTAGCTCAGAGGAGATGGGGATGGGATGTAAAATTCTTCGATGTGGCCAAATGAATCCTCCTGCAGATCCTTTTGCAGAACAAGATGTTGCTATAGAAGCTCATGCAGCAGGACCAGCCAGCAGGAGCCAGCGGGAATCTGGGCTGGACATTGCTTCCAGCTCTGCTGCCCATTGCTGCACATCAGGCTTCTGAGGACACTTGGCTGGCCAATATTACATTTGTAATACTGTTTACAGGCATAATTACAAGGTCTTATTAATAACAAGCATTGTATAACAAACACATTTACAAATAATGACTTCATAATATTGCCTAAATCATTGCTTTAAAAGTGGCTAGAATGTTGCCTTATTACAGTAATGCTTAAAATCTTAAATATGCTATCAAAGTTTTATTTCCTTTCATATTTTCCTTATTCTTCTGTTTTCTTATTTTTCTTTCCACACTTTTATTTTTACATTTTGGCATATGTAGACAGTCACCAGTAAGATATATTTACCAAAAGTGCTGTGGAAGCACTTCCAAAGTACTGAACCATGTCTCTTCATGGCTGCAGTCTCTCACTGGCACACATATGTGTAAAATACTGTCATGAGACCATTTAATGGGTGCAGTTCAGTAAGACAGGAAAGAGGTGCCTTCCCTGCCAAGATCTGCATGAAATCTAAGATGCTTTGCAAGCAGAGACCTCTCCAAAGAAAATCCCTTAATCCTTGGGTGAGCAAATATGATAAGAATGTTCTGTGCTTTGTTGTGTGCTAGGATCTAATTGAGATTTAATGTGTTCTGCCATGTCCCTGCTGTGGACTCCCTTTGGACCCTCTGGTAAAAAGCTCAGTGTTGGCAGCTTTTTTTTCCTGTGTCCCAATTTATGCATTTCAAGACTTTCAGGCTTTTTTCTTGTTGTTGTTTGCACGTGTGGAATAGTTGTGCTGGGAGAGATGCCAAAGAAGAGATGAGATCCTTGGTTTTCCTTTCAAAATGCGATATTTACTTTAAGAGCATTGAATATCATCTTTCTGTTCCCACCCCTCTGTTTAAT
Source organism: Toxostoma redivivum (assembly GCA_013397375.1). NCBI lineage: Eukaryota > Metazoa > Chordata > Aves > Passeriformes > Mimidae > Toxostoma > Toxostoma redivivum. The sequence continues at coordinate 135,775 of VXBI01012885.1, forward strand.
AACTATGTATTTGCTACTGATGATTGTTTTAAATACCTTTGCACCTCACACAGTGGTATCTAATCTCATAGCAATATTTCAGTATAAAATCAATTGGAGTTGCCAGTACAAATGTGTGTAACAAATTCAGCAGGAGGAAGTTTTGGACAGCTTTTGGAGCCCAGTAGCTCTGGTCTTATAAGGGAATTCAAGCCCACAAAGCTGCCTGTGCCAGCCTGGGGACACTGAGCCCCTGTCCCAGGTTTCCTTCTGATCAGGGACATGCATTGGGTTTTCACACAAAGAAATCCAAGAAAAATAGTCATTCTCCTCACCTTCCATTCCTGAGAATCCAAGCCCTCTTTCTAATGGAGGGACATTTACATGGGAAGGGATGCTGTAATTTTTAATTGTTTTATATGTTTTAGCCACTAAAGTGGGCATTGTTGAGGCAAATAAGACTTTAAATGTGAACTTTGGGAAACTTGCTTGCAGTTCAGGATCACTCCTGCCCTCACAAAGACAGCAATTTGCCTGTTTCTTATTTTCTGTTTTCTTCCCCTCTTCCCTCCTTGCCAGCTGGCCATTCACTCCATTTCACAGTGAGACCCGTGGGATTTTTTATTTATTGACATTCTCAAACCTTTCTTCCTCCAAAATCAGGACTCTGCAAGTTCTTCTACCTTAGTAACCTGGACGCAGCCATTTAATGCCTGCAGGTTGTGTTGGAGTCGGTAAATCACCCTCTAGGATCCCTGTGGGGGCCTGCTCTGCAGATGCAGCTCCCATTGGTGTCAGTGGGGATTATGAACAAGAATAGCTGGCAGCTTTGGTTTGTCCTTTATGTAGAGACAAATACATCCACTGAAAAATGCAGGTTTTTAAAGTCAAAGCTGTGATATATTATTTAGTGCAGAAAATTTTCAAATAATCTTTTTTCTATTTTTTTTTTTTTAAGCATGAGCTCTATCTCATGGACAACCCTAGCTGTAGCAGCTCTGAAGTTGTTTGAATCTCCCATGCTGGGTATTAATGGGAACAGAAGCAGTTGAGCACATGCACATCAATAGGAGACCCAGAAGTATAAAAATTGAGTTCTCTCCTGCCTTTTCCTTTCCTATAGAGAAAATAGGCCCCATTAGTACAGAAAACTTTGGCAAAGTGATATTTGCAATCCAAGACTGGAAAGCAGCTGCCATCACCAGTGTGTTGTTCAGCAGAGGACTTCACTTTTCATTGCTGCTAGTAATCCTATTTACTGTGAGCACAAAATGCCAGTTGGATTTTGGCTGATGTTCTGTTATGAATGGGTTGACACAGTTTTCTGCTGCAGTGGATCCCATGGAGCCACACACAGGAACACACTGCCCAGCCATGGGTAGGGACTGTCAGCCCTTTCCAAGTCAGGGTATGATGGGAAGAGCCAGGCTGGAGAGGATCAAACACAATTTTTCTCTCTAAAGCAAATGTTTTTGGAAGTGAACTTTTTCCCCCAGGCATTTTCAGTCATCCCTGTGATGCTGCTCCTGTATTTCCTTTGCAAGCTTTAGGTTCCTGTATTGCTGTGCTGAGCTGCAGTATATTCCAGCATGCCAGACTGGTGGGGAGGCATTGGTAGGTCCTGGATGGAGTCTGCAGAGTGGGGGCACCTGAGTGCAGTACCAGCTACCTCTGCTGGTAATTCATCACTTGAGCTCTATATGCTTATGGAAAATAATTGTGTCCATGGCAAAGGTTGTTCCTATTTACTGTTTTTATTTGTTTATTGCTTTTACTTTTGAAGAGTCAAGTATAGTGACTTTCACTGCTTTTTTTCCTTTCTGGCCAGTCATCCAAAAAGACAAGTGGAAATGCTGCCTCTTTCTTTTGATCTGTTTCATCATTCCCTTGTTCCCTCCAAGCTGTCTGAGGTGTGCTGGTCCAAAGGGACAAGTGCCAATGGTAGAGACTGGGGTGACAGACCAGAGAGTTTCTTGAATTGTCCCCCCTTTTTACAATGAGATTTACTACATTTTTCTAAGGCATCAGGGAATGAGTTTGAAATACAAGGTAGTAGAAAAGCCTGGCTCCAGTCTCCTATGCAAAATATGGTGCCTACCTGTTCTTGGCTCATGCTGGGCATCTCATGTCTGTCCTTTAAACTGGTGCTACTGGTTTTCTGGGGCTTTCATCGCATTCATCTCACCTGTGTCCAGATGTAACCACTGCTTTGAGCCTCCCAGGTGTCCTTGTACTCCTTTCTTGGTGTAGTTGTGTCCATGTGGATCAGCCCCACAACATGCTCTGAACCAAAATGCCTTTTGTTCTGTTCCCTTTCTTAAAAGAATAAAAAACCCCCATAATGCTGCCTTTGCCCAATATACTCTAATGTTGATGAGCTGATGATTGCTCCTTATTCCAGCTTTTTATCTCAAGCTTTTCCTCTTCTGCTATTAAATCTGACCCTCTAGTTTTCATTTGGTCCCTTTATATTGAAAGTGAAACAGCATTTGGTTGATTTTATCAGTTGTTGCTTGTTTTTATTCCATGTACAGAACACTGTCAAAGGGAAGGGAGTGAATACATGTACCCTTATTTCATATCCACCCTTTCAGATCTAGCTCTCCCCATGCTTTCCTGGTGTGGGTGATTGAGGAGGGCTCCCACACCTTGAAAGCAGGCTGCTGTCTTTGTTTGGAAGAAGGGAAAATCCTGGATAGATTCTTTGCATGGCTGTGGACCAGCACTGATGCAATGGAAAGGAAAAAGCTCATTGTGGGGGTGAGGGGAAGGGTCTCTTCCCTCCTGGGCAATTTCCCAAACCAGATACCCAGCCTTACAAATTAAGGAAATTCATATTAAATTAAAACTATCTGAAACAAAAATACAGCCATTGAAGAAACACTTAATTAGTTATGGATTTTTGTCTATCTTTTATCTCTTCTGAATTTTTCTTTTTAGATTGTGAGTCTTAAACTGAGAAACCAGTGATATATTCTATTTCTCAGAATAAAAAGGAATAGCAGCTAGTCTTAGCATTTTGGTGTTAATGCGTCATTTCTGCACTGGTATCTTCAGAGCCAGTTTTAACATATATGAAGTTTAAAGGCTTTTCACTTTCAAAATAGCTTTTCAGTTTTTTTTCATCTTACTGTGTTATCCTTTCAGTAGTTTCAGTAGCTGATAACTCTTCCATCAGGCAAATGCACTTTAAAATGCTTCCTTCAGCACAGAGCAAATACAGAGACAGTAAAAGGTTTGTAATGCAGGAGAAATGGCATTAATTCTGCTGTCCTTCTTTATAGAAGAGCACAGGGAAAAGTACTGGGGTTATTTACCTCAGGAATAAGAAGAGATTTTGAAATGTCATATTCAGAGGAAATAAATCTTTAACCACAGACAGAGTAATTTCCATTATGGATGCAAAAGTGAAATCCTTAGGGAGGGGGTGAGAAATAGGTTTGCCCTGGGGACAGAGCCTCAAAAGTCTGGATATTAACAATGGCTGTTAGGTCTGATGGGCACTTGCTGACAGACTTAAGGGTTTTTTCCTATATGAGATCAAGGTTTCCATGTGTTAATGTTGGCTTCAGATGGAGATAAAGTATTTTGTGTGTCCACAAAATACAAGTATCCTGGCTTAGACAACAAATGGAAAATTAAACTAGTGGAGAATTATGAAATTAGCACTAGGTGCAGAAGACCTCCATGCACTTGCTTTAAAAATAGTGTTTTTCCTTATTTCTTAGACTTGGAACAGAAGTTCATTAAGGATAACAGAGAATGGGACAGGGGATTGCAAATTGTTATTGATTGGTGTTGGGCTGTGGAAATGTTTCAGTCTCATTTCAAGCTCCTGAAGCATTTCCTGCTCACTCTTACTGACCAGCACTGAATTAAAGCTTGGAGCACAGCAGTCTCTTGTGCTAGAGCAAGGGGAGCTGCGAGGGCACATCAAGAGTCAGGAATTTGGGTGGGATGTTTTGTATTTTTATGTATGTTGGTAACATTGCAATTAAAAGCAACTCACTCTGCCTGGCCATGCCCACACCTGGAATGCAGCTTTTGCTCCATGGCTTGGCTTGAGCAATGATCTGAGTACAACCTTTGAGCTGCTAAGCAGATGCCACCACTGAGCAGAACTGTGTGTTAATTTCAGGGTTATTTGCAGTCTCAGTACAATATGTACATTTCTTTTTGTTGGGGGTTGGTTTTTCCTTTCCTCTGTCTGTGGAATTTTTTTCCCATTGACATGGTAAGAAGCATTGATGGCTAGTGACAGGAGGAGGGGGAAGCCTCCCTGTTTCTTTTTTCGGAGTTTCTCTCGCAAAGGCAGGGGTAAGACTGCGAGATCAGAGGCAGGTAAAGGAGGGCAAGGGGAGCAGTTTCTGACACTCACTCCTTGCTGGCTCTGGGAGGAGGAAGGCCGCTGGAAAGCCTCGCCCTGCCATCCCAATGCCGGGAGCTGCCTCTAATGGTGTTGGACCCTGCACCCCTGCTCGGATGCTCTCCTGCTTCAGCCTGCCATCTCCAAGCATCCTGTTGGAGCAGCAGGACCGACACTCCGAGGATCCCTGAGCCAAGTCCCTCCTCCACCCTTCCCATCCAGGACACAGCCGCCATCACCTCCAGCAGCCCCGCAGCCGTGCGGGATCGCCGCCTCTGCCCCTGCCCACCGGGAGCCGGCTGGCACTCACTGCCAGCTGTGACAGTAACTGCACCAGAGGGGAAAGGTGTCCACAGCCAAAAGAACTGTTACTGCCTTCCTGTTCTGTTTGTTGTTAATTTCATGGTTGTTGTTTTGTTTGCTTTGTTTTATATATATATAGATACACACTAGTAAAGAACTGTTATTCCTATCCCTGTATCTTCGCCTGAGAGCCCCTTAATTTCAAAATTACACTAATTCAGAGGAGGGATTTACTTTCTCCATTTCAAGGGAAGGCCCTGCTTTCCCTAGCACACCTGTCTTTTTCAAACCAGGATAGTCTTCATGACTGTCCCATTGGAAGATGTTTGGTTTGTTTGGATTTGCTATTATTCAAATGTGCTTTGTTCCTGAGTTTTTATGAACCTTAAGAGATGAGCACAGCATAATATATGTAGAGAACATTTTCAAGATACATCCTATTCTTATTGATTTTTAAAGGAAATCCTAAGGTGGGATGCAGCCTGCACATGCTGCCAGCAATGTGCCTCATATGTCTGCCTTGCACATCACTGGAAGTGTTCAAAGCCAGATTGGATGACATTTGGAGCAACCTGGTCTGGTGGAAGGTGTCCCTGCCCACAGCAGGGGGGTTGAAACAAGATGATCTTTAAGGTCCCTTTCAACCCAAACCATTCTATGATTGTAGGAAAACTATTTTATAAGATATCCTTTCTTCTGTATTCCAGTGCAGATAGAAAACATCTTCAGTATTTGTGTGATTGTAATTCTCCCCATAATGGATCTGTTTGGCTCCTGCCTCATACTTGTGCTGTGTGGTAATGCTCTTGCACTCATAATCTATGGGGCTCTAACATATTGTCCTGGTTTACAATTCAAAATGTATTCTATCACCATCTGTTGAAACAAGAGAAGGGTTGATCCTTATCTCTATGAGAAATATCTTCTGTTAATGGGCCATTAAGTCACACTGCCTGACTGATAAAATTACATCATCCCACTGGGAGATGATCCAGCCACGGGAGGAGCCATGCCTTTCCTACCTAAATAAAAACCGAGATTTGAAACAGCAAAGCAGCCTTTTCCCCTGGATTCCAGAGGAGAAAACCAGGCTTTTCCACATAATCGCTGGAGCTTTGGAGGAAAACTGCACCTTCTACAGGAGCACTGCTTCAACAGAACCGCATCTGTCATCCAGGAGGACTGTAGCAACCATTTAATTGGACTGCTACCAACAGCCTGACTGACAGGGTGTCAGGTTGTATTCTGACTCTGTCAGTGGTCTTATTTTGTATTATTGCATGTATTCTATTTTTTTTTCCCTATTAAAATTGTATTACTGACTTAAAGTCTCACTGGTTTTGCTTTTCAAACCACTACAGGGACTCTTTGTCTTTGAGACTGATGTGCCTCTACAAATAAACTTTACAGCAATCAACAACTAGTCTTGCCTCTTTGAAGACCTAAACCATTGACAATCTCTACATGCCTTAGTCCGATCTGTAACACATTTAGTGCTGTGCAAAAGGTAGATGAGGTCCCTGTCTTTAAGAATTAATGTGCAGTTAGAGGATGTGCATTCTCCAACGTGGCAGGAACCTCTTAATTTTCTCATTGAAGTCTTGCTTTGAGAAGCAGGCAGCCTGTTAACCAGCCTTATGAAATTCCTGAATTCAGTTATTTTCTGCCTGCACCAAACTCTTGTCAGTTTTCCACTAGAATTCCAAATTTCTCAGGGGCAACCAGGAACTAATTTGAGAAGTCAAGTATGTTAATGGGTGTAAGAGACTGGGCTTCCTCTGTCCATCCTTCTGGACTTAATGCAATGTAACACATTAACCTATGTAAATTGCTCTCTTTGCAACTAATAAATTGATTAAATTATGCCTTTTCCATGCAGTACATTGGGGCTCATAAATACTTTGTGCAGTTGGTAGTTTCACTTGATTACCTTTCCCATTGCTGTTTTTAATAATCCTTGTAAGAATGAGGAATTCAAGTCATTTTTAAAGCAGTGAAAGGCATGTTTTGTGCCTGTAAGCTGCACACCAGTATCCTGCCTGTGGGATTCACCGTGATGCAATCAAGAAAAGTCCCTTTCCATGATGCGTAGTGCTGCTCCAAATGAATTAGTTACTTGAATAAAGATAACTGTGCTTGTACTGAAGTCAAACACTTCATTTCCTCTCCATTTACACTGCTCTGTTCTGTTTCACACCCTGTTGCTGTCCTTGCTGGGCAGAGGGTACATTGGTACAGCTGAGTGAGCTTGTGGGGAGCTTTAGTTCTTCAAAGGATTATGCAAATAATAATTGAATTAAAGAGCTGCTCTCAACATTACAAGGTTCTGGCAAAGATAACTGATGTTAGCACTCTGCTTGCAGACACATGGATTTCAGAGGACTTGGACTAGGAGAAGCACAACAGGATTCCTGAATACTTTAATATTTCCTTTCTGGCTGTCTGCAGGATCTCTTTCTTATCCCCTTACCAAACTAAGGTGTCTAACCAGGAATTGTTCATCTGGGAACACAGAGTAAATTAAATTCTGAACAAAATGAATAAGGCATAAATACAGCCAAGGGTTTCTGGGGATCTTCCATAGTAACTGTGGTAGATGGATGAAAGATTAAGTATTTTACATTTTTTTGTAAACTGGTTCTTTAACAAATTTTTGATGTACCATTAAAAAACTTTAAAATCCCATTGTAATAAAAATGTTTATCCTCAGTTATGCAAATTTTATATTACAAATCAAAATACCAAAAATACTTGGGGCTCTTAAGAGGGTTTTTGCTGCTGTCAGGGCAGGGTTTAGCTGTCACCTGCTCAGATGTGACCTTGTGCATTAAATCAGAGCAGTACCTTGAATAAGGAGGCAGCAATAACCTTCAGCAAGATGCATAACACAGTCCTTGGCTGGTGCAAACTCTGAGAGATCAATTTTTAGTGATCAAGGCAGCCCACACAGGTCTTTGCTGTAGTTATACCTGAATTACATTTATATAGACAATAATAGCTACTGAATCTTGATTTTTAAATTATTTTAATATCAGCAACAGTCTCCGAAAAATGTCTTTTGAGGCACATTGTGATGGAAAAGGGAAGTGCTTGTACTGATGCAGGTCCTGCCACTGAGAAGAGGAGGAAGAGGATGGTGCTGGACCAGACCTTCCTCAAGTCCTCATCCTTTGGGCTGCTCTGATTTACAGCAGGCACTGATAAATAATATGACCTTTACAGTGAGGTCTCCCTGAGGTCACAACATTTGCATTTCTGAGGATAATTTGCAAAATTCTGGAACAATTAATAAAGTATAGTCAGATTCCCCTTCCATGGACTGTACTTCTTGCACTGCTCAGAGATGCTTTGACCTTCTAGTTTATTACAAGTGAGGGAAAGACAATATTTCTTAGCTTGCCAAGTTGCAAGAATTTTAATGAGTTATTGAGTCAAATAGTTAATCATCCAATAACAGACTTTTTTCCCTTTCAGATTTACAGTAATAAAAACAAAGGCTTAACGGGAACCAGGAAAAATGGGGTTTTGTTAGAAACTCTTGTTTGTCTCTGTGCACATGCTTTTAACCCCTTGACCACAAGTAAATGAAATGGAGCTTCAACACTGGGACATTTTGTATTGGCATGAAATGCTGGGCAGGCAAGGGCCGTGTTGATGTTAGCAGGGAACTTAGCATGCTAAAATGGGATTGAAGTAGCTGGTACTGATGCTTCTCACATCTCTTTTACATGTGATAAGAGGCTATGGATGAGATTTGGTCTGTGTTCTTACACTGAACTGTTTGGCTGCTGGAAAAATCTTAGAAGGGAAAAGCCCTGGATGTACCTTAGAAGATGCATTCCACTGGGTGCTGCAGCAAATCTGGAGTAGTGCTTGCACTTGAACATCCTCTAAGAGCTGGTACACACCAAAACCTTTCCAAGAGCCAAACCTGCATGTTGTAAATGTAGAGAAAAGGGATTTGCTTTCAAACTGTCTTGCTGGTCTAGACTGAGTCATAAGCTCAGAGGCAGCCAGACTCTCTGGCTGTTGGAAGGCTGTGCAAGGTTGGCTGGTTTTTTCACAACGAAAGGCTTATTCCTGTATAATTATGCCTCCTGCAATTCCCCTTTGTAATGCTCATCTCGGTGAACTCCAATTAGTATAGAATAATCTAATTTCCTGAAACTCTCTTTGTTGAGTGTAATGCTGATTATTGCTCTGAGTAGTGGCTTGTTTGGAAGTGCCCTGTCCTGTGTGAATTATAGTAATATTCTCTGTAAGCCTTTAAGTGAGGAAACTTCATAAGCAGAAAATGTTATAGCGCAAGGGCAGCTTCCTTACCCTTTTAACAGTATCAAACAGCACAGTAACATTAAGAATATCATATCTAGTGAACTCTTAAAATAAGTAGAAAGTTATTTTTCACTACATGTCATTACTCAGAGTGTAGGAATAGATACTGATGGTCACTTTTAGAATTACTAGCATTTTCCCATATCATTCCCTTCAGTGATATTCAGTAACGTTCTTTTCAGTAATAGTCTTTCTTGGGGGTTATTTTTTCAAATCTCTCAGTAGTTGTTTGAGCTTTCCTTTAAACCTGTGTGAATTTTAGCCTGGAGGATGTTCTGCTTCTGGGTGGGAGCTTCTGGCTGGCTCCCAGGCTGAAGTTGGACTTTAAATGTGGTCAGGAGCTGAGTGCTGACACTTAAAACACTTTGCTGGGTTTTGTGGCTGGACTAGTGTAGGGTTTCACGTTGATTTCTGAATGTAACTCATGGTCAAAGTGTGGGCACTGAAATGCTCTCACTGGGTTTTATTCTGGGCCCTAGTTTCGTGAAGAGTTAGAAGAGCATCACTTTCCAATAAACCACTTTGAGCACATGCACAGTCTTGTGATAAGGGAGAGCAGGAGATCTGGGAGTGCAGATCTGAGCACTCTCTTCAAGCTTCTGCTGTTCAAAGGGGAGCATTTTTTGCTTCCAAAACCTTTATTGTTCCTTCTCCTGTCAGGGCTGTGCTGCTGCAGCAGCCATGTGTGGTCTGTTGAGGCAAATGTGGCTTACAGTGGCACTTTCTGCTCTTCCCAGCGCTCTACGGGCAGGATGGCCTGCGCACATCCTGTGAGAAGAAGCACTGCGGCCGGGGCAGCACCTGTGTGGTGAACAGGGACACGAACCAGCCCGAGTGCAGGTGTGTCGAGGATTGCAAGTCCAACTACATGCCCATCTGTGGATCTGATGGCAGGTTCTATGAAAATCACTGTCAGCTGCATCGAGCCTCATGTCTGCAGAGGAAGAAAATCTACATTATCCACAGCAAAGACTGTTTCTTCAAAGGTAGGGCATTGTTGAAAATAAATACTTCTGTAGAGCTTTCATTGCTCGTCGTAATCCTGGTAAATGGCCGAATGGTATGTTTTATTTCTAAGAGCTAAATTTTTCAGGAATGATTTATTCCAGGACAGCAGAGAACATACACAATGTTTTATGCAGCTATTAAGCCCCCGAGTGCCATCATCATGCAAAATGTAATCATACTAGGAACTGGTAAATATTTAACATCACTGTATGCATTGTGTGCTCTGTAGTTGTGCTGCTCAGTACTTTCAGCTGCTAGTATAATTTTTTACAATCCAATTAATTTGAAAACGCTTTGAACAAGACAAAGATGTTAAGAAAAGATGATATAAACAAAAGTTTGCTGCAACATTGAGAAATGAAAATCTAGTTAGGCAAATGACACAGGCAAAGGAAAGGAGCTGTTTAAATGAAATAAGGAATGGGTACAGACTTTAAATAACTTTAAAGACAGTTCTGGTTAACAGTGGGATGCATACATCTGGAGCTCTTTTACTAGTTCAATAGCAAATTTCATTATCATCTTTGCACCAAAGTCAGTCCCATGTCTTTCCCATTAATATTTTGTATGTCATGTACCATCCTGTCATCAAGGGAGACTGCAGGAGTAGGAGCATGTGATAAAATGGCAGGGAATGGAAGAAGCTGTAAATTATTTTAATTCTAATTTTAATTCTTCTAATGAGAGGTCTCATAAAGGGTCTCACTAGAGTGTATCTTGAAAGCTCATTGTCAAATATGACTCCATATACCTACAGGAAGATTTGAGTGGATTGTTGCAAATATATGCCTTGACATTTACATGATCAAATATGAAAATAATTCCTTTTCTTCAGCTCACTTAAGCCCCCATGGAGATTGGCTGTATACAGAGCTATCCATCATGAGTTCTTCTTTGCTAACATAATGCTAGAAGAGCCTGTTTAAGGAACAGGAGCCCATTTGAAGAGTCTTATTAATATGTCTTTGTGATACCCTTTGGACATAGAAAAACAGTGCCATTCTTGTATCTTGGAGAAGACTTTGTGTCTTTTTGTGACCAAAATTTTTCCAGTGGTATTAAGGCAGTGCATTGCAAAGCGTCATTTGTTTTGAAGATCTGGCTGTGGAGAGGACAGCTGGTCAGTGCATCGATTTGGTGAACACCTTGGGTTAGTTTGTCACAGGTAGCCTCCAAATTTACCAAAGCCGGTGATTAGGATCAATAGACCTTCTAGGAAGTTAATCATGAAAAGGGGTCACCCTAAGGCATATTTCAAACACATGAGCTTATCAAGACAAAGAGGGATTTTTTGCTTGTCTCATTAAAAAGGAACATATAAAAAGGACACTTGTGCCTTGCTACAACTGCTGTGCTTCTGCCTCTGGGTATCAAGTCACATCAGGGTATGGGTCAGGCTGGAAACAGTGCCCATCCCTGAGTAAAATGCAGATGGGCCTCTGCAGCATGAGAAACATTGCAAAGAAAGGGGAAGTCTTCATTTCAGAGATGCTCAGCAACTCCCCAAACAATTAAGGGGATTTTCTTCCCCTGACTACCAAAAACAGTCCTTGGGATTTTCATTCTTGACATCACCCACCTCTTTATAACAGTGCGTCTGGCCTGGGTTTTTATTTGTTCCTTATTGCATATAGTGTTAAAGAAAATGAGTTCTTATTGCAGTAATCAGCCCCTGCAGTGGCTGTATTATGCTTAATGATACAATGTCATGCTTGAATACTTCCCTGAACACACCATGAAATTATGTCAGAAGGTAGTTTTGTGTCCCAGTTTAAAGTAACCCTTGAACTCTTGCCAGGGAGCACGGCTCAAATCTGCTTTTCAGCAGAATAACAGCTTTATGGAAGGGAAGAAAGAAGCAACCTCATGTCTCTTCACACGTGAATAAATAAAAATGTACTTCACAGACCTGTCTGCAGAGATAACATACAGAAAAAAGTTTACCTTAAGTGGGGAGTAATCCTACAGAGTGGAAAGAACTCCATAGAAATACTTGGCTTCAGCCGTTTTTTCTACCATGCAGTTCCTGAGTAACCTTCTGTGTATTGCTCTGTCAATTGGTACTTTAGTTACCTGTTTCTAAATCAAGAATGACAGTGGTTTCTTTTAAGTCAAAATTTTAAGTCAGCAATTAAGGTACAGGTCTTTAAGCACCATTATAAGTGTAACATGAAAGGTAAGACTTTGACTGGAGAAAAACCTTTAAGGTGCAAAATCATAGAAGCCCAAAATGGTTTAGGTTGGAAGTGACCTTAATGAGCCTCCTGTTCCAACCTCATGGGTGTCGTCAGGGTCACCTTCTGCTAGACCAGGCTGCTCAGGTGTACATCACTAAGCACATGTTTTCTGTTTGCTTTCAATCAAGTAGATAATTTAATTATTTGGGTGCAGTCAGACTGATGAGTGGGCTGCTTCATATTTTTTTTGTCCCTGTTGACTTGTTCAGTTAAGACCTAAATTCCTGTGTAGGGCTGAGGGACACTGCAGACTGGATGTTTGTGTGTGCTCTGCCAGTTTGCCCAGTTATCAGTGACAAACTGATGGACTTAAGGTAAGACAGAGATCAAAAACCCTGATTCTACTTTGGCTGAGCTAGGCCTATCCACAGTCAACTGATAACAAAGCAAACAGCAGAGATTTGTTTTGTGTATTTTGGGAAAGGATTTTTTGATCTTTTAGCATATTTATCAGATGTGAAGCGCTTTGTAAATACTAGTGGATACCAGATACTCCCGTGTGAGTAGAAGCAATAGTATTAGGAAGAGCAGAAAAGAATTTATCCCTGGGAAAATGACTGATTTCTCCTTGGCCCAGCCTGGAATGAAATGGCTCCTTGAAATCTTGAGAGTCCAAAACATTGAAAAAACTTGTGGAAATGTCAATGAAACAATGTGAGCTCTCAGCTGGAGTGATCTCCCCAAGCTTTATCCTACAGCCTCTGTTGCAGCACAGTTCCCCATACACAAAACTATAAATGCAGTCCCTTTTCCTCAGTTGATAAAGCAAATGATAAATAGGTGGGTGATGGCAATCACCAAAGACACGGGACCCCTGTTTGATGCAAGCACAAAGCTGATTTATTGATTTCACACATCAATGCATACCTTTTCAACTACAGCTAGAAATAGTACAACCACATGATTGGTGTTTCTAAGTAACATTACTTAATCAGAAAGAGCTCTGCATAAGCCCTCTGTACAGACCAGCATAGGCACGTATGGGCTTGCATGATTTATCTAAAACAAAGCACACCAAGCATACCTTTTGCTTCTCCATTCATGGCTCTGCCTCAGCTTGCCAGGGCTTGTGGCCTAGCAAACCTAGTACATCCACTTCAGCCATGGGTTGAGCAGTGCTCTGAGCCCTGCTCTCCAGCTGTATTGCTACAGTGAGAAACTTCACTTGGGAGTTTGAAGTCACATGGGAAATACTGTGAAGCAGAAGTCCTAAACCCAGAGATCCCAGGAGAAACATCAATCCCACTGATAGCCATTCACATTCTCCTCGATCTGATTTTCTTTCCTAGTGTGAAATACAGTTTGTTTTTTCCATAGGAAAATGTTCTATTTTCTATTTAAAACGTTCTATTTTCTACTATGTGGTAGATTTTTAAATTTTCTATGTTTTCACTATTTTGTGAGTTTCTGTAGTCATTTGGTTGGGATGTTAGTGATTTTTGCTGGGTAAGAAAATACATAAATATAAAAGTGCTTTTACTGTGTGCCCAACTGGTAAAGAAAGAAGGAAAGAATTTTTTTCTTCCCCAAAAGCTTTCCCAATACTTATGAAGACTGGATAGATAGCTCTGTTCATAATGAGAACTGTCCCACAAATGTCCAGAATGAGCACTTCACCTGAAAATGTTCCTATTTGAATAAATGCCTTGGATAATGAGGCTATATCATTTTAACATGGTATTTTGGACTACACTTTGCTTTTTCATAGCAGTAGTCCCCTTTTTTCCACTTCTTTTCATTTCTCTTTCCATTTGACTGTCTACACTTACTCCGTCTCTTCCCTCAATGTCTTGGTTTGAAAATACAGGTGTCTGCTAAGAAAGGCAGGAGCCTTTCTTGAAATGGAAAATGTAAACCCCCTCCCTCCAAATTATTATAATTTTGAAATTAAGGGGCTCTCAGGCAAAGATATGGGAATAGGAATAATAGTTCTTTACTAAGAAAATTAAAATGAAAATACAGTAATACAAGAAAACCAAAACACTGACAGAGTCAGAATACAACCTGACACCTTCGCAGTCAGGGTGTTGGTAGCAGTCCAATTAAATGGTGGCTGCAGTCCTCCTGCAGTGACAGATGTGGTTCAGTTGAAGCAGTGCTCCTGTAGAAGGGTGCAGTTTTCTTCTGAAGGTCCAGTGATGATATAGAAGGGTCTGGTTTTCCTCTGGAATCCAGTGATAAAAAGGGTTGCTCTGATGTTCCAAATCTCAGATTTTATCTAGGTAGGAAAGGCTTGGCCCCTCCCCCTGGGTGGAGCATCTCCCAAGGGGATGATGGAATTTTATCAGTCATGCAGTGGGACTCAATGGCCCATTAACAGAAGATACCTTCCTGGAGGAAGGATGGGTTGTGGAAAAGATAAAGATGACTGCCCCACCTGGTTTTAACAGATGGCCCATTTACAGAAGATATCCCCCTCTGAAGATAAGGAGCACTGCCCCACCTGGTTTCAACAGAGGGTGATAGAATACATACTTTCGGTTACATCCTGCATTGCACCCAAGTCACTCTTTTCTCTCATTATTTTTGGCCAGCAAAAGCTGTGCAAACACCATTCAATAATTTTTCTTCCCTTACCCTCTTCCTTCCTCTAGAAACATCAGAGCAATACACTTCCCTAGAAGTTTGCATACATTAGAGAAATTCTGTTTAGAGCTGTGCTTTTCCATTTTCAGGATTTAGGAGTAATCTCCCTTATCTTCCTTCTCTTCCTTCTTTTTTTTTTCTGCTTGATCAGCAATCTCTAAACTCCAATGCATCAGCCAAGCCCTTGCTAGAGGAAGGCAACCGTGTTTGCTTGCCCAGGCTCATTCGTTATTTTCTGTGGTTCTGACATCCTCTCTTTATCCAGGTGGATTGAGTCTTTTATAAAAAGCTCGGCTTTTCCTGCCAGCCAGTATAGCAGCTTCGTGCTGCAGCTGGTCAGATTGAGTCTGTGCTCTGGCATGAATTCAATCCAACTTAGCTGACCAAATTCTTGAACTTTCCATTATGTAAATTCACTATACATGTGTTAATTACTTACTATATTTTTTTTCAGTCCAACTTGAACCAAAGCTCTAATTTTATGAAACCTGATCGAATTTTATACAGAGAGACTGTGTGCTGTAAAAGCCTGTTCGTGTCTAGTATTCCAGTTCCATTCTCTTCCTTCCTTCTCTGCTGAAATGTCAGTATTAATTTTTCAGTAATTTTGTCCCACTGCTTAACAAATATGTATTTTTCTTTCTTTTAAGCAAGTATGTGACAGTAATTTTCCTCCTTATACAAGGTTGTTTGTTGTCCCATAATAAATCATTATTTTGTACAGAATTTCATAAGAAATCTCTGTGTAAAACCACTGGCCTTTCTCCTTTCTGTTTCACACACACAGCCCCACTGTTTGGTTTGAGGCTTACACTGTTGCTCAGAACAATATTTCATGCCGTGAATTTATATACAAGGTCTTCCAAAATGGTCCTGCCTGTGAGCTGGGCTGCTGTGCACGTGCACACATGTGAGTGTGTTTGCACATTGACAGAGACACAATAATGTGTTCTCTCAGGACATTTATGCACAGGTAGAGTAGTAGAGGATGGAACCTGGATCTGCATGGTGAGAGAATGAGAAGCGAAGGGTACCACTGAACCAAGATGTTCAGCCTAATGTAAGGAGATGGCTTTCCCTTGGAGATTGCTTGAGTGCTGGGACAGGCTGCCCAGGTGCCATCTCCATCTCTGGGAGCTTTCAGAACTTGGCTGGGAACAGCCCTGAGCAACCTAGTCTGGCCCTGCACTAAATGTTTTGATGGAAGCCTCTTCCAGCCCATATCATCCCATAATATTATGATTTCATGACCTTAGGTATCGGCATCTTTCATTTTTAACTACTCTATCTTTCCTCCAGTTCTCAAAAAGCTTTTTTCTAATTAAGGAAAGCGATAATCTTCTGCATGTTGACAGAAAATTTTCTATGCTTGAATGTTATTAAATTGCAAACCTGGAAAAAAACAAACAAGCAGGCTGATAACTCGTATCACTGCAGTAATCTCAAATACATGTGAATTCAGCCTCAGGTGGTGGTGGTTTATTTCCTCTGTAATTTATTTGTTGTCCATGTGTTAGTTCTGTGCTTTTTTTATTTCCAGAAGTAATTTTTTTTATGGAATAACATTTCAAAACATCCCTGGGAAGGTGTTGAACGTTTTGCTCATTATGTGCTTGCAGAACAGGCAGACCCACTCCATTTCTGGTTTGGAGGCTGGAAGGAAATCTGCTCCATTTAACACTGTCTTTCCAGCTGGAAAAAATCTGAGTGCGAACTAATGGCACCTTTCCCAGCTGGCAATTAATATTTGCCAGTTTAACTTTGCAGCAGTGCTGACAGACTGCTTCAGTGGCAGCGAGCTGAGAAGGGGGATGCTGGAAGGAAGGCAATTAATCCCTGTGGGAGGAGGCTGGGGGCTTTGACATGGAGGTTGAGCCTCTAATGATCATTTCAGTGTCCAGTGTAATATATTAGGAGTTTAAAATGTTATAAAGAGAGGTAAGTGCTATATAAAATGAAGGAATGTGTTTGCTGTCAGTAGAGCTGATACAGTTCTTAATAAACTGAATTCTAGAGGGATTCCTTTCTATTCCCACACGCTTCTTCAGCTCCCTCCACTTAGTCTTTTGGGGAGGGATCAATTTTACCTGGCTTTTCAAGCTGACTGCTCTTAGATGTGATTGATAGCTTTATACCTAATAAACAGATTACATCAATCTTTGGGGTAAATTATGAAAATTCCAGTGATATATGTGAGAATATGAACAAGGGACTGCTAGTCTGCTCCTAGCTTTGGTAATAGGAATTTTCTAGGAATAGGTTTAAGATCTTGAAAACTATTTCCATTTTAAGAGAAAATTGAATGCTTACATTCCTGAAATTCACAGAAGGGAAATCTTGGCTAAATCTTGTCAGTTGTGGATCTCTGTGATATAGGTGGGCTTCCACTGGAAATTAAATGCCATTAACAAGAGTGGGGAAAGTCTAGGCATAAGAAAAAGAATCAAAAATAGCAGAGATACTAAAGAAGTCTAACAAAAAGAGATATTTAATTACATGTTAGTAATAGAAAACTTTTGCTGGGGACCTCATGGCCATAATGAGAATCCCACAGTTGGGAGGGAAGTTGGGACTGGAATACTGCAATGGACACTGAATTTGACATGGTCAATCAAAAGATTAATTATGCCCACTGGAACTCCTCTCAGTGGGGCCATGACCTGCTTCTTCTTGGCCAAGAATTAATCTCTGTTTCCCTGGTGCTGGGACTCTGCATAGACCAGTGACAGATTTTAGTTCCAGTCAGTAAAGCTGAAATGGAGGAACCCACACCATGAATGAAGATAGTGGAAAAAGTGGTGTTATCTAATGTGATCCCTATCCAGCATTCTTGGTGCTTTTATAGCTCCAGTTTGAGACAATAGCCATTTGGGGAGTGCAGGAGTAACTGTGATGTGGCTTTTTATTGTTTAAATTGAAAATTGTGTAACATTTGCTTACAACAGTCATCACCGTGATCCCCATGAATAGTTTTATTTGGTGACTGTTATCTGTCTCATCTTATTTAGGGCCCAGTCTATTAATCTTCTCCAGCTGCCAGTCTTGATGTGTATGGCCATAATATCTCCCATAAAACCAAAAAGCATCATATTATGTATCAGCTAGTGAACAAAGGAATTAAAGGGTATTTCAGCAGCAGTATTAATATCTTAAAAAAGAAAATATTTTTAAGTTTTTTCCCCCTTATGACTGAGGATGTACTGGTTGAACTGGAGTCACTGAAGCCCATGGTTAATGGACTGGGCAGCCTGGCTCCCTTGCTGGATGACCACGCCAGCACCCAGCAATGTGTAGCAATCTATGCCCTCCATGAACGTAAATTATGAGAGAAACTGCTTACATGTTGAAAATAGAAAAGCTCAGCTTAAATCTCCATGGTGTGGAGGAAGACAATACTGGCATGAGGTGGTCTCAATTTGAAACACCCCAAGTTTCTGCTTTGTTTTTTTGAGGGCAGGGAAATGAGATGCAGGTGGCTTTAGAGAGCCATCTGCTCCAAGCCTGGATCTGCTAAACCTTCACTGCAGTGCTTTCAGGAAAGCTGAGAGGTGATAATGAACCTTTTTTTGAAGCACAGGCTTAGCGGTTTTGATGGGGGATGGAGCAGAGGAGGAGGATGGAGAATTAAATTAAAGTGTGTGGGAAGAGAAGCAGGGAGGTGGTTTGTATTCACCAGTGAAAGTTCCTGTGCCAACTTTGGTGCTGCTATCTGCAACACTCATTATGTCAGGGGGTGTTTGTCTTTCTTTTTTTATCTAATTTTGTGTGCTCTTTGCATCTGACATGTGCTTGTTGCGATTTGGTGGCAGTCTGAACTCACTGCGTTCACATTGCTTTTCTTTGCAAGTCACATTCATGTTTATTATGCATTAATTTGGGAGCTCAAACCATACTTAAGCATTAAAGAACCTTATGTAGGAAACATTAAAGAAAGTTTTTGCTTTTTTGAGTATGTTAAATTTAATATTAGCTCTCACCATTCCATCAGTGATTTTCCAAAATGGTCTAAGTGTTTAAAACTGGAGAAATGCCAGCCAAGTGGGGCATGATATTACAAAATCATTATTAAAAAGTGACACATTTACTGAGCCTCTGCATTGCTGAACCTCTCACAATCCTGAAAAGAACTTGGATGCTCAAAAGTTTATCTGCTTTTTTTCCCAACTCAATTATCTTAAAGGTCTTTTCCAAACTAAAATATTCCATGAAGTGTCTACATCCATAGTTTTCCCAGTGTAAGGAAATGATAGCACATGCCAAGTAATTTCAAATGAATGAAACCAAATACTGTAATACTTTTGAAGCTGCCTTTATTTCCCTAAAATTATATAAATTGTATCAATAGAAAAATTGCTGGTTTACTTAAGGCCCTCACAAGTCACCTTTTAATAAGCAATATGCAGCTCGATGCCAGGGGACTATCCATAGGACACCTCCAGCTCTGTGCTGAGAAAAGGGGCCAAGGAAAACCTCAATTTAATAATAAATAAAAAAGCTCCAAACCTGAGAGAGATAAAGAGGTTGTTTTAAATGAAAACTGAAAAGGTTAAAAGGTAGAGATGAGTATTAAAGATTAAGATGATTAGATCATGGTAAAGAGTGCTGGAAGCTGAATGAAGGAAAACAAATGACTGGAATAAATTTTAGGGCTGGGGAGACTGAGGCAGAGAGATTTAGAAGTGCTTTAAAGATAAAAAGAACTGCTTAAAATAGCTGATTAAAAGCTATTCAGCACAAATGCTAATTTTTCTGGGTGCTCAGTATAAAAATCCATGGAGTAAATTGAGATTCTGAGTGCCTGGGAATATCAGCAGGCTGGATGCTTCAGATTCAATTAGGTGGCTGCCAGGAAAAAGCAGGTCCAGGTTCCCCCAGCCTTTGCTATCTTCCTGCCTCTCTCTGCCAGGATTTATCAGGAAGTTCTTGCTAACATGCATGAGAGGGCTGAATCCTACCAGAGATGTCCTGAAGTCATGGGAATACTAGTTAAAATGAGCACTCCACAGCATGGACCACTGATGAAGCCCTTTGTAATTTCCCTGTTGTTTTTTTTTGCATGTAGAATTGAAGCTGTTCTCTCGTCAGGGGCTCACAGAGTGCCAGGGGTGAGGTTATCTGCCCTGCCTTGCCTGCCTGAAATGGAACTGCTCACACAAATAGTAAAACTTGACATAGGGAGATAATGAGTGATCTGCAGGTTTATTCTGTCTGCTCATGGCTTGAAAGCTCTTTGGGTAGAAACTTTTTTTTCCTGCTAGAAATTCTATTAATAGGGATTAATTTCAAATGTAAAGTACACGGGTAATTATCAGTGCAGTTGTAGGAATGAGGGGGAAGCACTGTGTAAGAGCATCATAGATCATCACTGACTGGTTTGGGTTGGAGGGGACCTTCCAGTTCCAAGATTCCACTAGACCAGGTTGCTCCAAACCCCATCCAACCTGTCCTTGAACACTTCCAGGTACGGGACAGCCACAGCTTGTCTGAGCAATCTGTGCCAGGGCCTCACCACCCTCACAGGGAAGAATTTCTTCCTAATATCCAATCTAACCCTGCTTTCTGACAGTGTGAAGCCATTCTCCCTTGTACTGTCATTGCTGGGTCTTGGTATTGGGATGGAATTTTGTGTAGGGATGAGTGCTGTGGTGGCAGGGGGGGTCTTTGCCCCATCCCTTTGCCCAGATCTGGTTCATGTGGTCCTAGTGCAGTCCAAGGATGCAGCATTCAGCCATGGATCATGCAGTGCAGGCACCAATTGTCTGGCTCCTTCCTGTGGATTAGCACTGCTGCTCTTGCTGGCACCTTCCTGTGGGGTCTGCTCCACTGCTGGAATCTACATGTAAATCCCATTACCTCTAATTGAGTGGGGATCAATCACAAATTAAAGAGTAAAAGGAAGGTTTCCAGGTGACATTTAAATGGAAAGCCTTTACTGATAATATTTTGCATTTTCCATCAAAGTGTCCTAAAATGCTTTACAAAGATTAATGAATTAGACCTCACAACACCATTGCATGCCAGGAAAATAATAGTCCACCCATTGCAGAGGAGGAATTGCAGTCTAGAGGAGAGCCAGTGACTATCTCAAGGTCACAGAAAAAGGAATTAGAATTCATGTTAAATGATCCCAACTCTAAATACCCTGTCCCTATAAAATCCCCTGGCATGTGCTGGTTTTTCTATACATTTTGACAGGGGTGAAGAAGGGGTATGACTGGGCCAGGGCTACAGAACACAGAATCCTGTGCCCAAGCAGGGATGAAACTGGTAATGAGTGGTCCAAAGAGGAGCACTGTGCCTTTAAATGTGGAATTGTACTGTCCTTGGCACGCTTGACAGCAGGGTTTGAAGGCCACCTGGCTGCTGTCCTAGCATAAAGAGGTGACCTGTGTTTGGATTTATGGTTCCCTTTGTGGAAGGGAAAGGAAATACTGGAAATATACAAGTTCAGTTGCAGCCTCCTCATCTCATAATGGTCTTGGTGAAAAAAAATATCCCCATGGTAATGAACATGTGTGATGGAGTAGAACAGAGCTCAGTCTCTTCTGCTCTTCTAGTCAAAAACTGAGAAGGAATGAGCCATGCAAGGAGAGGAAGATCACAATTGAAATAAATCTAAGTATTTAAATATTTAAATGTAACCTTTGTAATAAAAAGTTGATTGGTGTCATGTATCCAAAGGAAGACGTTTTCATTTATGTTTTGAATGAGAGTTGTTTGCACTGCAAACAGCCTGATGGGCTGAACAAAGGTTCACCTGGAAGAAGTTTGCCATGGGGTGCATGGGGTTTGTCTCTTCCTGCAAGTGACTGCAGTCTTCTGTCAGGATCTGTCAGGGCTTTCGTCTTCCTTTCTTGCTTTTAGTCTGTCACACTGGCAATTTAGTTGAGAGTTTTGCTGTTTTTCAGGAATAATGAGGGGGATTATATTTTTCAAATTATTTCAGAGTAATATATGAAATTTTAGCGGTGTTTTATTTATTAATCCTTATTTAGCTGTTCTGGCACAGGAGCTTTTGTGGCAGGTTGGGAGATGTTGGTGCCTTATGGTCCCTCTGCAATGTCTGGACACATACAAGAATCCTGAAGGCACAGGACAATTAGTTAGTAATGACAATAGTCATTGTTACAGGTTTATTTGTGGTTTTTTTTTTTCATTTAATCTAGAGCAAGCCAAATACTGTGAAAACATTTGTGGTGAATATTTAGTTGTATTGTCATATGTAAGCATTTTGCAGTATCCATGGTCCTGTAGTTTGCTATTCATGAATATTTTAGCAAATTGGTTTACTTACAGGACTGTTGCCAGGAATCAAATGTTCCTGAATATCTGTAGAAAAGCAGATTAATTTTGGGTTTGCAGTTACTTGCTCTGGTGAATTAAGAATTAAAGGGTTAAGGGCTTAGCTAGGGGATAGAAGCTATACATATAATGATTAGAGTAGAAGCAATGTAGAACAGTTAATTATTAGCGGATGGGCTAGTAGAACTAAGACAATGTATCATTTGTTTGGCTTTGTTGTGTTAGGATGGGAAGATGGGGTATTGTCAGAATGAAGAAACCGACACTGCACCTGGGCCCGAAACCAGCCAGAAACCAGGTTGGGGATCTTGGACTATGGCCAGGGGACCATAGAGCCTGCAAAGGTGAAAAGTTTAAAGTGAGGAAGATGTCCCTGACTTCATTTTAAAAGACCACTGAGCCATTTCAAAGCCCACCAACCCATCTGAGGAAAGAACTGCACAAGCTTAAAAGGACTTTGAGCTAATTTTAATATGAAGGGGAGGTAGGTGGGGTTAGGTAATGTGTATGTATAGGCATACTGGGTAATCATATGAATATGTAAGACTTTTGTAGATAAAAGAAGATGAGGGCCCCATGCACATGCCTGGGGGAGATTTCTCCCAGGTGTGCCCCGTGTCCTAATAAACATACCACTTTCCAACTTTTAACTGGTTAGAGAGTCTTCGTCTCTGCATCAGTGGGAGCGTTATCTAAGCCCCATCTTAATAATCCTCTGGGAAGACCAGCATAGCCAGTTAAAGCAAATCTTGTTTGGAAATGTGATTTTCATAGCCTGCCCAAGAGTAAACTGATATAAAGAGTTCTATCTCTGAATAAAGACTGACAGACAGCTGGATCAACCATGTGCAGCTCACCATTGGCACAGCACCTGGGTGCCTTGCAGATAAACTGGAAGCAATAGCAACATCTCTTGAGGGCTTGCAGGAATCTCTGATATTTGGTCTGGTTTTTAGATCAGAGCTGTGCTGAGGGGAAGATTTAGAAATATATATTTTTGGTTGGCATGTCCCATGTTATGTAATGTGTAAGTCTTTGAAGGGTAACTGTACTCTGAGTTCTGCTGCATTCTTCTGGCTTGAGTTGTAAAAGAGTCTTAAAAGAAAATTGCTGCAGTACTATTTTCATATGGTGAGTGTTCAAGTATCTATACTTGAATTATAGAATAACTAGGAAAAAAAATGAAATGGCATGAATACCTACTTAGTGCAAGGACTCCAAGTGCTGTGAACTCACTGTGAGCTGTGCAAAGGCTGTGACAGTGCAGGACTCTGGGGGGTGGGTGTTTCATGTTCAGGTGCTTCTGGGCAGGGGCTTGAAGGGAGGGGAGAACTTCAGTCCACTCAGAGTGCAGCACCATCTCTGTCTCAAGCACTCCATTGTTTAAGCTGTACAGACAGGTCTCAGTAGTGTGTGGTGAGGGAGCTGCTCTTTCCTCTGGACTCAATACTATCAGTGAGGGCAGAGATTGGATTTTAGGAAGAAATTCTACCCTCTGAGGATAATTCTTCCCAGGGAGAGGCCCTGGCACAGGTTGCCCAGAGAAGCTGTGGCAGCCCTATCCCTGGAAGTGTTCAAGGACAGGTTGGATGGGGCTTGGAGCAACCTGGGATAGTGGAAGGTCCTTGCTCATGGCAGGGTGTTAGAACTGGATGAAATGAGCTTTAAGGTCCCTTTTGATCCAAACCATTTTATAATGATAATATGAAGTGCTCACAGCGCTACACCTCTCCATCCATGGTTTCCCATTCCTTTCCCATTTGTTCCCTTCAATGGTTACCATCAGACTTCATCTGAACTTCACCCTCCTATAGGTATGTGTGAGAGGTGCCCATTTTCTTGAGAGTTTTTTTCCTTAGGAACAGTTTCTCATAAGCAGAATCTCAGGCATCAGCCTATCTAAATGCAGCTGGTACAACCCTTACAAGCATTCTGGAAGAGCTCTGCATCCAACATTTAAGTAAGGTGTTCAGCACATCTGGAAAACATCTTTCTTACATTCATAATTTTGCAATGCCATTCTTGGAGTGACTGTAAAAAAGGGCCTTGTGGAAAATGCTTAATGCTCCTGGACACATTGTGTTTTGTGTTAATGGGGAAATGGCTTGTTAGGTCCAAACTAACTGGCAGAGAACCTTGATGAAGCTGTACAGTTTTGAGGAAGTAAAAAACTGTTAAGGCTAAAATTTCAGCCTTTCTGAACCCAGTAGATTTTGGCTGCATTTTTACTGGAACAGAATTAAAACTAATGAAGGCATTTGGTGGCCCCACACTAGCTTTGAGCTAGCTTTTATTTTAAATAATGAGTTGGGGAAGATTGGAGTACAGTTACTCTGGGCTCACTTTAGAAATGTGAACAGGTTGCAGGCTGCTGTTCAGGCTCATCAGTTGTAGCTAATTCCTTTGGCTCTTTTAAAACAGAAATGCTTTGTTTTCCTTTGCAAAAGGTGGCACAGGCAGTGCACAGGGCTGCACCAGCTACAGGCAGCCCAGGAAAATCATTGGAGCCCTGCCCTCCTGAGCAGTTCTCTCCCAAATCCATTCTCTTTCTGGCCTGATGGGATTTTTGGCAGGTTGTTTTTTTTTTTGGTCACATTTCACCACTTTCTCAAATGGATGGTTATTTCCTAATAGATTGAATTTCTTCTAATTGCTTCTTTTTAAGAAGCACCATGTCTCAGACTTTTTAATTTGTTTATTTAAATTTTCTGCACAGGGCTGAGTAGTTTTTCATAATGTTATGTGAACAGACATCCTTTTATTCTCTTTCATTTTTTGAATCTTGATGCATTTATCTACTTAACACTTCCTTTCAGTCACCTTCATAAAAGATGAAGAATTGGAGAAGTGTTAAAGAAATTCTTCATTATCCTATTTGATACTGTTAAACCCATGAATGTGGATCTAGTTTGTGCAGGCATCTCATCTGTACTGCCTTGTTCACACAAGTGAAAGTCTCTGGAAACCTGAGCTCAGGGAATGCTATCCTTCTGCAATTAGGTTCCCATTGGCAAGTGTTCTTTTGCAATAACTTAGTATCATGAAGACAACTTATTTTTACTGACACTCTAACATATATAAAATACTAACAATATTCAGGAAAGAAGTATTGAATCCCCAAATCTTGTCTTCCTCTTCCTTGGAAGAGCTCCAGAGAAAGCCATTGTCCCCAACAAGGAGCTGGAGAACTTGGACATTTCAAAGTAATCAGGTAGAATTACTGCATCTCCAGATATCTTTAACCTGTTTACTAACATTTCATTCAGTTCATCTCATAATATTCATTGGATCAGAAAACAGCCTGGAGCTACATTTGCAAAATGATTCATTAAATGTTTTGATCTGGGAATGTGAAACAATTGTAAAGGATAAAGTATAGGCTATTTATAGGATAATCAAATGGGATATCATAGTTCTTGATTTTTGTTTTAAGCTCCTGTGGTTTTCCCCATTTATTTGTTATTCTAATTTTCTCCTCCTTTTGATCACCGAGCAGACATTTCCATACTCCCAGTGTCAGGCAGGATGCTGCCATGCTCTTTGAGGAGATTTCCTAAGCAAATACAAACTAGAGTCAGCCTGTGAGAAGGGCAGCGATCCTGACAGATATTTTTAGCCATATTTCAGGTGCCTATGTAAAGAGGCCAGTCAGTCAGGACTCAGCATTGCTGTTGGAGCACCAGTCAGAAAAGATAAACTGCAAATGGAAGCTGGAATTTTAAAAATCAGTGCAGGGCAAAGGAAAGCATCAGCAGTGGAAGGATCAGGTAGCTCAGAGTCTTCCTCAGCTGTATCCTGAAGTGTAAAAAACAATGGCATTACCCAAATTCAGAAATATGCTTGATGGCAACAGGCATCTGCAATCAGTAAGTTCAAAGGAAGTTGGGAATAGGATTATGAATGTTTGTTGTTTTCAAAAAAGAAATACCAATATTTAATTAAAATGCAGAAACAGCATTTTTAGAGGCATTGGAAATTATATTCTAGCACTGTTAGATGGATGTTGCTCATTGTATCCTTTGGCAGTGGCTTTTTTTGTATCCTTTTGTCATGGCTTTTGAATTATGGAGTTATAAAACCTTCGAAAAACTTGTTCAAAGAAAGGTATAATCTAATTTAATGTGTTGAAGAAAATACTTAGCAGTCTTGTAGAAATAATGTTCTAATTAATAGTCATGGTCTGTATGAGCTTTTAAGTGAGCAGCTGCTTTAAAACCAAACCAGGTGAGATTTATCTCTCTTGAGACAATTCAATACTGAGTAAACAGGAGCTTTATTTATGAATTAGTTTCTCTGATAAGTCCGGCCTTTATATGCTGCATGAAGTTGTGCATGTTTCTAAGATACATGTTAGCACTCAAATAAATATTTTTAAAAGTTTAAAACAAAAAAAATTATTACCTATATATAGCTTCTACTCTGACATTAATGGTAAATACTGTGAAGTAATCTCGGAGGTCTTTTCCAGCCTTAATGATTCTGTGATTCTATGTGAGGAAACTTCCAAGCACTTTGGAAGATGCTGGTCTTAATTTTCCTTCATTATTGCATTTGGCTTGTTGCTTGTTAGAATAGGAAAAAACAACACCCCCAGATGTTTTATAATGAAAAGCACGGAGCAAGTAAAACATCAGCTATTGATTTATTGCTGCTGTATTTCCACCATAAGTTTACAGTTGTCTTTGATGAGGAAAGCATGTGCCAAATGATGGAAAGAGCTTTTTGTCAATAAGGGCTGTTTGTAGGAATTTAGTACCTGTAACAGATAGAAATTGGAAGAAGTATTTTTCCCTCTGCGCCTTTTAGTACTCTGAATTCTTCCGAGATTTTAAAAGCAGTGAGGAACTGGAAGGATGATGGATGGTGCAAGCAGGTTTTTGCCAGTGCCACTGTGGCTCCCTGCTCTCACTGGCTTCTATAAAAACTCATTCTCCTCCAGCCCTGCACTGCTGATCCATACAGCAAAAGGTGCAGACAAATGGAAAAAATCGATTTTGTTAGTGTGAAATAGGGAGGAGAATTGCCATGCCCCCTGTTTTAGTTGATTTACACTTTTCTGTATACTATTTGTGTGATGAGGGATCAGCAGTTTCGATACAAGACTGGTCTGAAGTTTTGGTTTGAAGGATCCGGGATCTAGTTCAGGGATCTGGCTGTGACATGGATCCCCTGTCAGGCAGGTGGCATTAGGTGTGCAGTGCAAGGCACCAAATAAAGACAAAATAGGCTGTTTCTTTTCTTCTTGGGTGTTATTGACCCATTTTAGCAGACTGTTTTGAAGAAATTATGATTAATTTGGTATTTTAATTAGCTGCTAAATAGTTCTCTATTTGATTAATTACTTTTTCTTTATTTATACTGTCTTCATCCAAGGGAGAGCCTGTGGCAGTGCTGACTGCAGCTTCCCAGGTCTGCCTGTGCCACAGGAGAAAAGCCCATGGGAATGGACTTCTCTTCTACTCCCTTGTTTTTATTTTCAGTTCCTTGTGTGGATTTATGCACAGTAATTTTTTTCCTTTAGCAATTGACTTATAAGCATTGAGCTGAGTGGTGGAGACTGCACACTGAAAAAAGGCTCTTCTGTGCAGTTTTTTTCCATCTGGCTCTTGGGTGAAAGGCCTAAGGGCACCAAAGGGTTTTTTTAGTGGTTTTCTGTGCATGCAGTTCCCAGGTGTGGTGGTCAGATGTTCTAAACAGCAGCACCAGAAGACAGGACAGTCTTCTTGCTTCTCAGAACCAAGGGAACACTGAAATGGTGCCATAGGAAATATTAGGAGGAAATATTTTAATTTTTGTTTAATTAGGAAATTACTTAATTAAAGTAATTTCCTTTAAAAACAGTATTGTAAATTGATACCTCAGTAATAAAATACATTGTTTTAAACCAAAATGAAATTAAAGTAGTTAAAGACCACAAAATCAGGTTGAAAATTGAGGGAAACTGCAGCTCATAAAAAAATTCTTTACTTGGAGGATTTGAGTCAATGCAAGAAGGAATTCCTCTGCATGAATAAACTGTAATAATTTTTAAATAATTGCTTTTAACACTTGGTGACTACCTAAGTACATGCTGACATATGGTGTGTCAGCATGAAGCACTGATTTAGAGTTTGACGTTCTATACCAGTTTTCAAGCTGTTAGATATAATCTAGAGGAAGCATTATGTAAGCAGACAGGTGGCAAGGGTTCAGCAGCTTGGCCAGCAGGTGGAACTCTGGCCTGCTGCTCTCCATGGAAAACCTATGCTTTCCCCCTACCTCATTGACCTCTTTTCCCCATCTCCACTTTTTTTTTACCTTTTGCCACTTTTTTTAGCATCCTGTGCTTTGCTGGGGGAGCATCCCAAGCCCAGCTGAACTCTTTGAGGCACATCAGCTCTTCTAAAGGCAAAAATCAAAATTTCCTTACAAGATAAGGGAGGAGGAAGAATAGGAGGCACATTCTCCATTTATCCCAATGAAAAAGCTTCTAAAAGCTGCAGGTGAGCATTGCAAACCAGCTCTGTGAATTTTGCAACTTAAAAACATCCTATTTATTGTTTTTAAAAGCATGCACGTTTTCCTCTGTGAGTTCCAAAGCTTGCATGCTTCAATAATCCCCTTTATGTACCTTTTGTGTAATTTCTTGCTGCGATAGTTGCAAGTGAAGATGCTCAGAGCTGTTTTTGGAAGCTTCAGCAGCCAAGCTGGCTTTTGAAAAGGAAAAGCCGGCACTTTGCCCAATTTTCTGCTATCTGTTAGAAACAAACTCCAAAAGCCCAAACTTGTACCTACTCTGTAAAAGTTTCCAGGTAGGAAATCAGAGTCATATAAAGACTGGATGTAAGTAATACCATGTTAGTGCAATGTGTGTGCAACTAAGTCTTAGGTTGCAATACAGGATGTGACCAAAAGTATGTATTCTATCACCATCTGTTGAAACCAGGTGGGGCAGTGCTCCTTATCTCTGTGGGAGATATTCTCTGCTAATGGGCCTTCTGATAAAAACCAGGTGGGGCAGTGTTCTTTATTTTTTCCACAACCCATCCTTCCTCCAGGAAGATATCTTCTGTTAATGGGCCATTGAGTCCCACTCTATGATTGATAAAATTCCATCATCCCCTTGGGAGATGCTCCACCCAGGGGGAGGAGCCAAGCCTTTCCTACCTAGATTAAAACTGAGATTTGGAACATCAGAGCAACCCTTTCTATCACTGGATTCCAGAGGAAAAATCGGATCTTTCCACATCATCACTGGACCTTTGGAGGAAAACTGCACCCTCCTACAGGACCACTGCTTCAACTGAACCACATCTGTCATTCAGGAGGACTGCAGCCACCATTTAATTGGGACTGCACCAACACCCTGACTGACGGGGTGTCAGGTTGTATTCTGCCTCTGTCAGTGTTTTTTGGTTTTGTTCTTTGTAATACTGTATTATAATTTTAATTTTCCTAGTAAAGAACTGGTATTCCTATTCCCATATCTTTGCCTGAGGGCCCCTTAATTTCAAAATTACAGTAATTTGGAGGGAGGGGGTTTACATTCTCCATTTTAAAAAGATGCTTCTGCCTTTCTTGGCAGACACCTGTCTTTCAAACCAAGACAAGCTGCATATTCCAGTTACTTTCAAACCAAATGTAGTTTGGGCAGAGGCCCCACAATCCATGTACAAGTGTCTAAGGTTACTTTGGGCCCTTTAGAATTGGCTTGTACATCCTGATTTATAGAAATTATCTACAAGAAAGTGTATCCAAGATGCTTGGAGTAGAAAAGGAGGAGTGACTTGGTTGATTCCTTTTTTTCCCTCTTGTCTTACCTCCTCACTTCTTCTCTTCCCCATCTTTTCCCCCTGCTTTTTAAATTTTTTTTCTCAACTGATCTCAAGATGCTGCATTTTTTTCTGGGGAAGCTTAACAGCAGAGATGTGCTGACTGTGGAGCAACAATCTGTGCTGTGAGGAACAACTGAAGACATCTCAGCTGGAAGCAAAGCTCCTTGCCGGGCTCAGCACAGCTGAATTTGTCAGTGCTCAGCAATCAGCAGCAGATGTGTGGCTGGTGTTGAAAGCAGCTCTGTGGGGAGCCTCAGGAGCAGCATGCACAGCACAGGGAAACACAGCGTTTATCCACTAGGTGCTAGGACATCACCTGTGCTGACTCTGAAATCAAAGTCTGCCTATCTGTTGCAAAAGGCACATGCTCAGAGAGCAAGGAATTCTCGCACATGCAGGGCATGAGTGGGGTGTTACAGAAGATGTTGCTTTCATTCTTCCTCAGGAGAAGTGTATCCTTTCTATGTCCATCATCTATTGAACGCACAAACTTCACACAAAATTTTATATAAATAAACCCCATAGGAATCTCAGCTGCTGGGTTTGAGCACATGTTTTAAAGACATCATAGAGTAAGAGTGGAAGGAAGCAATATGAATAAGTAAATTTTTACATACTGTAAGGATGTAGGTTTTTTTGTTGCACTTGGATTTTTGGGGCCTTACACAACTTTACCAAAGTTGGGATTTCATTTTTTGCTATTGAGTGTTATTATGATTGGATGAAGCCTTAATTGCTGAAGCCCTCAACAATTGCACTACAATAAATATGTGAAAAAATGAATGTGAATAGAACTTAGCAAATGAAATGTGAATATGTTTATTTGTGTAAAATGTGTCCTCATATCTTGCAGACAAATTTACTTTTTTAAGGAGCTGCTTTGAAACACCATCTGCAGAAATCCCTTAATATTAAATAAATAAATCTTTATCTTCAGACTGGATTAATGTATAGAAGTAGCCCAAATATATTCTTAATATAAAGCAATTCTACAGCATCATGCACTCTGTCTAGTGTCTCATCATGTTAATGGATTCTGGTTTAATTGCTCATATCCTCCAGCTTTCAGCTGAAGGTGGTTTTTCCTGGTTCTTCTGAGGACTTCTTGATATCCTGAGAAATTGCTGGGGTCATAGCCTAAGCTAAAACACTTTCGCTAAGCATTTTCCCTGCATTTGGAGTAGGAGTACAGCTCCAGCAAACTAAGGTGCAGGCCCGGGCTGTGAGCTGATGCTCATGGAGGAGCCCCTGGGTTTTGCACCCCACGTCCCTGCAGCCTGAAAAATGAAACTGATGTGTCATGTTTTGCTCTAGAAATCAATGTCGTATGCCCAGTGAGCTAAGACAGAGTACTGATAATTCTTAATATCTCCATAAGTCTCAGAATAACAGTAGAGCTTTGCCATTTGATCCTGCAGGCTTATCCCAAATCAACCTCTTTTAAAATGGAATTACTTGGCAGTAGTAAGTCCAGGGAGCTCTTGGCTTTCCAGTACATGGATGGATCCTAGTGGCTGTTGCCAATTTCTTGTGGACACTTTAGTACTTCCTTCAGATTGCCGTATCTGTTAGTCTTCCAATGGCTAAAAGTTAGTGCATGGAGGCAGGGCACAGGTTTGAGTTTGGTGTCCCCAGTGAAAACTCCTTCTGGGTTAGCTGACTGACCATCACAAGTGT
The DNA here is from genome assembly GCA_013397375.1 of Toxostoma redivivum. Classification (NCBI taxonomy): domain Eukaryota; kingdom Metazoa; phylum Chordata; class Aves; order Passeriformes; family Mimidae; genus Toxostoma; species Toxostoma redivivum. The sequence continues at coordinate 167,382 of VXBI01012885.1, forward strand.
GGGTCTCTCCTGGTGAGTTTTGGTTTCTATCAGTGCCCAAATAATGGCTCTGCAGACAGTCACTGGGATTTGAAAGCTGTGGCTGCGTTCGCTGCTGGAACAGGGAGTGTGAGTCAGTGGGGGTGAGGATGAAAGCAAGCAGCTATAGATGCTGTCTGCTTAAGTCTTTGATAGCTTGTAGTGAAATCTTACCAGCAACTCAGTTCACGTCATGTCTTAAACTGCTTGTGAAATAAATATAACTGACAGCTCTGCACGCAGAAATGCTCCATTTGTGCACAGAATATTTTTCATTTGAAGCAACCCAGAGGCACAAATAGATTAAATGCTCAGAGCAGCAGCCTGCATACCCACAGCATGTGTCAGTGCACTAGGGATGAGTGATACATGTCCTGATAGATTTGGGATGGCAGTCACTTTTCTGTGCTGATAATGAAAACAGTACCCAAATGTGATTTGAGATCTGAAAATGGGAAAAGCAATATAAGCTGCTGAAGTGTATAGTTTAGGAAGCCTTGTCTCTTGGATTGCCAGGGAAAATTTAGCAAGAGAAAACACCTTCTAGTCTTCAGCTTAAAACCCATGGAACAGGAGATGCCAGGATGTGCCAGGCCTGCAGAGTGAATGCTTAGAGGGCAGTTTGCCTTTAATTTGCACCAGTGTGACATAAATTCATCTTGGGGAACTCCCCTGGTAAAGTACACATATCTGGGTGAAATTTTTCTTTCCCCTCTTACATGTTTTCTTTAAAGATACATGAAGATACATCCTATTCCCAGCTGTCCTTTTGTTCCCTTGGGTTGCAAGGTTGTGTTACTTCATAAAGTCGGTGAAGTTGGAAAAGCCCTCTGAGATCATCAAGTCCAACCATTAACCCCCAGCACTGCCACTGGCAAGTCCACCACTAAACCGTGACCCAAGTACCACACTTCTATTAAATGCCTTCAGGGATGGTGACTCCACCACTGCCTTGGGCAGCCTGTTCAAGGCTGAACAGCCCTTCCTATGAAGAAATTTTCCCCAGTAGCCAATCTAAACCTCCCCTTATACAACTTGAAGCCATTTCCTCTGGTTCTTTCCATTTCCATTGATGGGGGTACATTCTCAGTGCTGGGGGCTGGAGCTGTGTGTGCTGCTGTAGATGTGTTAATCATTGTGTTGGAGGCGGGGGTGAAGTCACTATCTGTTCATGAGAGCTTGTCATTAGCACTGACATTATTGGAATGCCTTATTCCTTTTTTTAGTAGGTGTTATTTTAAATATATAACAGAAAAAGGGAATCTATACTATGGCTAAAGATACTTCAGAACAGTGTATTTATGGCTCTTGTTACACTGTGATGGTTGTGGGTTGTTTTTTGCTGGGAAAAAATATGTTCTTTCTGTTGTATTTTATGAAGAATTGGTGACATCTGGTGATCACTTATTATGAACCCTCTCAAGTCTGCCAACAGAATAAACCTTTAAGTCACAAAGATTTGTCTTGCGATGTGTCTGAGAGAACAACTGCAATTAGCACATAATCCCTGCCCACCACTCAGCTCGGGAACATTCAGAACCTGTGTCAGGGCAAATACTGATTTGAGCATATTGCAAAGTGAAAAAGGTTGTTCCCTGGCTCTTAGGTCTAATTGAATGAAAGCCTATCCAAATGAAAAGGGCAATACTGATGCTCGGGTCCCTGTGAGATGGGCACAGGGAGCTCTTGGTTATGTCAGGGGGGATGTTTGCAGGATCAGAACAATTCTGTCTTTAGTTAAATGCATTTATATTTGTGGGCAGAGGGTAGAGGCTTTTTTACTTCAGAGTTTTGTCATTTGTTTTTGAAGTCTAATAAGGCAAAAGTGAAATAATGGAAAGCTGTTTTGGAGTCCTTCAGTGTATTGATGATGAGTTGATCAGGTGGGGAGATTGCATCCCTGCTCCATCCATGAGTTTGCACAGTGCTGGGCTTCCCAGTTGGCACTGAAGCCCTTCAAGTGTACCTGGATATGCTGCCAGCAGCCAGATGGGCTTTTTGCCTCTCCTGTGAGGAAAGGCTGAGAAAATTTGGGTTGTTCATCCTGGAGAAGAGAAGGCTCTGGAGAGATCTTAGAGCACCTTCCAGTATCTAAACTGGCCACAGGAGAGCTGGAGAGGGGCTTTGCACAAGAGTCTGGAGTGACAGGACAAGGGGCAATAGTTTCAAACTGACAGAGAGCGGGGTTAGAGTAGATATTAGGAAAAAATTCTCTGTGATGGTGGTGAGGCCCTGGCACAGGTTGCCCAGAGAAGCTGTGGACTTCCCATGCCTGGAAGTGCTCCAGTCAAGATTGGATGGGGCTTGGAGCAACTTGGTCTAGTGGAAGGTGTCCCTGACCCTGGCAGGGGTATTGGATCCAGATGGTCTTTTAAAGTCCCTTCCAACCCAAACTATTCTATAATTTTAAAAATAGGATGGTTTGCACCAATTGTCTCATCTGTTGATTTTCTTAATCAACACGCAAACTGTTAATACCTTTCTTGGTACTCTTTGATGAGTGATAGGTTGGGTTGCCATGGGTTTCTCTGTGAATCTGAACAGTAAGGTAGCCCTGGGGTATTTATTAATATCTATTAAAGGAAAGAAGTATGTTGGCTTGATTGTAGAACTTTGCCTGGTTTTACTGATAGTGAAAACATCTCTATTCATACGATGTTACCTTTGTTTCAAAACATAAAATAAAAAATAAAGATTTAAAATGTTTTTCATTTTAGAGCACTTGACCCTGTTTTGTGTTTTGTGATAGCTTTTTAAAAATGTTTAGATGTTTTCGTTCAGTGAAATTCATGCATATGTCTGAAGTCTGATGATATTTTTATTTTCTAAATAGTAACCTTGCCTTTTGTTTTAAAAAGCTTTGAAGAGAATTATGGGTTAATTAAAATATTACATTGAAAATTCAGAGTCTGCTCTGAATGACTCCTTGTTTCTCAATGTGCTCTGCCTTGTAGTTGTCCTATGATTTTAAACAAATGAAAATAAGCATTCAGGAAATGGGAAAATAGCCCTCGAGGAAAT
>VXBI01012885.1:170475-496775 GCA_013397375.1 Toxostoma redivivum
CATTTTGTGCAAAGCTAGTTTTATTGAAGAGATTTGGACACTTCAGTTCTTTGAATGCAAGTGATAAAGCTGGGTAAAAATAGATGTATCTCATACATATGATGCATCTTTCAAGGAACACAGTTTTAACTCAAGTATTTGCTCTCAGTACTGTGAATTTTGTTTTGTGTTTCAGGAGGTGGGCAGCTGTTCATGTGCTTTGTGTGGTGCCAACCTGCAGATGCTTTCACTGAATGGAAAACTCTGAAAAAATCTTGGGTTGGATTTATTTTTAAAAAAGATCTCTCCAGATTATCTGAATTGAGTATGTGTAAGGCCTGCATGCATAATCTCTGGAGAAAGTGTGGGTTGTTGTAAATAAAGTGAGTACTGAAACACAGAAGGCATAGCCATAGTAGCATTTCTCTTATTTCTTTGATCAAGTACCACCTTCTCTTGCTGTTCATTTTTATAGTAATTTTGAAAATAGCATTTTTCTAATCACATCCAGAGAAGTGCTCTCCCTTCCCATCTGCGTGACTCTCTCTTTACGATCCCATTAATAGATAATCAATGGAAGAGGCTCAGTGTTAGCTCTGGCTGACCCTCTGTTGTTTTTCAGTGCCACAAATAGACGACATTATTGATAATATCTCCAGATTAAGTGGAAAACAAGGCAATAGCTGGCTCCTTGCAGACACTTGGTAATGCACACACTGATATAGAAACCATATCCTTATCAGCTTTTTATCTTGCTGGTTTGCCAAGGGAGATACCAGTGCAAGGAACAGCTTGGAAACAATAGTCCCTTAATAACTTGTGCTCTGTTCTGTGTGGGAAGGTGGGATTTAGAGTGGTGTGACCTTGGTTTGTGGTTCTCAATGGCCAGATACAGAGAATTCCAGAATGGTTTGGGTTGGAAGGAACCTCAAAGAGCATCCAGTTCCACCTCTTCTTCCATGGGCAGGAACACCTTTCACTAGACCAGGTGGCTCCAAGTCCCACCCAACCTGGCCTGGCTCTGTTCGAGGCATGGAGCATCCACAGCTTCTCTGTGTAAGGTGCCAGTGCCTCACGACTGTTCAAGTAAATGTCTTCCTAATATTGTGGATCACTCACAGCTGGTTTTCAATAGCTGGGCATCAATGTAGTATGCTCTCTTTTGTGTTATGAACCTTCTGACTAATTTCAACCAAATTGTACAACAGTGGTCCAGAGCTGGATGCTGGTTTTTATGAAATTTGAGCCCCTGTTGAGGTTGTCTGCGAAGGTCAAGACTGGAGCCGAATTTTGTGAGACACTAGAAAACTGATCTAAGAGAGAGCCATAATATGTGAAAAGATTCAGAGATTAGCTCATTATGTCCCAGTGCTCTGGGAACAACTTCTTTGTGCCATTGCACAGGAGGAGCCAGCCAACTTAGGTGCCAGAACTTGGAAGAGGGATGGAAGGCCTCTGCTCCTCTTGGATGTCCCCAGGGAAGGACAGCATTTATTGTGTACTGGCCCTAGATCCAGTTTCTGCTGTAGCTGTTGCTGCACAGCTGCTTGATTGGGTTACATTTGGTTTTCCAGCCCTGAGAGGAGTGATGGGTATTGGGGCACAAGGAATTTGAAGGACAGATGGAAGTCACATCCTGGCCCTCCTGACCTGCAGATGTTTTGCTCCTCATCCCCTCTCGCCTCTGTAATTTTGGTCTAGATCTGGTGGGCACATCTTGTAGAAGAGACTTGTCATGTCAGCAGAAGTAGCTGAGAAAATGTGGATGCTCTCTTTTTAAAGACATAGAAAGATTGGATCTTTTTTCATTATTTTACTTTATCTCTTTTCCAAAATATCAATGCCTGAGCCAGGCACCTCCTTCCCTGGTAACAGCCTCAGCGTGGGTCCCCAATTCCCATTTGATTGTTAAATTGAATAATTTCCTGCTTTATCTTTGAAGACAAAACCATGTTATCGTCTTCTGAATGTGTTTGCAGACTATAACCATTTCCATTTTTCTGCAGTATACAATGGAGCAAACCTTAATCAGATGACTATAAAGCTTGGTTTTATGGTGTTTCAGTCTTTAAGATTTTCATATTAATTAAGATGTTTGAGAATGTCTTTCAGGTTTCCCTTCTGCATTTTATTGTTCATTTTAGCACCTCTTTTTTGTCTTGCTGCTATGTAATCTTTTTGGTATTCTTACTCATCAAAGCACAAAATTATTTGGATGGGAGGGGATCTGTAAAGACCATCCTGTTTCAACCCCCTACGATGGGCAGGGACATCTTTCCCTAGACTAAGTTTCTCCAATCCCTGTTCAACTTGGCCTGAAACACTTTCAGGGATGGGGCAGCCACAGCTTCTCTGGGTAACCAAGTACCAGTGTTAAGACCTCAATCATCACTGGCAGTAAAGAGCTTTATTACCTGTGACATGGGCAGTTCATCCTTGACAGATGTTGAGGATGTTGCTGTCTTGTCTCGAAAGACATTATCTTTTGGTTTTTGATGAGGAGATTATCTGCCTGTACTAGGGATATGAGGGATATGGGATATGCTTGATTCCTGTGAACCCCAGAGAAACAGCATTTTGGTTACCTATTTAGAAAATAGATATATCTTTTAAAAATATTTTTATATTTTGAATTTTTAACAGTTTTCCTGTCCAGGAAAGAGAAAGATGCCGAGTCCTCTGAGAAATATGACTCTATGGAGTGTGTTTTTCTGAGGATACCACAGAGGCACTAGAAGTCATATGTGGCATTAGCCTTAGCTCTTCTTTGGGCTCAGTGTTCACTGCCTGTGCTAGCAGCCTCCTTGCAGTGAGTCAGGGTCATTTCAAAGCTTGCTAAGTTCTGGGCCGTTAGTACTTACCTCCCAACAAGGTCTTGCTTTCTGTCCTGGAAGTCAGCATCTGATTTCCTCTAATGGCAGATTTGTTTCAGAGGTCAGGAAGGGCAGCTGTGAATGGCTGTTGGCTATATGGCTCCTTATTCATTGTCCGTATAAAGGGATGCTCTTGAATTGGAACTAAAGGTGGAAGAACAGCAGACATTTCTGACGACTTTATAGTATGTGGATTAGATCCTCCTGATCTTGCTTAGCTTCATTTCTGGCATCTGTAAAACTCTCTGCTCTAGCACAAATGTGCCAGCAACAGAGGGGGGTGTAGGGAGACCCTAAAGTGTAGTTCCTAGTTAGGGAACATGAGAGGCCTCTCTCAGCTGCCCTCTCTTGATAATAAATCCTGTTCTATCAGGCCAAAGCAACCCCTGCTCTGTTCCTTGGGACAGCCCCCTGCCCTTTCCCTGTCCGTCAGTTTTTTGGTCACTCCCATCCTGTTTCCCTGTTGGCCCCCATGCCCTAACCCCACCCTTGTGACACCCCCATGTCTCCTGGTAATTGATCTCTCATACTTCTTTCCCCGCCCTGCTCATCCCATGTACTTAACCCAAAGCCCTAGGTCAGGCCTCGCCTTTGCCTCTGAATGCTGGACTGTGTACATGCGTGGCTGAAATAAACATCTCAGTAAAACCCCTGCAAAGGCCCTTCCTGCCTCTTTACCCGTACTACCTCAACAACCACCCCAACCTCAACAGGGGTGGATGCTGGGCCAGGTCAGGGGGTTGCTCTATTTTTTCATGGTGGCTGGTTGCACCAGGGAAAGCCCAATGTCCCTGGGAATAATTGGGCAGAAAAAGTCTCTATAGGAAGTCTCTATGTTGGAAGTTTGTTACCCTGCAAGAGCATTTTTTAAGATAAGTTTTATTCCAGCTACTGGGCTGGGAAATGTCTGTTTTGGTCCACACAGATCATCTGAATCCCTACGTGTCTTAACTCCCTGGGTTAATGTGAACAGACACTTAATTGAACTGTGTATTTTTTTACTTCTGTTAATTTGATGTTTTGATTTATGCTTTCCACACCTCCAGCACCTTGAAAGGGCTCTTGATAGCATCATGCCTTTCTCCTGAACCACCAGACTGACTCAACCCATGAGTTGTGCTTTTTCCATTCCAAAAAATCATGACCATCTAAAATCAAAGGCAGCTCTCTGAGAAGGTCCTGATGATTTGAAGATAGCTCAAGGCTCAAGCTGGGGGAAGCAGGGGCTTACAGGTGTATGTTGACATGAATGTGGTGGTGGGTCCCAGTGCCATGCTGTGGCCCTGATCACATCCTCTTCTTCCTCAGCACATGAGCCTGTTCAGCAGTGTTGAGGAGGGTGGTGGAGAAGAGTGGAATTGATGTGGAGCATGCCTGCTTACTGAGTGTCAGAGATGAGAATGGTGACACTGACAGGCATTGCATACTGAGCTATTGCCTTTGTGCTGTATCAAATAAAAACCTGGTTTATGTTTTAGGGACTCTTCAGAGAACATAGCTTGTAATTGCAAACACAGCTCTACAGACTGCATTTTACAGGCTAGCATGTTTGCTGAAAAACTGCACTAAGGAGGAATCAATAACCTATAGATTTTATACAAGTAAAGGATGTTTTCTGTCTGCTCCAAGTAGCTGTGACTTGGGTGGATGTTGAAGTATTGGTCCTCTTGCAGGTCAGCTGGATAGAGTCACTGAAGGACTTGCCTTTATCTTTAGTTTTAATTTCAGTCTGATTTTGTGATCTGTTAGCTCTATTAAGTTATTTAGGAGCTATGATCACCAGTATTTTGATAAGAATATACAGATAGTAATCATGGTATGAATAAGGCCATTTCTGATTATTTCTATTGACTTTGATGTGCTTATATTATAGTTTCAAGATACTGATTTAATACTGTTTAGGAAACAAATACATGTCCCAACTGGCTCCAGAAGTGTTTAATTTAGTTTTGTGCCTTTCAAGATGTTTTTAACAGCTGATGTATGATTGTGGTGGGAGATTGCCAAAACAGATCCTTTTTGTTTCAAGTCAAAGAAACAGAAACTCTTCATCTAAAACAAGACAGGATTTTTTTCCAATGTTTAAAAAGAATCTCTAGTTATATATTTTAATGAAAGGAAATTTCTTTTGGCTCTGCATTTAAAGCAAGTGTCAAACATAAATAGCTCTCCTGCCAAGACATCTGTTTCCAGGTCATGCCAGCATTCAGGTTAGGAGAGTTTAAGGCTGAAAGGGTGACAATGTGACTTTCTCTCCATGGCATGACTAGAAAGGGGATCGATCCCCCATGAAAGGGACAGATTCCTGCTGAAGAACACCATTTAAACATTGCAAAGGGAAAGAAAATAATAAAGCAAACAAGTCCAAACCAGGTGCTGGCGATGTTTTGAATGCTGTTGGCTCTGACTCATTAGATGCCTTTTTTTCTGCAGAAAATACTAATATTTACCTTGTAATACAGCATTAAAGGGAAGGCTGTACAGTTCAATTCCTAGAATTTTTATTTTCTAATTTGGAATGTGTTTTTCTGAGCGCGTAAGCTTTCCCATGCAGTGGATGCTCAAAAATCAGATGTATGTCCCAAGGTTCACTCCTATTAGGGACTTGACTGACACAGTTTAGGGCACAATTTTTGACCGTAAGGCTGCCACTGCTGAATTTGCCAGCAAGCAGCTCCCCTGTGTCCTTGTGTCTCAGACCCACAGAGAGTTGGGCCCTACTATTGCTGCACTGTGTCCTTGTGTGTGCATTATGTACATAAATTTATATAAAGGTATTATCATAATATGTATGCCCTGCTGAGATGGTTGAATTTAGGGCAATGTGCTTCCACCAAGGTCAGGATAGTTTAGATTAAAAAATTCCTGAGTTTCTAGGTCATGATGCTCCCCAACCTTAGTTCTGGCCTTAGCAGACAGTAGGGATAATGGAATTTAATGTCTTCATTGTCTGAATCATGATACGTGTTTGAGTGATCTTTAGTTAAGCTTCATATTTAAACTTTAAGGAATAAAAATAATCCCAGCCATATAGATCAATATTCCAGGTCCTATCTAAGAGATGCAGCTGATTATTTAATTGTTGCAAGTTTTAGAGTCAAAACCTGCATCTGCAGTCTCATAGTGCAAGGCAGTCTCCTGATGGCTGTGAAAAAGCACTGTTAAAAGGTGGCCTCAACTCCTTCTCCCCCTACCTCTTGATACAGATTTGGGATATTTTCAAGCTTATAGGCAATGTATTAGCAAAGCTGACGTGCAGATAAGCAATAGCTGATGACTTTGGAGCTAGGGATTAGTTTCATGCTTAATGCTGAGGACTGCTCCTATTTTTTATTTAATAGTCCACAAGGCTTGACACTGTCTCACAGCAGTGCCATCATGGTGGAATGATGGAGGACGTTGCTGGAGACATCTTTTCCTGGGAAGTGTCCTGATTTGTCAACCTTCTTAGTGCCAAGGCTCCTGAAATTGTACTTTGTCAGCATTCCTTGAAGGAAACACTGTAGCTGCAGTCTTTTCTTTTATGACTCAGTCCCATCTGCAGGTACTTCTGCCAGGTGTTGTTTTAAATGTGCCATTATCACCATCTTGAATGGTGTGATTTGGTTTTTACCTGAGGTATTCATTGCATCCCTCACTCACAGAGGAACAGCCAAGGGAGCATGTGGGGAGGGAAGTACCATGGAATGAGGTATTGGCCAAATGTGTGTTATCTACCTCCCTCGATTACAAATATGTGTCCGTGGAAAAAGTGTGCTCATGGAGCATGACCCCTTCTCAGATAAAGCCTTCCTAAATGGCTTTTGAGGAGTTAATAAATTAAAACTGGGAAAATAAATGTATTTCTCTGTCTCTCTAGTTTCTAATAATAGTTGTTTTTTTTAAAGTTCAGGCTTAGCTTCCTTAAAATGTCTTTTAACCTAGAATCAAAGAACCACAGAATGGTTTGGATTGGAAGGGACCTTAAAGATCATCTCATTCCAACCCCCTGCCATGGGTAGGGAACCTGAAACACCATGGAGATCTTCTACTTGACATGAAAATTGAATTATTTTGTAAGATGTAATGAATCAAAGATTTGACATTTGAATATCAGTAAGAAAGCAATTATGCCATAATATGCCACAAAGCTTCTGTGGCAAAAGCTGCCTTGCAGGGATAAGGATAAAGCCTTGCAGGAGAAGGCTGTTCATTAGCAGGAGGAGACCATGCCTGGCTTTCCAGGGTCAGGGCAGGGTTTGGAAGGCTCTGGGTCTGGCTTCTTGTGAAGCTTCAAATGCCAAAGGTTTCCTATAACAGTTTCCTCAGGTCTGGATGTATGGAGGGAACAGCAGATTCTTTCAGAAGGGAATGAATGAGCTGGAAGTCAAAAGGAGTAAATAAGGTTTTTAAAGACATGGAAAAAAGGTGACCTATGGAGTGGCACAGCCAGAGAAATGGTCTGGGTTCTTTGTGTGTCATAGGAAACAATAATCAGATTTTAATGAGTATTATTAAAGATGCTGCTCCTCTAATCTGCTGGTATGCTCAGAGCCTTCGTGTGTGTTGTGTTTTCCATGGATATGGGAAATAAGAAGTGGTGGGCACAGTGATTTGCAAGGCAACTACAGTGTAGGAATGCATTTCTGTAGTTTCTCACTGTGTCTGTGGTACAAGCATCTCCGACTGCATAGGTGGCATTGCTAGTGACCTTCTGCACCCCTTAGCAAAGATCCAGGTGTGTAATCTTTCTATTTCTTTTTTATAAAAGTCAATGAGTTTACACTGGTGCTACAAATCTACTCAAATACCACTATCACATTTCATGTATGGGTCACTTGCAATATCCTTGATATACGAATTAGACCAACGGGCTATTGGTTGGTATATTTGGGATGCCAGGATACTGCCGTATGTGAGATAGCAATATATTTTTTTCACAGCTGAAAATAAATTTATCTGACAGCCACAGATATATTTTCTACTTCAGTGATTGCAGCTCAAAACATTTTGTGGTTTTACAAATTCTAACATATGAAGCATAAAATTTTAGAATATTAGTTTTTAAAGTTTTCAGCTATTTGACTGCCATTGTATTAAAGATAACAAAACTCAAGATGTTACTTTACTTGCTTGGATAAGTTTGAGCTGGGAGCCTTGTCCCTTTAATGTGACTGGCATCAGCCAACAGAGGGAATGGTTAATTTGTTTTCAGTCTGTTGGCACGGATGCAGACAAAACTATGGAATAATGGTCTGAATGTTGTGGTTTTTTTCTTACATAGGTCATTCCAGCCCAGGGAGATGAAATTACCACACTTGTATCTTACATGGGTTGGAAATTAAACACAGAAAATGGAGTGAGTGAGCAGGTGGGTGTGAGAAACTACGCTCACTTTTTAAAATTTCCAAAGGTTTATTAAACCTTAACAAAATACAACAAAGGACCAAATAAGGAAAGACACACGGCACGGGCAGCACGTCACCCTCTGCCACGTGCTCACTTACAAAATGGCTGCTCCGGGGGTTGTCTCAGGCAATCCCGGCCCCTCCCACCATCTGTCAGTCAACTCTTCGTCACCGTCCATTGGTGGAGACTGCCTTCTTGCAGTTTGATTGGAGGTCAGGTGTTGTCAGGCCACGCCCCATAGCAACAAGCCTGCCCTCCTCCCACATACCCCACTACCACGGCCTTCCAGCGGCAACAGTACAAGAGGGGAGAGGAAAGGGGACTATGGGGAGAACACATCTCTGTAACAAATTTACATCAATAAAACTTCTCTTAGCATATACATAATGTTCATCCCTTAATTGCAAGAGCCAACCATCACATTACCCATCTATAACAGTTAGTTAGTTAGTTAGTTAGTTTTTATTTGCTGCAGGAAACAGATCTTGAAATAAATAAACACAGATCTTGACTCCAGTCATCTTTTCTGTGCTGCAAATGAAGACTAAGTCCAGCAAACTCAGTGATAATCTCTCATGGTAGAACTGGGGTGAGGAGAGTGGGAGTAATCCTCTGTAAAAAGGGCAGACAAGGGGAGAAAAATGTGATCACCCTGTAATTGCAGCTTACATATTTTAGCTTTCATTTCCATTAAAGGCACGTGATAAAGGTGGGAGACTTTTGGTGCTGTTTTGATTGCCTGCTGTGGTTTTGAGATGCATAAAAGCTGGGCAGGGCTGTAAGTTGATGAGGATCAACGGTGTGCAAGTTGATTTAAACACCTCCATGTGGTTTGGCTAAATTTTAATTAAAGCTTGAACATTGATTCCTATTTTTACTGCTGGAAAAAACCGGGCAGCTTAGTAGAAGAAACCTAGAATGATACATCTTAGTTTGTACATTACAAAACCACATGGTGTATGAGAAAGACCTGACATGACTGAGGGACTGGCACAGCATTAAATTCCTTGGCTCATTCTCCAGAGTAGGAACTTTCACTCATTTTCTTGGTGGTGCTAAAGTCAAGGAGAAAAGCATTTGTGCAAGACCATGTATTAATTCATTTGAGTCTCATTATCACTGAGGCTTTGCAGGGTGTGTTACCAAAAGACCCAGATGATATGGGAAGGTTTCCACTGAGAAAAGCAGCGTGTTATCAACCAGCCTTATTATCTTACAGAATCTGCCATGAGGGAATGGCTTCCTTACATAAAACTTAACTACTCTCAGAACACTTAGTATCCAGACCTTTGCTCCCATTGTAATGCCAGCACAGGCACTCAGCAATGCAGTAACTTATTCGGGCCCTGTGCTGCAGCTTGAGCTGCATTAGTCTCCTGAAAAGGCAAGAAAATCTCTTTGGGTACCCATTTTCTGGAAGTGCAAGGCATAAGCATCAATTCTTCCATTAGAGCCCTCAACAAATAGAATTTATGTCAATAAAACTGTGTTGAACCCAACTTACTGTTACCTAACTGCTTCTTTGAGCAAAGAACAGCTAAAGCTGTGCAGCATTTTAACAATTTGCTCTGCTTCAATATTGAATTTTAATCTCCACTGTAATAAACCTTGGAGTTTTATCCTCTCCAGGGGTTTGAGTTTCATTTGGGTCCTGTGCTGTTTAGAAACAGCTAGGTGGGATTTGTGGTGATGAAAATCTGCTGTAAGTTGGTAATAAGCCCAAACCCTTGTGACACTTAAAGGTTACTGTGAACGAAGCCTTGTCAGTTCATCAGAGCCCTGGGAGCTGAAGGATGCATCGTTCGGATCTGACACTTGTGTGATAGTTAATGCATTTGAAATAAATATTGAGTGGTATGAATGTGGAGCAGAGAATGAAATGAAAAGATTTCCTGGGATGTGAAACAAATTCATAGTTGGGGGTCTGCTGCAGTGCTGTTTGGGCAGGAAGGGGATAAGATAGAAAATGTTTTGAAGGCTGTTCCTGTAAATGGCTTAAGCTCCTTCTTTTGGGAGAATCTGGAGACGAGCTTTTATTTTCTTCCCTCTTTCTTTTCTAGCCTCCAAACCCTCTCTGATACTGGGGATGTGTTACCATGGGGGAGGCATTTCTTGTCCACATGAGAGATGGAAATTTGGGGAGCCCCTTTCTGTAGGGAGTTCTAGAGGGAGCCTGTTGAGGCAGAGCATGAGCTGAAGCCCTGCAAGACAGGGACAGAAGTGCCAGCGCCAGCTGTGCTGTGGGTAGGCAGCTCCCTTGGGGCCATTGCCCCCTTTGTTCCAGCTCTTAAACTGTGCTAATTCCCTCTCAATGTAGTGCTTTCATGGATCAAAACACAGTGATTTGTCGTTCATGCTTTACCCTGGGATATGGCACTCTCAGTGCTGAAAATCTTCAGGAAAACATGTTTTCATTCCCCTTATTTCTGTGGTAAGAAGCTTCCCTCTGTACTTTAGTGACATATAAAATGAAAAATCCCGCTGCCTACAGTTGGTGTGGGGATATTGTTATCTTGACAGGCCTCCAGCAGATCTGCTCCAGAACTGGTACCCTGAACTGCAGAAAGATTATTTGATTTGTCAGTAGCAAAGCACTTCGAGTGTTCAGATAATGTCCCATCATTAAAGTGTTAAAGAGAAAATATTTTTTAAAAATCCCACAAAGAGGAGAGGCATTCATCCCCAAAATTGATCCTGTAGCATTGATGAGCTTTTGTTTATTCATTCTGTTGCCTGATCTGCTGCATTTGCATGCAGCAAATGACATGGATTTAGAACAGAAATACAAGTCTTGTTTCTGTTGCCTGGTGGGAGAGGACAAGAAGCAGTGATGTGGATTTGTGATGTAAATGGGAAGTAAGAGTAGATGAATTTGTGTTTTTCTCTCTGTTGGAGCCCTCAGAGTTGTAAATGCTGTTGCTGCCTTTTATAGACAGGTCAAGGTGTATTCAGAGGTTATGTTGAATGCTATGGTTGTTTGGGCAGGTTGTTGCAATAGATGTTGGAGTCTTCATCTACACTGTTTGTCACATGGAAGGAATTGGGTTTATCACTTTATGTAGCTTGGCCTTTGTGTCATTATGTGGCACAGTTTCTGTATTGGAAGACTGTATTAGTTTCTGGAGTGCCATATGTGTATGACACTATATTATGTGTGTGATTATAATAACAAAAGTTCAACTATTCTTTTGCAAACCTTTATATCTACTAAATGAAGTACTTTTTACCTCATAAAATTCTGGAGGAGTAGGTAGACTCTAATGTCTACATGTGCATGTTGTAAATATTTCCCTTTAATCTGTTGTTTCTGGACTAATTTAAGAGTTTTCTGTGTGAAGTTTCTTACTCCTTTTTGATGGTTTCTTTCCCCATTAGAAGTACTTTCTCTCCCTTGTGTGCATGTTTTCCTCTTCAGAAGTTAACATTTTATAATTGCATTAACGCCCTTAGGGTGTATGTTATGGTCTACTAATGAGACGTCTGAGAGGTCTCCTAATGACATCTGAATAACAGGCACAGCACATCGTTATGAGACCATTACACACATCCTTAACAATAATAAATATTCCTGCTTACTGTAATTACATGTGTTGTCTTTTAGTGCTCAGCAAGAGGATATGGGAGACTCCACAGTTCAAGTGCAAACTGGGGAAGTGCTGTAAATCAGCAGCGTTTTGCAGAGGATTTCTCTGAATGCCTTTGAGGATGTGGAAGGACACACAGTCTGGGAAGAATTATGGTGTTTTTCTCTTGCTTTTGGATTGGAAATGTCATGAGAACTACTCCTCTGTGTGTGTACATACCCTCTGCTCTCCCTGTTACTAAAATCACACACCTGAGTAAGGATGTTCTTGAGAACAGGTAACCATAGGCAATGGGCTTAGAATTGATTTAATTACTCTGTGATAGAGGACAAAGCTGTCCTGTGGCAGATCCTGTGGTCTTGTGATAGAAACATGAGTGTCTCCAAGAAGTTATCAGAGAAGACCTGTGCACACAGATACCCAGGAAAAAGAAAAAATGTGCTTGACTGCATCCATCACCAAGGATGGTGCATGGTAGCTTTTGTAATATACATTGCTGGCCACTTTTCCTGTGCATACTTCATACAGATAAGACACCAGACAGTAAAAATGAAAAATACCTTCACCAGGGAAACAGATTCATGAAATCCCAAGCACTGAGCGATGGTGAAGTATTCCTTCTGACAGCACAGGCAGTGAATTGTTTGGAAAGGTGTTTCAGAGCAGAACAGAATCAGCAAGATTTACATTAGTGCTGGAGGACTTTAACGTTTATTAAAGCTTCCAAATAACACATTTGCTGTCTAGAAGTATTTGATAGATGTACCAGTCAGCCATAAAAAAGTGAACATTGGTTACTTCCCAGAGGAATCCAGACAATTTTGCATTCTCTAATAGAAATAAGGTAGAGGTTTATAAAATGTCAAACTGCAGCTTGCGTAGCATCACCAACTGAAGCATTTGGTTTCAGTGTTAACAAAGTAGCACTCCCTAAATATTAATGGTTGACAGGTTAATTCCCTTCATTTAAAAATAGCAATCTCAGGTGCAAAGAATTAAGCTAAAGCAGAGCATTAGGTGTAAACTGGTGCTTACAGCAGATACATGGCAAAATATATTACTGGCTTTCAAACAACTCCTCTTCTTGATGTATTTGGTTTGGGTTTTCCCTTGTCTGTGGCCATGTGCATTGAGCACAAGGGTGATATATCTTAACTTCTTGTCCATCTCCTGCTTTCACCGCCTCTGGATTGAGGCTGTAATCCATTATTGACACAGCATCTGATGCTGCTGTGAAGGTATAGGAGGGTCCCAGCAGATCCGTTGTGCCATGTTTATTCTACTGTTTGTGTTTTGGCAGCACTTAAGGCTTTAAACCCATGCCAGGAGCTCTCTGAAAGCATGGCAAGAGCCTTATCTCAGAGCCTTTAAACGGATTGGACAGATGTGGACAGGGAGAAGTCTGTAGATTAGTATAGACTGCTTCCAACACCCCAAAATTTCCTGCTGACCTACAGCTGTCCTCCAAATATTCCTTCATAACCCATCACAATGAAACCATGCTGATCAGACCTTACTGCCACTGCTGGTGGCCCAAAGGTTCAGCCCATGGAAAGAAACCTATCATCTAACCATCCTTAGAGCAAAAGCACAAGGAAATACATAAAATTAGTACCATCTAGTTAATTCTTGCTAAAAGTAGAGTGTTTAGTTTTACCACTGTGTACAGATTGAGTGTGGAGGTTCCTGGAGTGTCCCATTGTGCTGCCATGGAGCAGCACACACAGCATCACGACTCTGGGATGGATAATTTGACCCCAGGAAGTACAAATCACACAAATGGAGATGTCAGTCATACAGAGTAGGTTTGCATTTAATTACCTTTGATTTGCTGAAATGATGAAGTGATGTTTGTTTTGTTTTGTTTTGTTTTGTTTTGTTTTGTTTTGTTTTGTTTTCCATATTGGAAAGAAGTATTATGCAGTATCCCTTATGGATCCAATTGAGAATCCCCAGCACCCACCTTGCACCTGCACTGTCACCTCTCTTGTCTTACTTTCTTCTCTTTCTTACCCTTTATAAAAACCTCACTCTCTTCCCAGGCTCTTTCAACACAGTGTTTCTCAATCACTGAAGCAATTCCTTGCACTGTTTGTTTTGGGATGGGATCTTAAGTAATTAGACATTCTTAAGCTAATTTTGTTGTTATTGTTAAAAGACCCCATATAAGGGACATTTTCCTCTCCTGCTCCCCTTCTCCCTTGTCTGCACCTTAGGATGCAGGATCACTAATTTAGCTTAATAGCTTTTAAAAAGCAGAACAATACAATCTGAAGACAAAATATAATTTAGAGAGAGTACACAACAGTCACAGAGAGTTGAATGAGTGAGAATGTGTATGTAAGATCACATTTCTGTGTGGAGTAATAGATTTATAGCAGAGCGGGCTGTATTTTGGGTAAATTAATCATTAGAAACAGACAGTTTTCAGTATAGGACTCATGCATAATTCACTCATGATTTCTGCTATATTTACACTCACCTAATAGTTGAGACAAGCAATATAGGAGTTACGAGTTGTTTGCCTTAACTGCATGGTGTTCCTTCATCTGCATTGATGTTCATAAAATTGTTTCTTCCCTCTGGTTTGACAATAATTTTTAATTTTTTTAACACAAAAATAACAGCTAGTACTCAGCAGGCAGCAAATATAATCAGAATAGCCTTGTTTGCTTTTATGCTTTCCAAGGCCAGGCATTGCTGTTAGTTACATCTTCTTTATGCTAAATAGTTTTTGGAATGCTGTCTGAGTGGATCTTTGGGAGAGATGTCCTGGTGGAATGAGAACAATCATCCACCAAATCATCTGTAAATCCCTGGCTTGGGAATGTGTTTGGGCTCTTTGTGGGCTGTGCAGTATCACCTTGTAGTACCAGAGAGGGTCTGAGCCAGCTCAGGGCGTGGGCACTGAATTTTGGAAAAGCCACCCACTGATTAGAAGCCAAAAAGGATTCTTGCAAACATGGCCACGGTCATTTTGTTGCCAACCACAGAAGTATAAAATTCCCAGAAAAGAGAAAATTCAGTCATTCAGAATGTGAACTGCCTTAGTGAGAGCCATTGTATCCCACAGCTCCTTGAAGAGGACAGGTATAACATCAGATGAGCATAACAGCAGAGCAGACCTGGGAAGGTGACATGTGGAATAAGAGACTTACAGTTTGATGTACCAGATACATGTGTAACAAAATTCAGTGGATGGAAATTGAAGCTAACAAATATAAAATAAAATATGTTTGTGCACTGAGACTAAGTAATAATTTTAAAAATTGCTCTTAGATGCTAAAATGGAAGCATTCCTGGGTGGTGTGCTATAGATGAAACAAATTACGAAGCTGCTGCAGGGAAAATCATGTTGAACTCAGTGCAGAAGGTCAGAGTGTGCACATAATCCCTCTTGGCTTTAAAAATCTATAAATCTGTGGCACACTGCCTAGGTGGTGATAGGCACTTGATAAATTATGTTTATCGTGTGTTTTCCCACCTGCAGTCTTCTTCCTACCTCCCTCCCTGGGGCTGCTCCTGCTCCCTTCCAGGCAGGACACAAATCTAGAACTTGCCTTTGGACTTGGCAAACCAAGTTGTAATTCTTGGGCTTCCCAAGAAAGTCTGAAAATTCATCCATCTCTTCCAGTGCATTTGGGGCTAAAGTATATGATCCATTTGGCTTTATGCAGTTTGGAAGGTATATAGTTTAAGGTAGAAATAGAGTTTTTGTTTATAGAACTGGGAATTAATATTCTCATGCTGTAAGTTTTTAATTTATATTTAAAACTCACAGAGTAATAGATAGATGCTTTCTCTTGTAATAAAATGAAATATTGAAACAAATATACACTGTGGCAAGCTTTAACTCTTCCAGGTTGTAAATGTCTACTGTTTAATAGTACTACTTCATGGCATGTATTCCATTCCGTTTCTGTGATAAATTTGGTGAGCTCCCGGTTACTGCTAAATTATATATGGATATCTGATAAATGTACATCTTATTAGCTGAAACACATCCCTAAGATAAGCAAGTTCATTTGGATTTTTATTGTTAATTGCATTTGTTTGGCAGAGGCAGCTGAAGGATGTTCATGAATTTGCATGATGTTAAACATCTGCTCCTCTTAGCAAGAACTTAACCAGAGTTTTACTTAATCTGTAAATTCAAAGCAGAAATAAAGATACTTAGCCTTTCAGGTACTTGGCTGTGTGTAAAGGAGGTGGGCAAATAATGCTGTGAGGTAACGGGATGTAATTAGCAGCATTGCCTAAATGTCACATCTGTGGTGTATGGCTTCCTCTGTGCATGGAAATGATCTTCAGTGATGTTTGGAGGCAGCAGAAAGCTCCCTGTGTTATTATCAGGTGGTACAGGAGCACTGCAGTGGGGTTACATGCAGTGTAATTGCTGCAGAACACAGCTTGGTATTTTATAGGAAGCTTTCTCTGAATGATCAGAAGTTAAATGGTTGTTCTCACAGATTTTTATATATTAAAAATTGTGTTAATTTCTCTTCATCCTTAATTGGTTTGCTCAGACCTTGTATAGAATCATGGAATCATTAAGGCTGGAAAAAACCTCCAAGATAATAAAGTCCAACCTTCAGCCAAATATCCCTATTACCACTATCCCATTGCAAAGCGCTACACCTGCTCATTTTTTGAACTCTTTTAGGGATGACTGTGCCTCTTCCCTGAGCAGCCTGTTCCAAGGTTTAACCACTCTTTCAGTGGAGAATTTTTTCCTAATATCCAACCTGTAGTATTTACAGCCTATAAAAATCAGAGTTGAAAAGATTCAAAACTCGCAGATATCTCTAAATTGGAAGAAACTGTCAATTCCAAAAAGGTTTCTTGATGTTCTCCTCCTGCAAGCTGCACTTGCTCAGAGGAGTCTGTTCATGTAAATAGTTGAGAAAAGCAGTTATTTTCTTCTTTCCAACTACACAGGAAAATTGAGAGGAAAATCCAGCTAAACTCTCCATGCATGTGCAGAAACAAGCAATTAAAGGAAGAAGATAGAAAGAGACAGATACAAAATTTGCATGGCGAAATGGGGATTTGCAAGGAGAACTCTGAAGAACTGAAGTCATCTTTAATTTTCCTGTCCCCATGTGAACTTACTCTATTGAGTCAAACAGGCCATAAGGCAACAGATCATTGGGGTAAAAAGTTCACATAGTCAGCTCAGGTTCCGCAGTCTGATCTTTTGGGACCACATTTCCACTGTTCAGCCAACACATTCGTTTTGTATGTAGGAAAACGGGCTGGTGCTGATGTGGAATTTTGCCATAAATGGCACAACAATTAAGAAGCCACACTCAGAAATAAATTAATAACATTTTAGTTTAGTAATTTTCTGATCCTTCTAACAATGCCAGATAAATCTTGAGTGAAATACAGGGAAAGGGCTGTTTTGAAAACAGCTTTTCTCCAACTCTTTTAATTTTGTCTAGAAATGTTCTTTTCAGTAACGATATCTTTTTTGCCCTATAGATACAGATGAGAAAACAAATCTTACTGCTCTCATCTCCTGTTCTGAATTTCTTCCTGGAGCTTGAAAACTGCCATAGGAACAGCTGAAAATAGTCAGTATGGTCTGAGAGGATCTGTCAAATAAAATGACACCCCCGATGCCTCCTGCCTTAGAAATTACACTCTTCAGCTGGCTCCAGACTGTTCTTTATTACAACAAATGGTGGTGCTGAAGGGTTGCCTAGAAAATTAGTGCCACTGCAGTTCCCCTCTGCAGTTCCCCCTTCAGTGGTGGGTTATTTGCACTGGGTTGTTATCATCCTCCCCCAGGGACATTGAGCAGGAGAACTGTCTTGCCATGGTGGGTGGATTTCAGGCAGGTGATGGTGGGATCCAGGAGCCAAATGGGGCTTGCAGCTCTGCATGGGATGCCAGGTTATGTCTTATCCCACCTGCGGTAATAACACACTGACTCAAATCCTATGCTGGGAGCGGCAGCACAGCTGCAGATTTTCAAGGGCTTGAGCCGAGATCTGAGAGCGTATGGACTGGGTACCTGTGCTCCAGCTGTGTGGAGATGCCACTCAGGGAAAACTTCTGGAGAGTTTTGAAGGGTCATGAGAAGTTTGAATCTCTTTGTATGCCTTCTTGTGTGTTTCTTGATAACCACACACTCTTATACTTAGCCTAGATGCTAATGGCTGCACAGCTTCTCTCACGGATTTTAGGAAGAGCTGCAGGTGCCCCCTGCCATTCTTGCAGCCCATATGGTTTTGCTGAAAAATAGCTCAGGAACCAGTGGGACTCAAATCCTCTAAAGACTTCTGCGTGTGTTCATGCTCACATCTGCTGTCAGGTGATCTGCACATCAGGGTCTCAGAGATTGGTGCTCTGTAGGTGTAATTAGATCATTTTTGATATTTAAAGAAGCACTGACATTTCGAGTAATCACAGTATTGTAAGGCACCTTGCATGGTAATATTTCACTGGGAGATTAGTTTCCCCATGAAAGCAAGCTCTTCACTTCCTCAGTTTATTTTTATTTTATACCCTGCATTCCTTTGAAGGACACTTTGATCCCCAACCTGGCTGTTCCTCTGTTATCTGCTTTTACTCAGAACTGGGTTGAAGATTGCTGTGAGATCCAAGTGTAAAACACCTGAGGCAATTCACAGAAACCAGGAGTAAAATTTTTAAAGAGGCCAATTATTGAGGGAGCTGAATTAATGATCTGTCATCACAATTTAGCCACATTCACCACTGACCTTTCACAGGGAGGATGCTCTTGATAAATGCAGATCATTACTGAGTTCTGACATAAAAACATAATGGCATTCTGTGTTTCTTGGCAGGCTGATCAATATTTTATCTGCCAAAGCATGCAGAAGTGCTGAACAGGATGAATTATGTTGCTGCTGCAAACCAGAGCAAGAAGCACCATTGCTTGGAGTGAGCAGGGCATGTAAATTTGATAGTTATTTTCCACGTTTTAGCAATCAGACCTTCATATGCTGGATTTTTCTTTTACTCTTCTTCTGTCTTTTGTTTTGTTTTGTTTTTAATTCAAAGAGTTCCTGGTTTCACTGGGTTTGAAAATGCTCTAAACTGATAAGAAGGGCTTGTTTCTTTGAAGATCTTCCCCAGCATGAAGAGGGAAATAACGGACTAAAACTGAAGAATCAGTTTAGGGCATGACAGAATAGCAGTTTTAGCTCATCCAGAATTTGTATGGGTGTTTCTCTGTGTGTTGGTTCCCCAGCTGTGTGGTTGGGATGGTGCCTGAGTACACATAGAGGGTAAGCTGGCAGTACCACACAGGAACCTGGAACACATGTGGTGGCATTTCTGATGTTTAGAAACAAGGAAGGGAAGACACGCTTCAAAACCCATCTCTGAAGAGCAGTGATGGTCAGCTAAAATCATAGAATCAGAAAATCCTGAGTTAGACATCCACAAGGATCATCAAGTCCCGGGATAACCCCAGAAATCCCACCATGTGCCTAAGGGTGTTGTCCAAGTGCTCCTTGATTTATGTCAGGCTTGGTTCTGTGACCATTCCCTGGGGAGCCTGTTGCAGTGGCCAGCCACCCTGTGGGGAAGAACCTTTTCCTAACATCCAACCTAAACCTCCCAATACAAGTCGCAGTTGTGAGCAGAATCCAAGTCCCTGGGAAGCTCTACTGAGGAAACCAAATTGAGAGACATCCATTAGCAAGGCCAGCTGAGGACAGCAGCCTGAGATGAGATAAACTGCTAATGATGAGCTTGTGCTGCAAAGGAAGCTTCTGGGGCCAGTCATCAGAGACAGAGGAGACTGGGGGATAAGTGAGAGGGCACACAGACGGCTTTTCTGACATTCTTTTTGCTTAGCAGTCATGTTTGTAATACCTGGAAGAACAGAACAAGAGGTGGCAGAAGCCTAAAGAGAGTATTTAGTAGATAAATTTGGCATAGTGTAAGAAGATTACAGATGTCAGGACAGCAGGAGGGGGCGAGAGAGAAGGAGAGGATACACAGAGCTTTGCTCTCCAAGACCTATAAACCAGCTCAGTATCAGCAGTGGGTCAGCCCACCCAAGTGTCACCGTGTGTGTTGCCTGTAGCTGTGCTAGTGCTCACTAATGGAAACTGCAAAGCAGAAACAGAAGTGGAAAAAAATTAAATCACTTTCCCTTTCCTCATTAGCCCAAGATACATTTCTGGGATTAACTTTTGACTGAAAATAAAATTCCAGTTCAGAGAAAAAATATTGTAGTAACTAAAACAGTATTTACAACAGAACAGCGTGATTAAATGGCTACAGTAATCAGGTTTTCTCTTAAATAAGCTGGTGATTGAATAAAAAAAATAAATTCATGCTGCCTTCACAAACAACAAAATGACATGGTTGGGAATAAAGAAGTCAAGAATAATAAACACAATTAATAGTAACTGAATAGCCTTGTTTTTTCTGTTAAACAAGACTGATCCCAAGTGGGACTCAGTGTTTTTTGGAGGTTGTTTAGAGGGAAGGAAAAATTTATCAGCTGCTTAATATCCCTGAGCAGCAAGAAACTCTCCAAACCAGATGGAACTGAGTTCGGGGTAGGAAATAAGCCTTGTCTTGCAATTCTTGTTCATGTAGCAGGAGGGCACTGACCTGACTGGTGAGCACATGTTCAGCTTCTGTGTCCTCTCTCACCTTCTCAAGTCATGATGCTTTTGAAGATGTGAGCACAAAATATTAAGGGTGAAAAAAAAACTTGACAGTAGATGGGTTTGCTATCAGAGAAATGCCTACCACCTAGAATTTTAATTGGGTTTTGGTTGGAGTAGGACCAAGAGGTCCAAAATGTTGCAGCTCAGCAAGAAAAGGACAGGAACATTAGTTGTCACTGTGCCAGAGTCTTCTGTTATTTTTCAGAGGAATAATGTTTTGTCTTTGGGGAGCTGATCTACAGGGGCATTGTCCCTTAAACTGAGGTGGGACCATGTTCTTTTAGATTTAAGATTAAATCTTCAATTTAATCCAACAGGATCATTGATGGGATTTAAAAGTAAAAAAGTTTGTTTTAAAACAAGTAAAGAGTAAGGCTTTATACATTGTAGGGAAATTGCATTATAGACATAAGGACATCTGAGGGGAGCAGCTGAACATGTTGATGCTGTTGGTGGAGTATGGTTGATACCCATAGAGTGTGGAACAGCTGGAACCTGAGGGTCTGCTCCGAGGCTCCTGCAAGGCACCAGCCACTGTGCTCTGCACTAAAGCAAACAGATTTGCACAAAAAGATAGTTGCCATTTCTCATTCTGCTGAGTTCTGCCAGACAACAGGTGAGCAGAAAAGGGTAATAATATTTTATACCACTTTGGGCATGTGGATGAATTTCCTTGAGGAGAAGAAAGCTGGATGCTGCAGGCACAGTGTGAGCTTTCAGGGTCAGAAGGGTTCAATCTGATTTCTTCAGCCAAGCCATAGTCAGGGAAAGTGGCTTGAGGGCTTTTCCCTGATAACAGCCTTTTTCCCTGATCAGGGGCAGGACAGTGTTTATTTCAGCCTGCAGCAGGGTGATAAGAGCAGGCACTAGTAGTACCACAGCTGCAGGGGCTCCCCACAGCCCTGCGCTCCTCACTGTTCCTCCTCTGGCTCTACCACCCCAGGCTGCCTCTAAGGAGTCCTTGAGATCAGCCCCATGTTTGACACAGGGTGACTCTCTGAGGTGCCATTTACATTAGTGGAAATTCCTAAACATCAGATTCCCTAGGTTTATTTTTTACTTTATGGGATAAATTTATTAATATAGAAAAGCATAAAGTTGATTTAATATTTGTGGGAGTTACAAAACTGAGTGTGGAAGTCTGTAACTGAAGCCCTATAAAATCTGGAAGGTAACATGCTGGAGAGTATCCCTGACAGCAGGATTTAGAAAATCTGCCAGCTATTACAAAAGGTAACAACTACAGGAGCCCCTCAAGTGCAGAGCTGAGTGGAGCTGAATATGTAGACATATGTGCCTAATTTTTCCCTTTAGGACCACAGTCCTTTGAAAAGATCAAGGTAAATGCATATGGTCCAGAAATGCTGTCTTATCTCTCAGGTGACACCTGCACAATGGCAGACTACAGCCAGCTCAAGAGCATCCTGCTGGACCTGCAGGCTCGCCGGCAGAGCCCGCCA
The DNA here is from genome assembly GCA_013397375.1 of Toxostoma redivivum. Taxonomy (NCBI): domain Eukaryota; kingdom Metazoa; phylum Chordata; class Aves; order Passeriformes; family Mimidae; genus Toxostoma; species Toxostoma redivivum. Next base: position 192,420 of record VXBI01012885.1, read on the forward strand.
AGCAGCCTGGCCAAGGACAGAGCAGCCCAGAAGCGCTTCCTAATTGAAGAGCTGTTTAAGCACTTGGATCTGAACAGTGATGGGCATCTTATCAGCTCTGAACTGGCTCAGGTAGGTTTATTGTTCAGTGAAAATGGAAGTATGAAGTGCATTTTCATTTCAAAGTGTGAATTGAATGTAACACAGCAGCACTCATGGGAATGGTCATTTGTACCTGTCCAGTCAGCTGCAGGTAAAAAGGAGAATCTAACACAGGCAATGAGTCTCTCTCTGCATCTCCCAGGAGTCAGCGTTGTTTCAAACATTTGAAGCTCATCTCCAAACAAAAAAACATGGCATTTCCCAGCCCCATCCATACTCCTCAAAACAGATTATAATCCTTGCTCTGCTATCTGACATCTTCTGAAGTATTTCCAGTTAGCCAGCTTGGGGAGCATTAATTTCGATTTTTTAAGTGCATGTAGGTTAGGCAGAAATACCTCCATTCTTCTCTCCCTTCCTTCTGAATTGTGCATTAGCATAGAGTAATGTGACAGCAAAATTGGAATTTTTTCAACAGGTTTATTGTCCTAAAATCCCTGGGCAGATGCTGAAATGTTGATTAGCAGAAATTGATAGAAAATATTAGAGCTTGAAAAAACTGTTATTTCTAATTTCAGGCATGCTGTGCTGTTGGAATTCATCTCATTGGTAAAGTGAACCAAACAGCCATCCTGGGCACTCGATCTGTGTCCTTAACTTGCCCTTTGCACATGCAGACCTGGGAAAACAGTCCTGTAATATGTCTTTTCCATTCCATTATGTCGTCCAATAGAAGAATTAGAAACAAATGCCTTTTAAGAGCCCCTTTGGAAGCCAGTCCTATCTGGGATCTATTCCAGTTTCCAAAGCTGTTCCTTCGTAGAGTTGTGGAATGGTTTGGGTGGGAAGAGACCTTAAACCTTATCTCATTCCAACCTCTGCCATGGGTTGTTCAGAGTAAGTTCACCCTTGAGTGTCTCATCTGTACTCTTACTTCCCAGGGAACACAGAGTGTGTTACAGGCATGACCCTGCTCCTCTCTGAGCTCACTCCTCTCTAGGAGAGTTTGTGCTGCATTTTAGTCCTCAGGCTGTTGGCAGGATTCTTGATCCTTTCCACACAATGCAAAGTGTCAGCATAAATTCCCTTAGATCTCAGGACTGTGAATACATGCAATATTTCCTCTGAAGGCAATGATTTTTTCATAAAGACATGGTAGCTATGAGAAAACACTTTTATCTGAATTCAAAGCCAACTTTTACATAGTGGCGTCTAAGTGTCTGTTCTACTCTCTAAGTTTTTTGCCCTTTTTACATGAAATTTATTTTATTGGAATTTTAAAACTCTCATGGAAATAAAGGTTTGGCAGCCTGCAAGCAATTGTTATTGCAAAGGAGCACAGACAGTGCTATAAGGTCTGCCTCAAAGTTCCTCTGGTCTTTGTTTGCAGATGTGCCTGGAGCCCAGATCTCTCTCACAAGCGCATGCAAAGACATTGACTACTCTTATTTTAATTCTTCTCACTGTTATCAAAATCAGTAAATGTGCCTGAACATCTGGAGCCCACTACAGTTTGATAGACCAGAATAAGTTCAGCCTCAGCCACAAGCCTTCTCACCCAACCATTCTCCATACAATCTGGCGACCAGCATGGCTGAGTTGACAGTGAGATCACCTTCCAAAAGACAAAATAATGCCAATTAATGCACAATTAAGATAAACCATGAGTGTCTTTATTCCTGAGCTGAGTGGCTCTGGTCTTGGGTGCCATAGTGGCAGCATGGCTGAGTCCCAGCCAAGCTAGGGACGCATCTATGGGGCAGCTCTGGGCTCTCACAGCAGAAGTATTCACAGTTTATTTGTAGCATGCCAATTCTTTATTTTTCTCATTAACAAGATGATTTTTTATGTGGTCTTACAAGACCGCTTTATCCACCCAGGTTTCAAGGAACATTTTTTTAGGTAACGAGCAATTTTTAATAACTCAGGTTATAGTCTTAATAGAACTATTCTTTCCTCTTTCTCAGGTAGATTTGTAACTGATTTGCATTAGCTCTCTATTTTTAAGCTCTCATCTCCCAAAGATGGCAATTTCATTGCCCGTGGGCAGAAGAAGCTGAGCTGAACATGATACAGTGAGATCTTGTTTCCTCAGACTGCTGGATGAGCTGGTGTTGTGCCTTTGCTTTGTTTTATTTAAAAGAAATACAGTCTCTTGAGCACTATAACCTTGTCTGCAAGCAAAAACTCAAGGCAGGTGACTTGCACTGCTGCAGTGAAAAGCAATTTTTAAGACCTGAAAGTGGATCTTTAGGAGGCTCATTGAAGAGGGATTTACCCCAAAGGAGAGTCTCTCCAGGGGGGATGGTCCTTCTTAATGCAGAACCCATTTGTTTGTTTTCCACAGCAAAATTGCTTTGAGCAAAACAATGGCAAAAGATGGCACATGCCCTGCTATTTAGAGCTGGTTTGCCTCCTGTCTGCTGGTAGACCCTATCCAGTATTTTCCCTTTGGACTCAACAGTGAAATTCCCATGTAGTTTTGCAGCCATGGATATATAAGGCTATTAACAATGGTGGTAATTGTAATGTTTTTTCCATTTAGATCTTTAATGTATTTTAAAGTCAGATTTATAAATCAACTAAGTGTGTTCCAGCTGAAGTGTCTTCCACTGTTTTTTTTTTCCTGATGTTAAATCAAAAGGACTAGTAAAAACGTGTCAGTCTTATTAAAAGTTAATCAATTTTCTATACAAAGGGTAGACAGAGGGAAATTTCCATCTTTAGAAGATTGATCTTGGAAGTTATGGTTGATCTCACTTTTACTGAATATTTTTTACTTGCTAGGTGTCGCTGTAAGGCTAGGGAGCAGCGAAAAAATAAAGTAACACAGGCTTCATCCAGAAAGTAGAAGTGATTTATTGCAGGAGTAGGCACATTTTTATAGACTGGTTCGCTGCAGCAAGGATAGAATAAGCTCATTGGTCAAAGAAGGCAACACCTCTTGTAAACATGCTTTTACCAAAACATCACATTTCTCACGCACTCCTCCTGTCCACAACACCAGGTGCAAAACTTTTTTATTAATCCTTTCCCTTTTGTTTTCCTTTGAGTAGCTTGGGAAAACCCAAACTGCTGTTTTCCCTGGCTCTCACCAGCATCCACAGCTAGGTGAAGGGTCATTTTTTTAGCATTATTACTTTAAATTGCTTCAACATAATGGGTCAAGACCAGAATAGTAAATAAAAGAGTCCCTGGCCTACAGGAAAAAGCTTTCCTGTCTGGAAGATGCAACAGTTCAATAGTTTTGTTCATGTTCTACAATAAATTCAGAGAACCCAAATGAAACGTTGAAAAAACACAAAAAGCAAACTGTCAAGAGTTGGAAAAGCACATCAGTGTTGAGTAGTTGTCTGTTCTTGTCCTAAAATCAGGGAATACAATTTTTTACTTACTTACAGAGGAGAAAGGAGAAGCACACTTTTGTTTTTCCCTGTTGAATATTTATTTTTCAGTCTGTTTTCAAAATGAAAATACACTTCTGTGCTGCTGGTAAAGGAAGGGGCTCTTCAGTCCAGTCCATGGTCCATGAAGTGCTGCAAGAATATGAATATCTTGAATGGAAGATATGATTATCTATTTTTCTATGTTCCCAAAGGTTATTTTATGGAAAATCTACCAGGTGAGCAGTGCATAGCATTACATTACATGTAAGGTTACCTGTTCTCTTTGCTACAGCTAATGAAGAAGGAGGACCTGGAAGATGATTTACTGGGTTGTACACTTGAAGACCTTCTCCAGTTTGATGATTATGATAATGATGGCCATCTGACCCTGCAGGAGCTCTACACAGCCTTCCGTGAGTCCCTGCTTTGGTCTGTCCTGGTCGTTTGAAGCATGTGAATATCTGTGAGGGCACTGTTGTCTTCCTAGACGTGGTCAGCAAAGATGATCCCTTTTTTGTCCTTAATGCCATGAAAACACTTTGAAAGGCTTGTTTCCAAAGGTGTCTGTGCTCCACAGCATAAGCATGAAGCAGGAATTGGTACAGGTGTGTCAAGTTTATTGTTGTCTTCTGTGTTTTGTTGTGCTTCTTGTTGATGGCAAGGGAGAGATGGTGGCCTGGCCAAGGTCTGTACACTCTAGTATGTGGTTTGATTAACCCTAAAGAAACAAGATGGAAACCTGTCCAAAGTTTCTGTGATAATATGAGTTAGTTTCATGTGGGGAAGATGTTTACTGAATATTTTGCCTGGGAATTATGTTTTCTACATTTTGTTTCCATGTTAATGAGTGTATTAAAGTGTCCAATTGTGATACAAGTATCAGCATCTGTGCAAGCATCTGAGGATCGCAGATCTACTTAAACAGTGGGATAGAATAAATACTTGTGTTATTCTGTTTATCCTCATAAATTTATGTTCTTGCTTTAAGTTCAGCATTTGTTGGAGTCCTTCCCTGGAAAAGGCCCATTCTGTCTCCTTCATCTGGGTGATAGAAAGTTGCATTGTTGCCCATTCCTTTGGGATATTAAAGAAAAAGAGAAATGGGCAGGGTTATTCAGTAATCAGGATAGCGAGCTACAGAGAACTTGGGTGTGGTTAAAAAATGAAGCAGGATTCAGCGATTGACAGTTCAGTGCAGGTAAAGGGCCAATAACAAGCTGGTTACCTCTTAAGCAGGATTCTGTTCTAAAGAGGGTAATGTCTGTTCTCTTGATTTACAACTTTTCATTTAAAAAAACCGATTTAGATAATTCTCACAGAATGGTTTGGGTTGGAAGGTATCTTAAAGATTATCAAGTTCCATTCCCCTGCCATGGACAAGAACACCTGGCAATAGATTCCACCCCAAGCCCTGTCCAACCTGGCTTTCAACATTTCCAGGGATGGGGCAGCCACAGCTTCTCTGGGCAGCCTGTGCCAGGGCCCCACTACCCTCACAGGGAAGAATTTCTCCATAAAATGTCCAATCTAGCCCTACACTCTGTCAGTTTGAAGCCATTCCCCCTTGTCCTATCATATCATATCCTTGTCAAAAGTCCCTCTTCAGCTCTCCTGTAGGCCACCTTTAAATATTGGAAGGCTGTTTAAAGTGCTTTAAGATTAGCCCCAGTTGTCACCATGGACCTGCCTGAACCACACATGCATTTAATTCAACACAGCAGGTATACCGTAAAACATAAAATCTCATACGTTAAGAAAGCATAAAGTGTATTAATTCAGTTATAAAGGCTTGACATGCAGTTATTTGGGAGCATATTTGGATCAATGGGTTCTCAAAGTCACATCTGCTTAAACCTAAATTCCAATAATTATTTCTATGGGTTTTAGTTCAGTGGATTTTATGTAGCCAGTGAAAATAAGACAAGTACAAAATATTAACCAATTAATTGCAATAGTATTGATAAGCTGCAAAACTATTGTAACAAAACATAAGGTGTAACAATGATTGTTTGTCCAAGGAATTTTGTATCTGAACAGAATTGCTCACCACCTGAAGCTAAAAACCAGACTGACTTCTTAATTTTCAGTTTTCCCAGAATCCCAGCTTTTATCAACAGCTGGTAATGGCTCACCAGCTTTTAATTTAAAACCAAAGTTAATTGCTTGCAACTTCTGAAATTTTGGGGAACCTGGAAACAAGTTTAGTACCTGGTTAAAGTATATTTTTTTCCCTTTATTTTATTAAATTATGTAGGAAAAAACCTCAAAAATACTTTGAACACTTAAGGGCGCACTTTTGTTTATGAAAATTTTGTTTATAAAATTTCTGTTTTGCTATGAGTCAGAATTTTTCTGCTGCAGAATTTACTTCAGCAGTAGTTTAAAACTACAGCATCCTGCACATTTCCCCTATTTTTTGCCTATTAGAGAGATCTTTTTGTTGCAAGTTCACCCAGGCCATGAATTGTGGCTGCCACAGGCTGGCAGCAAGATATGGGCATGGCTGCTCAGCAAGCTGAGTAACGTAATTACCAGAATTCAGTGACAACAGAAAGTCATAATCTAATTTATCCTCTCAAAAACTCTGTCACGTCTGTTTTGGTGCTCTGTGCTCTGGTGGAGTGTCGCAGTGTTGGAAAGGTTTGAAAATGACCTTGATAATGTGAAGAGCTTCCCAATTTGACATTCTTGTGCTGAGTTAGAAGTTGCATTTCATTTGAGAGTCTTGTAGCCTTGCTGTAACTCACAGAGCCACAAAATGGCCTTTTCCTCTCACTCCATGTATGTCTCTTGCTTTCCCTTGACCCATCCTCTCTCTCTAAGACCCTCAGGGACCCAAAGGTTATTTTTCTTCCTCATTGTGTTAATCATCTGTAAATAAATGAAAAGTGCATGGATGAGAGAAATACAGAGTCTTACATTTTCTGAAATACGGTTTTACCAGTAGCACAACATCTATTAGGTGCTATTTTTCATCATAACTTCTACCCATGCTAATAATTTTCATACGCATTTTAACGCACAGTTTTGGATTATGGACAGAAATAGTGGCCTTCCTTCTAAATCTACCATCTTTCTTCTGATTTTCTGAAAGTTCTGTTGTTCCTTAACCCCAAGAATAGAACTGTTAAGAGTTTTCTTGCACCTATGAGGATGACTAGAAATATCTGTTAACACAGGATTTAAGTGTCAACTCTTCAAATTGCCGTAATCATACACAAGTAGTGCATGAGACAGATGAAGCACTCTCCCGGCAGCTCTGGTAAGAACCACTTCTAGGTGTCTTCTAATTCCTCATTAATACATTTTTATTAGATAAGGAGTCTCAAGATCATAATTTTTTAAAAAAATCTGATATGATCTTGAGACTTTTCACATGCCAAAAATAGAGTACTAGAAAGATTATTTGTCTGTTGTCTTTTCTTTAAGTTGTCACAAAGATTCAATACATGATTAATAAATGAAAGTCTTAGTTGTCCTAAGAGCTAAAGCAGTGCATGCATCTAATTCATCAGCACGGAGATAGTTTGGTGAGTTGGCAAGCACATCACTCTGCTGAGTCATACTTGTGAGTGCTCAGACGGGTGGTTTTTGGATATAACTTCTGGCACTATATCTGACTGGAGGTCATTAGAATTAGGCATGACACTTCTGACATTCCTGTTGTCTTCCTTAATGGACAAGTGGCAGGTTGGCAGATGTGAAAGCCCAACTTAAGAAAAAAAGTCTCTGTAATCTTCCAGATCTGTATCATCATCATCGTCATCATCATCATCAATATGGACAGGTCAATTTTTAATATAGATAATTGAGGGAGAGGGAAAAAGATGCATTCAGTCAAAATGCCTTTATCCTGTCAACACTGTTTAGCTAATAAGGAGTTATTAAACCAACAATAAAATCTCTTTAAATTCTAGATCATGACCCATTAAAGTACTTTCCTGATGTCATAGCTGGACCAAAACAACCTACAAAGGAAGTTTGAAAGAAAAATACTAAATTGTTATTTTTTAGTCCAGTCATTATTTGCCATGGTCTATTGCATGTAAGTTACATGTAGACGGAAAATTGCTGTTTCTGTAAGATGAGAGGCATGTCATCTATGGATATATTGCTATCTGAAGAACACAAGTAGGGACATTTTTCATGCAGGAATGAATGCAGCAGCAGCTGCAGGATTAATGTGCTCTTAACTCTAATTCAAGAGTATAAGATGATGTTTTTCTTTCCTCCCTGATTCTGTTTTGAGGTCAAATCTTCCCTTTTTTAATATGTACTTAATATTAACCAAAAAAAGACAAGGAAGAAATATGAAAATGAGATATATATACTTTCAGCAGGAGGTCAGGGAAATGCTGGATAACAGCCAGGGAGGGTGGATGGTGCCAGCCCCAGGCCCTGGGGGACCAGACTGAATTTGATTGAACTGGGTGAAAAAATGAATTTGAGAGACTGGGCTGGGCATGAGTGTCAGGTAAATCACCACCAGTGCAGAAAAGCAGTGTTGGACTGCCTACAGATTTACTGCAGTGATCCTAAGATCTCCAGGAGTTGTATTCCCTACAGCCATGTGGTGTGGAGAAGGGAGCAATTCATTCCTGATTCCTCCACCATCCTCCAGAGGCTCACTCATAGAGAAGTGTGGAGTATAAGACAGACTTATTTTTGAGTTGTGCAAGTTTCTGATTCACTAGAAACTACTTTAGGGCAGAGCTTTTAATTGTCCCAAAATTGTGGGAATTGGTACTGACTGGGAAAAAGCAAAGCTCTGCACTGAGAAACAGGGAATGAAACATAAAAAGAGGCCTGCAGGGTCAAGTGGGAGAGGAAGATGTTAAGTGAGGAGGAAGCTTTCAGCAGGGTATCTATTCTTGATAGATATATCAGCATATCCAATTCTGTGGTCTCATAATAAACAGGGTGATAATGGTAAATAAATACTGTTTGAGGAAATACCCCTATTTGCTGTCTCTGTGTGGGTGTGTGTGTATATGTGCGCTCCACATACGTGTGGCAAGCCAGGTGTTCCAGCAGCGATTGCACCTGTAAAATCTACATTTAGATGAAGTGTTTATTCACAGATTCATGAAGCTGTTCTTGATGGCACAGCACCTATGGTCAGGTATTTTTTGCTGTTTCCTTCCAACTGAATTGGTCAAGCCCAGATAATTATATTTGACAAGTATATTGTGAGATTAGATGTTTTGCTTGCAGTGTTTTCTTAAGCAATGTTGTAACAACAGTTACCTACAGAATCAAATCATAGTCTGAAATATTGACAGTTTGTGTGCCCCATGCTCTGCCTGGCGTGCTGTCATCTCCCTAGTATGTGTTTTTTCTTTCATATTCCTGCAGATATTGGTACAAACTTGGGAATAATTCATTCGCTTACCAGCATTGATTGCTTCTCCTGTGAGCTATGTGATATCCCAACTTCAAACACAGCTGAGCAAGCAGGGGAGCGATGGCCTCTGCTTTTGGTGTGATGTGGTGTTAGAGGAGTTATTCAGGAAAGAAATGAGGTTTCCTTTAGTTGGCCAAAGCAGCCTATTCTTGATTGCCTTGAGGAATGGTGTACAGATGTGTTACTGAGGATGAAGGCAAGTTATTGGGCATTTAGTAGTAATAGTAGTAGTAGTAGTCATTGTTGTCACCGTCGTAGTAATATTGTTGTTCTTATTGTTAATGTTATTATAATAATTATTAGTATATTAATCTAATTAAATACTGCAATCTTATAGCAGAAACAAAACTAAAAAGATAAAACAATCAAGGGAAAAAGCAGAAATTAAAAGCAATTCACCTTGATTCCTGCAAGAAGTGTCAAGTGGCTAAACAGGGATGACAGAAAAACCCAACAAGCACCCAAGTCATTGCAACAGCACTTTGTCACCAGCATTCCCATAGCTGAGCCCTGACACCATGCTGGGTTTTTAGGCATTTTGAGGATGGAGCTGGTGTGTGTTGGAGGCAAACACAGCAGCTCAGCACAGGGGAGAGTGCCCAAAGACTCATGAGCGGGCAGGACTGAACTCTGGGCATGTGCTCGAGGATAGAGGTACCTTTGATCAGCTCCTGAGATCTTCCTGCTCAATATGTTTTGACTTTAGATCATTTTCAGAAGTACCTAACTCCTTGCCTTGCTCATAAATGCAGTGTAAGATGCTTGGCTTGAACGCTAAGAATAATCCTGCTGCACCTGGAAATGTAATTTTCGTCTGGTAGGATGCCTCAGCTGGGGATATCACAGTGAGTTCATCTGTACTGCATTTTAGTGGGCAGCTATTTCTTGAATGTTAAAATTTTTTAGTCTTTCTTTTAGTCTTTTTTCCTCCCTTGCTATCAAAGAAACACATTCTGCAAAGAAAAAAGTTGATTTGTTTTTCTCTCTCTCTTTTAAAACTCTTCTCATTGTGAAAATCTTTTGCACTTCAAGTCTAAAATACATCTTAGGGCTCCAGCAAAGTGCCGTGCATTGTTTACAGTTCCACAAAACAGCTGTTACAATCAGGTTTGTTGTGTAGTCTCAATTGTTTTGCTGCATTTTGAACAAAACAAAAGGAATCTTCTCAGAAGAAAAAAAAATATATCAGAATTAATTTTTAGCAAGAAGGACAAGTTTAATCTAAGAAAAAAGGCTTCAAAAGCTGAAATGTGGTTCCAGAGAAAAAGTTAAAAGTGCTCAGATCAAGAATAATTATGTTGTATGTGGATGCATACTTGCCAGTGGAGAGAGGGACATGGTTTTGCCTTGGGCTAAAAACAGAAATGTTTCCATGTTAAGATCAGACATTAATTCATTTAATCAGGGCTGCTGCTCAGCTTTGTACCCTACCCACTTGATATATTTTGGCATTCTTACTTCAATTAAGAGAGCCTCCTCAAATAAAATTTTAGCAGATTTAATAGTAAACATAGATGTGGTTGGAATGATTGTGGTTTCAAGTCAAGAATAGAGGCCGGATTTCTTTCATGGAAAGCCAGGGAGCGTGCCTGACACTTTGGTTTGGCTGTTTCCATGTCATTAACCCACACACTCAAGTGCCAATTGCCAAACTCCAATATTTTTTCCAATAGGGAAGCACAGAATTGTTTGGGTTGGGAGGGACCTTAACCTCATCTTGTCCTAACCCCCTGCCATAGGGACATCTTCCACTAGAACAGGTTGCTTCAAGCCCTATCCAACCTTGAGCATTTCCAGGGATGGGGCATCCACAGCTTCTCTGGGCAGCCTGTGCCAGGGCCTCACCACACTCACAGGAAAGAATTTCTTCCTAATATCTAATCTAAATCCAGGATCTTTCACTTGAAGCTATTCCCCCTCGTTCATATCTCTCATTTCCAAAGATACCATCTGTAAAATGTCAAGTCTTAATATGCAACGACTGAATAAGAGAAAGTGATTTAATTACAAGTTGTTATTGGAAATCTATTGTCTACAAATTGCAAAGAAAACTCACTAGAAGGCGATGTACTGTTGATCTTAAAATGTTTTTTAGGGTGTATTGATTTGTTAATCTCGGTTTTAAGTGCAAGAAATTACCATGTGAAGTAGTGCTTCAGCGGTGATATAATACAAACCATATCAAATGTCTACACACATTCTTGCAGGACTAGAATATTCAAAGATTTATAAGCATGTATGAATGACTCATTGGTGCATAAACCAGGCAAATACCATTTCTCAAAAAATTATTTGATCTGCGCCAGCAGTGTTCACTGAAGCAATTTCACATGCACAAATAATAGTATTTTGGGTTACTTGAAAACACACAATTATGTCAGTGAAGAGCAAATACAAATATTGGTGAAATCATAGAATTGCTGACAGTCCTAGACACATGTTGAGTCACTATCAACCATTAAACAAATGTGTAGATGTGGTACTTGAGGACATGGTTCAGTGGTGGCCTTGGTAGTGCTGGGTTAACACTTGGGCTTAATGATTTTTTCCAACCTAAATGATTCTATGATTCTCTGTGCATGTTCAAGTCATGTAGTTAGGGGCCTAAAAAGTATGCTTTTCATTTTCTTTGAGCTGGAAATGAAGAATTGCAGGAGTTCCTGTGGCTTCCTTATGGTCTTGCAAAACCAGAGGCCATTTCTGAATGGAAATTGAACCCAAACTTCGTGTTGTTTGGGTTTGTTTTTTTTTTACTTTTTAGTCATATTCTGTGTTTCTGAGGAGTTTTTGAAGCAAATGCAATATTTTAATGAAGCAAAAATGACTTTTTGGTAAAAATGGGCAAAATTCCAGTTACAATGCCTTTATATGAAGTCAGAGGCATGATAACGGTAGGATCCTGAGCCTGATCTTGTTTTTATTACATACAGTCGAGAACATTTTATCTGCAGTTTCCCTCTTCTTTCTTGTTTTCTCTTCTTGTATTTCCAAGTGTGTAATTGCTATACTTTTATTTTCCTTTCAAAACCTGTCTTCATCTGAGGAGAGCTGCTGTGAATGGTCTCTCGACCTTTACAGGCACCTCATGGATGCTTTGAATTGCTTCTCCATTTACATGTTCTTTGTCTTTTCTTCCACTGATTGAGCAGATTCATATCTTTTAAGGCCAAAAACATTCCATGATATATATATAAAAAAAATACCTAACACAGCCTCAGTCTCACCAAAGTAAGTGCAGAGGGTAAAACTTCCTTTATTATCCTTATCCTCCCATATTACTTTTCTCATCATCCAGGCAGGGATCATGCTGCTATTGTGTGGTTTGTCACTTACTGACCTATTTCCCAGGATTAGCAACCTCATCTGGTTCCCTTTTCATAGTTCTGCCCTGCCTTCCTTGTTCCTGGCTGTGTGGTCACTGTTTAATATATAATTGTATACATGGTTATATTAAAGTGCTACACCATGCACAGAGGCTGGTTACTGGCCAACTCCAAAAGCTCAGCATAATAGTCCTGCCTCCCACTGCATCACTCTCAGGTGTCCAAAGTGTCAGCTGGAATCTCTGTGCTCATTCCAGATCTCAATGGAGATGTTGAACAGACTTGGGCTTTGGATGACACTCGAAACAGCCCTGCTTGAATGGATCTCTCTGAGAAGTGCTTCTAGAGATCTGTCCACCAGCCAGTTCTTAGTTCATTTAGGACAGATTTTATTGACAATGTACAGCACTACAGAGCTGCAGTGCTAATTTTGTAATCAAAATGCCAGAGCAGCCATCAGAAAATTATTGAATACAGTACATATACCCAGTGCAGTGATACAATTTATGGAAAGCCACAGCTGAAATGTTTTTATTTCATGCTCTTGACAGGAGAAAATCTCCTTGACAAATCCAGGATGCCCAGATAGAAACTTTAAAAAAGAGTAGCAGTAGAAAATTGAATAAGCTGAACTCAAAGGTTGGTTCTGCTTTAATACTTACAAACAGAATTAAAAAAGGGTGTTAGCCTTTAGAAAAAAAACTTTAGAAAAAAGTTTCAGAGATGCTTCAGTGGCATCAGGATTTGAGGTGAACTCAGCTGTTGCTAATATCTGTCTTTAGCACCACCATAAAAATCTCAGTGTCAAGATTCTTGATGATCAAAACTTCAGAAAGAATATCAAGAGCCATTGATAGACATAAATAAGGGCAAGCTCAGCCCTGCTGTGTCTCACAAGCACTGTTCCTGCTGTCAGCTTTTCCATCTGCAATACATAAAATTCATCTGCAGAATTTTTGTTTCTCTTTTTGCAAACAAGTATAGCACTACTGAACTCGTGCTTTATGCCACACTTAGATTCCTGTAGCTTTCACCACAGTTCAGACACTGATATTCCAGCAGTGCTATTTGAAACTTGCTGCTTAATTTGTGGCCGTGATTTAACAGAAGAAAAAAAAAAGGAAATATGCTAAGTACCTGTCTCTCTAATTTGTTATTCTCTTCGTCATACAAAACTGAATAATGTACTGATAAAGATCACAGGTCCTGTCCTGGATACTGAAGCACTTGGAATGATATTCTGTTCTGTGGCCAGCTGAAACCCAGCGTTGATTAGTAGCACCATATACCACAGCCCAAAAACTTTCTGGAGCGGAGAAAGGTGATGGAACAGGGAGTGGAAATGACAATGATTACACAGCAAAACACCAAAAAGGAGTGGAGTGAAAAGAGAATGAAAATATCCTCACCCTGGGATTTCATAGGGTATATATACACCTTTTAAATATGAAATTAAATGAATGAATTGAGAGCTTGAACGACCAGGGTAACATTTCAAAAACCCTTTTAGACTGTACTTTGACATGAACTGTGTTTCACAGGGCTCTTCCATATCCTGATTTCCTGTAGTGTCATGGCAGGGCTCTGATCTGATGGAATGGCTGCTGGTACTGCTTTCAGGTACAGACTGATTGTTAAGTTTTTCCTGAAAGATGCTGCCCTGACAGACTCTTCCTGTGGTTTTGTTCTCCTGGCTGGCTCTGTGACCTGGTTCTCCATGTCATTCATACTTTGTTATAATAATGGAGAAAATTCAGCTTTCTCCAGTGTTTCAGTGTTTCACGCTATCACAAGTGGCGTCATCAATCCCAGCAGCCAGGGGTGCTGTTCTGCTGTCCACATGTAGGAGCAAAAATAACCCAGGTTAATTTGACCCTATCTGTGAAAACCCAAGAGCTATCACCAGTCCTGACACTGTATGGCCAAGGTCAGGCACTGTCACTGCACAGTTTGTTTTTCATAGAATCATCAAATCATTAAGGTTGGAAAAGACCTCCAAGACCATCAAGTCCAACCTTTACAGCAATACACGCATATATTTAATATACATATATGCATATCTTAATATTACATCTCACAGCTATTATTTGATAGCTCTTACAGTCAAGCTCATAAAACTTTTGCTGCACAAATGTCTCCCTTTTACATTCTGCTCACTCCTGAAAGGCTATTGATCTAAGGAATGCATTGCTGGGATGGGGGAAAGACATAATTTCTGCCAGGAAAATTCAGGAGATGTGCATGGAGCCCTTAGCAAGCTGATGAGAGGAAATGCATCTTGCTACTGCTGGTCCATGCTGAATGTTGGTGGTGGTGTTTAACTTGTCCATTAGCACATCCTGTAACAAAATTGGGAGCTGGAGGAAAAACATTTGTTAATGCTTGTGTGGTGAAACAGAATTATTTGCTGTCTCACGTGCTACTCAGCATCTGCCTAAGAACCTGGTGGTTTACAGGTTCTGGGAAAAGGTTCCTCTAGAGGATGACTATTGTGAATATAAGTCCACATGTAAAGTTAAAATTTCCTGCAGTTTACAACAGTTAACCTAAAAAATAACCATTGTTCAAGACCTAATTTGCAGGACAGGAGTTTCATTTCTTTATTGTTCTTAGAATGCTGATGTGTTTTTCTTTAATCTTTTCAGTTCTGCAGCAAGATGCTTTGATTTCCTGTTGAGAATACCTTGGCTGGGATGGGAGTTGGGGATCTCTCATCCTCCTGAAGCAGGAAAACCCAGATTCATCAACAGACTAAACCAGCTGGAACTAAAACTCCCTTTTCTGCCCCAAATACCCAAAAAACAACTTGTCAGTCCTGGCATCTGTAGCTGATATGCAGGCATCACTAGATAGGGTTTACATTCCTCTAGGACCTGGAGGCAAAGTTCTTTCATAGCAAGTGAGAACATCTGGTTAGCATCTGGAGGTGGTTGCCTTCAGTCTCTTCTCTTCAGGGAACTGCAGTTTTTTGTAGCAACAAAAAAAGCTCTATGCCAGATTCCCCCACACTAAACAGCATAAAAGTCTGCCCTGTCTGTCCTTAATTCCTGTAACACTGGTAGCCACCAAATTTATCTCTAGCCTTTGGAACAGTCCATACAGTAATTTATAGGCTTAAGAAGGTATAAAATGGAGATATATTTTGGCTGTTTTAGCACATCTCCACTTATTCAAATACTAATTATTACCGTTTTTTTTTTCACCATTAATATATATTCATTGCAGTATTAAGCACAAAGAATACAAGTGTGTCTCCTAGGTAGACTAGGCTTGGAGTCTGCTCAGAGGTGTAGTGTGTCTTCTGGCAGGTCTAGAGAGCTGTGTGACTTTTAATGCAATTTGCTAAGCAATCATCTGCTAAAATATGAGATGTATATGAGGCTAAATTTGTTACAGAATTGTCCTCCTTATTTTGCTTTAAGATTTATTTTTGTTAACCCATTCACTCCAAGATGCACTCACGGAAAGATTCCAATATGTTGATCAGTCTTTATTGGATACCTCAGTGTAATGGGATGAATAGGTACTATGGATTTTAATTAATACATTGAACATGCAGTGACTGTAGCTGAATGGAAGATGAAAACAGCTTAGTCCTAGGACAGAGTGTGCATTCATCTTGCAGTGCTACATGGACACCCACCAAGTGAAAGAGCTCTCAGAAAGAACGGAAATGCATTTTCTTTGCCAAGCAGGAGGTTTTTGGCAATAGCAAAACATATTGACGTGGCAGAAATACAGTTTGGGCTCCAGAGGGGCTGCTAATGCATTAACTCCTCTGGAGAGTAGCACATCCTTCTGGCATTATCCATGAATAAGAGGGATGCTTAGGACATAAAAGAACAACCTTTGCTGCTGCCATCCAGATGAGCTGAGCTAGTGTCTCCTCCTTGTCCCCCCTTCCACCTATCCCTTATCCTGCAGCCTCTCCAAACTGAATTCAGTGAAAACAAGTGCATTGAGGGAGGGATTTGGCTCAGAAAATAGTTTTTTTTTCCTTTCTCAAACATGGTGAAAGGAACCCATGTACTGCTGTGATGCATTGTCACAGGTGGCCTCTGAACACAATGCATTAAACAAATTACATGAGCTGCAAATAATGTGGTTTGTATTCCAGTACATAAACAGGGCTTTGGCATACACAGAAACCAATGGCAAAAAGCTGCTTTTCAGATTTCACTTTTCAAGCCCTGCAATGAGGCACTATTATGTC
The DNA here is from genome assembly GCA_013397375.1 of Toxostoma redivivum. Lineage (NCBI taxonomy): Eukaryota > Metazoa > Chordata > Aves > Passeriformes > Mimidae > Toxostoma > Toxostoma redivivum. Next base: position 208,827 of record VXBI01012885.1, read on the forward strand.
AAAAGTCTGCTGAGCAGATAGAAGTAATGCACTGTTGGATTCCTGCTCTGTGAGAGCTCTTTAACAGTGGACATTGAGGAATGAAACATTTCCCCTGCACCAAGCATCATGTGTCCACTAACTTTACAAGTAACAAAAAAGAAAGTGGCAGGTTAGCTTCATTCTTCTGGCTCTTGGGAGGGGATCAGCAAGTCTGAGCCATCATTGGTCAGCATTTCTTTTGTTAAACATTAGGCAAGAAAAGACTTGGCAGGTGTAATTTCCTTTAAGGAGAAAGTAGGAGAGAAGGGAAAAGGAAGGCCAGGGCACTTGCTACCTCACTGTATACTTAACCATCACCCTCATCCTCCTGTGCAGTCACTGTCTGAGGGGCAGATCATCCATAAGGCTCTGCAAGCGCCCCATGAAACAAAAAGTGCTTTACTAAGTGTTAGTCATCCACTAATTTCCTATAATGAAAGAAACTTTGAAGAAATCAACAGGGCCAGTGGCAAAGTAATTTCATTACATGTCTCATGTCAGCCTATTGGATAATTTACTCTGAGGAATAGATACAAGTTGCTCGTAGAAGAGGTTGAAATATCTTATGAAGCAGTTTTATGACTTGTGGGGATGTTTGACTTCCTATGGTTATTATTGCTTTTGTTATTAGTTTTTATGGACAATGCCCCATAGGAACTGGATTGTGAGGCCCAGCTAATTTAAAATTCCAGCATCAAAAACTGTCAGATCAAGTCCATTTTAAGTTGCTTGAAATAACAGATGTGTTCCAGTGCAGTGGAGGTAACTGGTGCTGGGCTCTGCAAGCAGCCCAGTGAATGCTGCAGTTGTAACACCTGTACAGAGACAGTGGAAGTGCTGTCTTTGACTTACTGTTTCTCTTTTCATTTTCTTGTGAGGAATTACCTAATAATCAGTCAGAGTAAGCAGGATGATTTTGCTGTGCTGAAGTTTTATCTAATTAGTCTTCTGGGTGGTTGTGCTGACAGAGCCTGAGTGAGCCCCAGGTTATGCAGGGGCTGCGCAGCTGCCCTCAGATGATGTGCCCAGTCTCCAGAAAACCCAGCAGTGTCTGACTTTGAAGTGTGTTGCTTCTTGTAAATCTGTTATGTATCAGGTTTGTGGTTGAAATATAAATTCTGAACACTCTCAGAGTCCTTGCCTATTCCAGTTGTCAGCTGGAATAACAGGTTGCCCAGAATAGTTGTGGATGTCCAATCCCAGAAAGTGTTCAAGGCCAGGTTGGATGGGGCTTGGATGGAGCAACCTGGTCTGGTGGTAGTTGTCCCTGCCTGTAACTTTAATAATTTCTAAAAAGCTCATTTACTTGTAAGTGGAATTGTTCCTGGGTCACAGTTCACCTATCTATACATATTTGCAGTCTCTTTTGATCCATTTTTTCTGCCCCCACCATAAATTCAAGAAGACATTGATCACTAGGGCAGCCTGCCTTAAAAATAAATAAATAAACAAGTAACAACCATGCTGGAAAATACAGCCCAGGAAGAAACAGAAGCTGCTAATTTATATATTTTTACTCACTCTCTACCTTCAGAAGGCTAATACAGTGCAGGATTAGGGATCCCACATGGCATTCCATTGCATCCTGCAGCCTGCTGGTTTCCTGTGCCTGCTTGCTGCCACCCAGGGCCACAGAAGTTGACTGTCCATGGCCACCAGCATCTCCACCCTCATCTTCACATGCCTGGCTTTCTCTTCTCCATTAGCCTATATCTTCCTATACCTGCCTCATTCTACCCTGACAGAAATAAAGGGAATGGTTTTCAAATTAAGGCACAAGAGGAACAGGAACAATTCCTATTTTGGCATATTATGGTATTTCTAAGCCTTGTCCTTGCATAACTCATGAAAAAGTTGACTATGGGTATCCAAGAGATGTTTTCTTTGTTGCTCAGAAATTATTCTGGGTCAACAGCAAATGGGTCTCAGCTGTTAGAGGCTATAGCATCTCTCTTCAATTCACAGGTGCTGAAAAGCTGGAAAAGTCAAGGGTAACTTTTGTGTCTTATCTCACATATCTCTTTCTACTCAGAGTATGAAAGAAACTAATTTTCACCATTTTAAATCCTTCTAAACATATCTATTGCAAGACTTACCATGTCCTCCTCCTCTGGTCGTGGGCCGTCTCTGATGTCCCTGTGCTCTCTAGTGCAGAAAAAAATACATTGGCATTACACTGCTCATTCCTGTGCTACAAACTTCTTATATGCATCCACATCAGCTTAGATGTGGAAATAATGGTGGGATTTTGTCCAAGTGAATTAGATGTTGCAAGCTCTGCTGGTTTCTAAGGAGGGATTCCAATGGGAAATATCCCTGCTCCAGTGGATGGATAGCATCTCCCTGCTGCGGCAATGCTTCAGGAGTTTTTTTTATCTGAATAGTTAGGCAGCACGTCAAGAACTATATCCAGATTTCACATTATGTGATTTTCTTAAAACTGCTCATCCCATTGGTAACCTGTCCCATGATGGTGGAGGTTGGTGTCAGCCACATGGAAATGCCCCTGCCAAAAAGCAGAGTCTTTCTGTTCAGTGTTGATTTGTGTGATCTGTAGCTGTGGGAGTGGTGTTTCCTGGCAGGAATAGGTGTCCGCTGCAAGGTGAAGGAGAGAATAATCCATATATTAGATAAAGTCTTCAGGATTTTGTATGCTTGAGCACTGGTACAATATCAACATCATAATCTCATCAGATCACAGGATTTTAGTTAAACTAAAATGACAAGAAGTTTCCTTGGACTTTACCCATCATCTGAAGAAATTGGTTACAGTCTGAGTTTGTAGAGCAAACACATTGAAATGAATTTGAAGAACTTCTGGAAATAGCAAGATCTACATGGGTAACTTCCTTGCAATTTCTATTCTGAAGATTTAATTTCTAAAATTGCAGACTATGACTAGGGATTATTTATTACACTACCCAAAAAATTTCTTGGTCTACCTATCTTTGTGAATTACTTTTTCAAATTTTTTTTTTATTCCATGCAGCAAAGAGATCAACCACTTCTCTGTCATAGCTACTAACACATTTCCACTGAGTCTAATGCTTTCCTAGAATGGAGAGTAATCAGTCTCTGTGAAATGGGATTCGGGCTTCCCTTTGTACCACAGCACAGCAGGGCTGGACACGGGGAAGGGTTTGGGTGTCCAGTCAGTCTGACTTAGTCTCTCAGTTTTCAGAGAAGGGTTTGTTGTGTGGGTTTTTAATAGTATTCAACTTTTTGCTTTTCTGCCCTCCAGTGATGAACATAGAAGCCATAAAGATGCCCTTCCTGCAGCCAGCACCAAACAGGCAGCTGTTGTGATCTGTCAATGGAGTTGGAGCAGGGCTAGTGCCTGAAGATGGCCCTGACCCAGGAAGCTCCCACTGTTACCACAGATGCTCAGTGCTAGCCATGGCCCTGGCAGACACAGATCCCACAAGGACATTGTTACTCACTGCTGCAAAGGGTTTTCATGCTGGGCATCACAGTTTTTTCCCCCCCTTGGCTAAAGCCCAACTGCCTTCTAGCTCAAATTAAATTTTTGAAGAATATTTCATATTCACTGTGCGTCAGAGTGACTTTTCCCCAGAATCTGGCCTTGCTGTCTCAACCCAAAGCTGCTGAGAGCTGGATGTCAAGGGGAATCACTGCCACTAGCCACTGTTTATGTTGGTTTTATGTTCATGTTGGTGAGGGAGGACACAGACTAAGTTTGTAACCATCTTTCAGAGCATGCAGAAAAAGGAGTGTTGGATCATGGATGGACACCAAGAGTTAGAGCATGTCTTTCTGATTAGGAACATTAAGGAGTACATGGGGACTGCTGCCTTCAGACAGCACCTTCAGGAAAGGACAGGAGCAGCCTCACAGGACAAGGTTGGAGCAAGGAGGGGATGGTTGGTTGTGTGGAAGAAGGCAAAGAGGCAGTTCCTGGTTTTCATAACTAAGCAAGACTGTTGGACCAGAGCTGTAGCACAAGGTGAGCTGGTGGCACACCTGCCCTGGGTGCAGCTGGCTGCAGGAGTTGCCTGGTTCCCCTGACTGTTGCAGGGTAATATTTGTGGTACCGGGGAACAGCTGTATTAGCTCTTCTGCAGCTAAATCTACTGGAATAGTGGCAGGAGCAGATGAAGAAAGGATCTGTGGAAAAAACCTCTGAGACAGAACTGAGTAACTCTGCCCTGCAGAATATGGGACTGTCCAGCCTGACTGTCTCCCAGTAAAAAAGCATGTCTTGCAGAGCATGGTAAGAAAAAGAATGCAGTAGCATCTGTACTCCAAGGCTCTGCAACCTTGAATCAGAGAACCTGAATGCATAGCAGTGAACCACCTGTCATTTTCCTTGTAGAGGATTCTTTTTAAAAGCAGCAATGTTCCTTTACATCACCTACCATGTCAGGGCAGTACAAACAATGGGTCTTTTTCCATCATGTTACCTGGCTGGAAACAACAAATAAGGACATATGGAAAGATTTTGTTTTTCTGAGCAAGCTCTCCTACAGGAGGTGGGAAGGAGCCTTCATGTCCAATTTGATGGGCTGTCTGGAAAGGTTCAGTCTGGGATCTGACAGCAGTATTTCGGTATTGATCACTTTCATGCATTTGCCAGGTAGTTATTTGCTTCATTTCTCCTTCCTAGTTCCCCTGAAATTGTTGGGTTTATGTACTAGTTTCAGTCACATTTCTTGAGAGGCAAAAGTTTTAAATATTCCAAATATCTTTAAAAGCAACTGAAAAGGAAACAAAAATTGCATTTTTGTCCTAGGTGAGGGGAACACTGAAGAATAAGCTCACTGCCTGGGGGCACATGGGGGAACACACCAATGAGAAGATCCTGCCAAACTTCCCACAGGCTGAGAGCATCCTTGGGAGCTCACATAATCTTAGATGCCAAAGTCAACCTACCTTGGGCTGCTGCTGGATAAATCAAACCTGCTTCAGTTCCCATGCTGAGACACGCTCTTTCATAAGCACAATCAGATGCTCAGATGTTAGTTAAGTTCCCTTCTCACTGTATTAGTTTGTAATAATAGTAAGAGTAGAATGACTTCACTATAACCCATGTTTTACTTTCCCTGGTAGGACATGATGTTTTCTCCCAGGATATTTATTAATCATCTGTTCTTATTTCTTGAAAGATCTTTGCAAATAGGGGTTTGAGCAGTTCACCCAGTCCAGCTTAAACATGTCTCAGCACAGCTGTGTTTCAAACCGTTCAGCTCTGCTTTGCTCATTGTTGAGCATTCAGATTCCAAGAGGTTACATATGGCCAGGGAGGAAGATTCATCTTCCTTTTAGCTGTCTCTTCACTTACAGAAGCCAATAGGCTGAATAGCCCCCTTGCTGGCTGAAAACTTAAAGTCCCATTTAATTCTTTTGCTCTCCCTACTTCTAGATGTTGTAATATAAAATAATTAATCCTGATGCAGCCTATGTGGCAGCTCACAGCCTTGTTGATATTGCTCTGTTGCTCCAAGCAGAGGGAACTTGTATTGTTGCTTAACAAATTGACTACTTAGAATTGTTTAGAGAAATAATATCTCTTTTAGTCTATTCTTTTCTTGGAGGCATGAAAAACTTACAGTAGTCACCTCTTTATTACACCTGTGGGCAAGCAGAAGTATGTTAAGAGAGGACATAGAATTCATCTTTACGGCATTTGCATAATAATACAATTCAAACTATTTTCTTTATATGTATTTTCCTCTCGTCAAAGAGGAAAATAAAACAGACACAGTTATGTTGAATTGATAGGTTGTAACATGGCCGAGTCTTTCACACCACAGAATCCTCAGGGCAAAAATTGTGCCCTGGTTGTTCACATGGTATAGAGAAAACTGGGAATTTGGAAAACCAATTGACTTTGGGTATTGTTGTATTAAGCTAAACTATACACTGCAAATCAGATGCTATCCTGTGCTCTTAGAAGTTGATTGAGATTTTTTGAGTCACCTAAATTTGTTCAGTGCTAAGTGCTGTGTGACAATATATTCAGAATTTCTGCATCGTCTCATGCAGAAAATAAAGAATAAAAGTTGGAAATCTGGCTCCATGAACCTTTTGGATAGATTCAGCATGGCTGGACTAATTGAAATAAGTAAAAAATAGTTCTTATTTCATTACTTCTTTTTGGTTAATATGACACTTAAATACAAGCATGGGATTTTCTGGTAGCTTGAACTTAAGCTAAAACCAGTTGTTTTGAGTGATTTCAGGTAGAACAACTTTCTGTGGTTTTCTCAGGACCCATTTTTATGCATGCTTATATAAAGATCGGGTCTGTGCCCCTGTTTTGGTAAAGAATGCACACAGTGGGGGTGTGGGCTGTTTGAAGCACTGTCCAACAAGGAAATTCAATAATGTTTTCCCTATTCTTTCTTAAAAACATTACTTCTACAATTCCAACAGTAGATTGTTTCCTCTTTCTTTTGTTCCCTTTGTCCATTATCTCATCAAATAGCATAGCAACTTTCCCATCAAGGTTTTGTGACCTTAATTAATCACATAAGGTATATATTTCACAGGAAAAGGAAATACTTACCAGTTCTGCTTGGACATCCAAGCTAAAGGGATGATGAGAACCTGCAGAGTTTAATGTGTCCTGAGGCTGAGGTGGGATATCTTTTGGTACATTCTCCATCATGTTTCAGATGCACCATTCTCTGGTGGCAGGTAACAGGTGACCTACAGCCTGTGCAGCTTTTTTTGTAGATTTTTATATATCTAATAAAATTCCGCAGTTCAGTCAGAGGACTGTATCATTTAAGGATTGCTTGTGTCTGCCTAGAAACCAGAGAGACTAAGCACATTCAGCTGATTTAAATAAGCCTATGGTGACAATGTAATTAGGCATTCAGGCCATTGTTGCCATTTTTTATTTACTTATTTAGTGTCTATCATCTCTTTAGAAAGCCTTGGTTCTTTACTGCTTCATTAAATGCTGCAATCTCCTCCCAGCTCCCTCCCATCTCTATTTAGATGGATTGGACAGATCCTGTTAGCTTTCTCCTGGTGATGATGGGGACGAAAAAGTCATTTAAACATATTGGTAGGCCATATATCTTAATGCTAACAGTAACAATTCAATAGAAAAAAAATCTTGTGGCTACGGGCTAAGTGAAATGAAATTAGGGCTGTGGGCTCCCTGGGGGCCAGAATCCTCGTCTTACTTGATGTAAATGAGATGGACATTTGAGCTGTGTAGTCAAGATAGAGAAATGGTGTTCAGGGTTCTTCACTGGAGAAATGTGGTCTGAATACTCTTTCAGGTGGGCAAATATACAGAGAGTCTTACACGAAGAGATACCTCAGTGATGCAGAGTGCTGATGGCTGTGTACAAACCCTCCAGGAGATGCCAGCCACACCCAGCAAACTGTAAAATCTGCTCTTCCAGCAATGAAAGTAAAGGAAAGAAACCAAGAGCAAATAGCGATGGCAGGCAAGGATGTCTCCACACTAGGAAAAAATCAAGCATGTTGTTCATCACTGCTGTTGCAAGGAGAGCACCTGAGGTATAAACAGGGCACAGACATTTTTATTACTGTGCCATCAAACCCTGCCCAGGGAGATTTAAGGCATTATTGCTAGTCAGTGTAGTCAAAGAAGATTCTAACCTCAGTGAAGAAATTATCTAAGCTTCTTCCTATAATAAGTTTATTTTCCCAGCATTAAATAAGAGAGGAATATGTGTGTCTGGGGTGGGAACCATGCCACTCCCAGCACACTCTGTACTGCTACCTGCTATCACCAAGCTTTTGTTTTAGCTGTGAACTTTCCATAGCAGCGACTTCTGGGTTGCATTTATTTACCAGAGCCACACAAATCCTGTAGTTTTATTACCCAGCTTGTGGTTTATGCATAGTTCAGGCTGGATGCCTGTGCCTAGCAGGGCACAGAAAGGAACTGACTGCCTAGAGCACTGGGGACCTCCTGGCGAGATATGTTAGAGGGTTGATAACCTTATGTGCATCAGAATTTTAGCTTGGTGCCCCAGTTTTGTGTGTCAGGTTATACGCAGCCCAGCAGCAGACTGAACATCAGGAGCTTGGATTCTTTAGGCAGGTGCTGCCTTGAATCAGGGCTGGCATCCATCCACCCATCCCTGTAGGATCAAGCCCAAAGAGCATAATTTGATGCACTGATGCTGTTTTGAGGTGTTTAAATGCAAAGGAACATGTAACATCAATGGACTGGCAATGTTGTTGGAATCAGTGGAGTTTTTCTAGTGTGTAGCCAGTTTTTCAGGAATGGATATAGGGCTGCCATGCTCACCATGACCAATAGATGGGAAGCAACCATGGCCACCACACAGCTGTCATGGGCAGTGACATCAGGTAGTTTTTTCCATGCTTATTTTTGCTGCTGTGAGCTAATTTCCAGTTTTGTGTTGTCAACATGTGTTCTCCTCCTTCCAGTAAACTCTCACCGCATCACCCTGTTCTCTTGGCTTTAGCAGTGATTTGGTTGCTGTTTAAGGATTTGATCCACTTGTTAAAAGCTCCATGACAGAAAATACCAACGCTTTCCATGCATCATATCTGATGTCAGATTCTACAAGATTTCTTTTACAAGTGCTTGTCTGGTCGTAAAAAAACCAAAAGAATAAAAACAAAAACATTAAGAAAACCACACAAGAAAAACCCTGAAATTAAAATGACAGCAGAAGAGAACAAGGGTGCTAGAGAAGAGATCTCAGCTCTGTTGTCATTTTAGAAACTTCATTATCCAGTTATGGGGTTTGATATTGCTATTGATTTCACATAGAAGTTACTCAAGCGCTACAGGAATGCGAATCACATAAAACTCAAAGACAGATCACTCCAAAAATATAGTAAGATGGTGGTTACATCTTACATTTTTGGTGAAAACTACCACTAATAGAATTCTGTAATGAAATTGCTCCTTAAATTAATTATTATTCCAGAATTTTCTGATTAATATAAATCCCCTATTATGTCGTACTCCAATTAACTTAGGATATTATTTTATCTGAGATTGTAATTAGCTAAACTGGAATTTGGCCAAGTAGTCATAATTTATACCTGGAGTGTGAGAAGATGTATAAGGATTTAATATTTGTAGTTGGTTGAGAACTACCCAAGTTTCACATTAATCCAGATGATGATATTTTGCCTTTCGTTCACTGTTTATACTGTAGGACTGATTTAGGACTTCTTTGTGACTCCTACCTTCAAACTTTACTTTCTTTCAAGTGTTTCTGTGTCTGTGAAATGTTACCTACACATTTGTTTAAGGGGTAATATTTCAGCCAAGTTAATATTTAGGTGTGGTAAAAGTAAAAAGGTGTAATGGCCCTGGCACAGGTTTCTCAGAGCTGTGGCTGCCTCACCCTTTGTTCAGCGACAGGTTGGACAGGAGAAATCTGGGGTAGTAGAAGGTGTCCCTGCCCATGGCAGAGAGGTTGGAATGAGGTCATCTTTAGGTACCCTTCCAATCCAAGGATTCTGTCACTCTATGTCTTGCACATCTGGGATCATGGTGTGCACTATCTGAGTATGCAATGGAGCCATGCAGGAAATGGGCTCAGCAGAGAGAGTGCTTTGAGTCAGGGAGAGATAAAAAGATACCTGGAATCTATACTTTCTGATTTAGGCTTCAATTTTATAGGATTAAAAATATTTATGAGTGACCCAGAGAAAAAATGTAGACTGGAGGCAAAGTAGAAATTATTACTGTATCTAATAACTTCCAGATGTCCAGCAATATTTTGAGTAAAAGGGTGAAGTGCCATTTTCCAAGTATTATATATTACCAGTCTCAAAGTGAGGTTTTGATTTTGACTTGTTGCTTGATAGTGGGGCTTTTTTTAATTGATGCAAACACAGTTTTTGCTGGAGAACTTTCAAAATATCTGCTTTTTTTTCTTAGAGATTAATACCTTATATACAGTATTTTTACTAGCTGGGAAATGGGAAGAACCCAGTGTATTTTGCAATGTAGTTTTAAATCATTCTAGTCACAGGTTTAACATAAAACCCAGATCTTTTTTATAGGAGTATAAATTGCTGCACCATTTCATATTTGGACCATTCTGTTCTTACAGCCTGGCAAGCTATTTATGGAGCTTTACAGGACTTAATGGATTTGTCATGGACTTAACATTAATAACAGCCTAATGTAGTTCAAAGTTGCCCATCTTCATGGCATTTTATTTCTTTGCTGGCTCTGCAAGGATTTGCTTGGCAGTTTGGGTGCTCGTTGTGAAGAGGGAGGACCTCTCCATTGTGGCAGTGGAGGGAAAAAAATTCTTGAAAACACTAATGTTTGCACGAGTTTCCTGATTGTATAAAAGCAGTCCTTTGTGTAAGCCTGGAATAGGATTACCAGTGTGGAAGGGTCTATAGTTTCTTTGTAAGATGGTAGTAAACATGACAGGTCAAAGCCATGAGATCTGTTGTGCACAGCAACTTATTGCCGTCAACAGCAAAATCATGGAATCACAGAACTCCTTGGGTTGGAAAGGACCTTTAAAGATTCATCTCGTTCCAATCCCCCTGTCATGTGCAGGAACACCTTCCACTATCCCAGGTTGCTCCAAGCCCCATCCAATGTGGCCTTGTTCTTTTATAACGTCACAGAAAAAAGTAAAATTAACCAAGAGAATGCTCAAAAATTAGCAACAAAAAAACCCTTCAAAATATTTAACTCATCAGCATATATTTGTCTAGATCCCAGTGAATACAAGCCTATTGGTTCTTTCTCTGTCTTTAATAAAAGCAAATCCCTTTTCTCACCTGGCAGCTGTCAGCAATGGAAACTTGATCCTTCAGATTATCTTTTATTGAATCTTGAAGAAATTGAATTGTTCATTGTGTGTGTCAGCTGTAGTTTACTAGAACACTTCTGTGCCTCCAGGAATGGGCTGATTGCTGTAAACAGAGAATTGATTCAGTCTTAAATTTTAGAAATTCAGATGCTGCCCTGGAGCATGTCTCTTCATCCTATCCTTTTAACATTATTGTGGAATATTTATTACTATGAGTATATAGCATTGACTGCCCATCACCCATAAACTAGATCTACTTAAAAAGAGTAAAATATATGTTTTAATTTGAAAGAAGAGGGGTTTTTTACAAATACGGATTGCATTAACCTTTACCCTCTCCTAATACCTGTATCTCTTTATGTAAATGTACAGTTCCTGTATTCTTGCTTCTGTGTGCAGCCCAAACATCCAAACTTCTCAGTCTAAAAGGTCAGAGATCTTTCCAGAGGAGAGAGAATTAATTTTCCACCTCTATGTCAGACTCAGCTGGTGGTTCCTTGACCTCCACATTTGGGTGTTATGGTGTAGTGGGGTTTATTTCTGATACACAGTAGCAGAATTCACATGTGATTGCTAGCTCTGACTCCTCCTGTCACACCTTTTCTGGAGATGTCCCATCCATTCTGTGAGCTGGTGTGTATTTACTCATGGGCACATCACTTGATCACCTGACAGATGCTACGAGTGTCCACCACTTGGAGGATCCCAGTTCATCACTGCACAGATGCTCACTCTTTTCCCAGGTGGTCTGACCTGCAGAAAATGCCACAGTACATAATTACAAGTATCTTGAAATTCATTACCTGATGTCATTAGTGGGATTGTTAGTTCCTTCTGTGGATGGCACAAATGTGAACTATTTCTGACAAGGCGGTCACATCCATTGCACTACACACTGACACGGCCCACCTGCATCCACCACCTGTCCCTCCGGCCCGCCCCGCCAGCTCCCGCGGGCAGGTACCGATGCCAAGAGCGGGCTGTTCCCAGGACATACAGCCAGGGCTGCGAGGCCCTTCTGGTACCGTCCATGTCCGGGAGAGGCAAAGGACGAGAGGGAGTCCTTACGTTGATCCAGGGATGAGGTTTATTGTAGGGTCCAGAGGAGCAAACAGCAAGGAGAGGATTCAACAAAAGGCACGGTTTACAGGGGAACAGCAACTTAAATAGGGGCCCTCCCCAAGGGAGGGTACAATCCAACAACCAATCACAGTAACTCAGGGGCGTAACATAAGGCGGGGTTACAGACTTCATTGACCAATAGGAAGAAACATAGGCGGGGTACAATACATGACAGCAAATAATGTCCCAAGGAGGGGATGATTGACACAGAATTCTCTGGAAGGGTAGGAGGGGCCAGGAGGGATTGACAATCGAGTGGGAAGGGATGAGGGTGATAGACAGGGAATTCTCTGGTAACTGGGATGGGGCAAGGGCTGATTGATAGGGAGAAGGAGGGAACTTGGACAACTGATACCACAACAAGGGGCGGGGTTCAACATTGGAATAAACCATTTAAAAAGGGAAAACAACAATAAAATAACACACCGCAACAACACACAGCACTGGGTTGTTTGTAATGCCTTGATTCAGCGGAAGATAGTATTTATTAAGTGTGAAATAGATAGTTTTAGATAACAGATACTATTTATTAAGCATGAAAGAAACTGACTGTGAAGCTGCAGGAAGGGAAGCTTAGAAGCATTCTAATATCAGAACTGAAAACTAGATAAAGATTCAAATCGTGTCTCATTCAACATTACACCATTCCTTTTTATTCTTTAACAATTGTGGGAAATAAATGTTGTGGCAGTAGCTTGCATAGTGTGAGAAATCTTGTAAGATTAAGAGAAGATGGTTAATAGGAGTCCCAGAAGAACATATTTTTCCCAAGTTGCAAAGGGATTTATGAGGATGGGGGGAAGGAGAGGAGCTGGATTCTCTGTGCATCAATTAAAGGGCTTGGCATGTGTTGCGGGGAGCTGCAAAAGGACCAGGTGGTGCCTCACAGGACTTTGGCAGAAACCTCTTTATTGGCAAATTAGGATAGTTATACATTTTTTTTCTGGAGAAGTTCAGCCTGTGGTTTTCAGTAGGACATTGAACAAGGGCTTGATAGTTTAGGAAAGATGTTTCCTGACATCTAAGAACAGGTAGTGTGCAGGGACCTCTGTTTTGGAGAGAGGCATAATGTGATTTTGTACATGGTGCTGTAACAGCCTGTACCTGGTAAACAATCAGACAGCAATGGAGTCAGCATCTGTCATATGCCTTTGCTGAACTATCACTATTGGGTTTTTGTCTGTCCGAGACAGGAGTATGTAATACAGGGCTGAGCAGGGGAGGGAGAAAACATAACCCGGAAGAGAGGAGGTTAAATGATAGTGGCTGGCATTGGACATGGTATTCTGAGAGTAGCGCCCCCCTTGGGTATTTTAGATAGTGTTGTTTGGTTTATTGGTGTTTGGTGAATTGTACTGCACTGTATTCCCCACTGGCACAGGACTGGTGCATAACGTTAAATGGGATCGTGGTTGGAGACAGAGACACGACCCTCTTGAGGTTCATGTGACAAAAGCCTTTTTTATTCTTCTGAACCCTTCTTAAATAGAGGGCTTGAATTTCCTGGCTCATGACAGGAATTTGATTGGTTGCGGTCTTAACACACCCATTTCCCTGGCCAATGGTACATCTGCACTTAAGGTTCAATGAACTGACTGGGATCCTTTGTTCAAATCCATCCTAGCATCACTCACCTAGGGGCCTGTTTACTTCTAAGCTGATGGAGTTTCAGGCCACAGCTTCAGGCTAGCTGCAATATGGAGTTGTGGTGTTCATGTTCAGAAACTGTTAGGTATAAACTGTTAGCATCACAATTTTTCAGTTTAGCACGTCACAGGCTCAGTGCTTTGAAGTTACAAAGTTACAATCCAACACTAAAACAAGAAACCATTTAACTCAAAACCTTTCAATTAAAAATACACATATCTCTACTACTTATTGCTTCCCCTTTCTTTGTTTTAAGAACAGGAACAAAACACGCACTTTTGAATGAAGTTGATATGGTGAAACTTAAAATTGCCTATATACTTTACCATCACTCATTGTCTGTCATTGCTGAGGAGCTTCCTTTTCAAAATGAGGACTTAGAGGTCCTCTTCCAGACGAGTTTCCTCTTTTATCTCAAAGGAAAAGGGGTTCAGCTTTCACAAGGTTAGATTAGTTGGTCAGAATGACTTGCTTTCATCTTTAGCACAGAAACATCTGGGTTTAATACTTTCTCCGTGTCAGTAAAAGCCACAGCTTGGCCAGACCTGAGACTTAGACTGAGAAAACTTTTAATGGTAAACCTCTCCTGCCTAGTTAAGGCTACAGCTTGGCCAGAGCTGAGACCCAGACTGGGCAGGTGTCCCTGTCATATCTTTGAAAACAAACCTTTAATTAATGATATTATAAAGAAGGTTTAATGAAATATAATTAAATACATATATATGCAGCTCTTTTGAAAGTACTATTTACCCTTTTGTTACAAACAAAGCAATTCAAAAATATCAAAGGAAGCATCTCTTTTTCTCAGGTTTTACAGGTTACATCCTGGTACATAATTAAAAATGACACGTCTTTGTGTTAGTATTACAGAACAGAGATAACAAAAGTGAATAATTTTGATATCTAAGGACACTATGAAGTTGTTTCTCGAGGTTGGAAGGAATTTACTCATATACAGTTATTGCATTATCATTGGTATATTTAATGAATCTTTTCCTTTTTTTAAGACTTTTGAAATTGACAACAATTTTAATTAATTTAAACATGTTTTTAGGATGATTATGCATCTTTAAATAATATTGCAATATATATTAATATATATTAAATAATATAATATTGTTTCTTTAGGAAAGGTATAAGGACATAACCTCAAGGCTTTAAGGCAAACTAATTTTGTCGATTTTGAAGTTTATGTTATTACCTTTTTTATGTATATTTTCAACTCTTTTGTAAACTTGAATGACTTCTATGCAGTTCTATCTGCGTATTTAGTTGTAAAAACTTAATATTTAAAAGCTATGTTTATATTTCATTTCAAAATAAGAAAACATGTAAATTAGTACTTTAGTGACAGCAGTGATAAGCTTGCAATATTCAGAAGCTCGCTATTAATTTTANAGAAAACATGTAAATTAGTACTTTAGTGACAGCAGTGATAAGCTTGCAATATTCAGAAGCTCGCTATTAATTTTAACAGTAGTTGGCATGAATGTTTTAGCTATGTAGAAATATGAAAGGTAGTTGTTAGTGATTTTCAGCATGAAAATTAATTTTTAAACATTGTAAACAGAAGTGATAAGAGATAAGTACTTAAAAAATTCTGCAACTGAAATCTGTCAACGAAACAATTTAAACCTGTGGAGTTCATGGGAACTTTTAGGTTATTAAATATAGTACATATTTTAAGGATAGTTGTTTAATATGTGTTTATGTGTTTTTAGTATTCTGCTTTAGGATGACAGAGGGTTAATTTTTGGGGTTTTTTTTTAATGCCAGTGGTAATTTTTACTATATTAGGGAAGTAGCAGAGTGGACACTGTTCTTCTAAAAAGAAAAAGGTACCTTGAAAAAATATCAGTTAATTATAATTTAAAATAATTACAGGAGTATCTATTTATAAAAGGTAATTCGAGCAATGTAGGGGATTATAAGGTGGTATTGTAAAAGTGGTAACACAGGTATAACAACAGTACTCACTCCTCAAATTGCGTAGCAGTTGCTCTCTGAATAATAAAAACAGAAAAGTTTTACGGATTAATTGTAGCAAATGGCAGGTTTAGCTTGCAGTTGTTTTTGCAGAAGGCTGTGTGGATGTTGCAGTCTCTTTGAGGAAAGGGTTGGTTTTTCAGCTGGAGGCAGAGGCGGGCTGAGCCCTTCTACTGCAACGCAGGCCATGGAAAAAATGTTGAGTGGGTCCCGCCGGCTGGCACGGCCGGGGGATCGCGGCGCTGCCTTTGTCAGCGCCGCTCCCACGGGGCTTTTCTGGGCTGCCCCCCTTCTGCAGGCCCCTGAGACGGGCGCTGCGTGGGGCGGACGCTGCGGTTCCCAGCTGGCTCCTGCCGCCCCTTGCCTCCGCAGCTCCTTGTGGCTTTGCACGCTCCCTCTCCCCGCTGCCTCTNTCGAGGTTGGAAGGAATTTACTCATATACAGTTATTGCATTATCATTGGTATATTTAATGAATCTTTTCCTTTTTTTAAGACTTTTGAAATTGACAACAATTTTAATTAATTTAAACATGTTTTTAGGATGATTATGCATCTTTAAATAATATTGCAATATATATTAATATATATTAAATAATATAATATTGTTTCTTTAGGAAAGGTATAAGGACATAACCTCAAGGCTTTAAGGCAAACTAATTTTGTCGATTTTGAAGTTTATGTTATTACCTTTTTTATGTATATTTTCAACTCTTTTGTAAACTTGAATGACTTCTATGCAGTTCTATCTGCGTATTTCGTTGTAAAAACTTAATATTTAAAAGCTATGTTTATATTTCATTTCAAAATAAGAAAACATGTAAATTAGTACTTTAGTGACAGCAGTGATAAGCTTGCAATATTCAGAAGCTCGCTATTAATTTTAACAGTAGTTGGCATGAATGTTTTAGCTATGTAGAAATATGAAAGGTAGTTGTTAGTGATTTTCAGCATGAAAATTAATTTTTAAACATTGTAAACAGAAGTGATAAGAGATAAGTACTTAAAAAATTCTGCAACTGAAATCTGTCAACGAAACAATTTAAACCTGTGGAGTTCATGGGAACTTTTAGGTTATTAAATATAGTACATATTTTAAGGATAGTTGTTTAATATGTGTTTATGTGTTTTTAGTATTCTGCTTTAGGATGACAGAGGGTTAATTTTTGGGGTTTTTTTTTAATGCCAGTGGTAATTTTTACTATATTAGGGAAGTAGCAGAGTGGACACTGTTCTTCTAAAAAGAAAAAGGTACCTTGAAAAAATATCAGTTAATTATAATTTAAAATAATTACAGGAGTATCTATTTATAAAAGGTAATTCGAGCAATGTAGGGGATTATAAGGTGGTATTGTAAAAGTGGTAACACAGGTATAACAACAGTACTCACTCCTCAAATTGCGTAGCAGTTGCTCTCTGAATAATAAAAACAGAAAAGTTTTACGGATTAATTGTAGCAAATGGCAGGTTTAGCTTGCAGTTGTTTTTGCAGAAGGCTGTGTGGATGTTGCAGTCTCTTTGAGGAAAGGGTTGGTTTTTCAGCTGGAGGCAGAGGCGGGCTGAGCCCTTCTACTGCAACGCAGGCCATGGAAAAAATGTTGAGTGGGTCCCGCCGGCTGGCACGGCCGGGGGATCGCGGCGCTGCCTTTGTCAGCGCCGCTCCCACGGGGCTTTTCTGGGCTGCCCCCCTTCTGCAGGCCCCTGAGACGGGCGCTGCGTGGGGCGGACGCTGCGGTTCCCAGCTGGCTCCTGCCGCCCCTTGCCTCCGCAGCTCCTTGTGGCTTTGCACGCTCCCTCTCCCCGCTGCCTCTGTCGCTGCCTCTCCACTTTCGCAGAGTGATCTCTCTCCAATGATTATTTATTAATAGAAAAAGCAGCAAGCAAACATCTGTTTTCGTCCGGGGGAGTCACCGCCCCACCACGACGCGCACCACATTGCATTAGTCCAGCTTTTTTATACAGTCTGTTTTCGTTCTCCTGGTAACTCCCACCTTCTGTTGTTTCCTTGATGTCACGTCGAAGGTTGTCTTCTGCGCAGGCGTTGGTTGTTGCTGGGGGTCGTTTGCCCTCTTTTGGTGGTCTTTAGGATGAAGGCTACGCATCTTCCTCAGTGTCTTTCCTGACCTTTTCTTTCTGCATACGTAGTTTTTAGCCATTTGTATAACTATGGTTATTTGCTTAACTCAATTTCCACAACTTCCTTATTTTTTTGCTACATGCAAAAAAATATGACTGCAAGTTCCTCATTTTCATACAAACAGACGTAACCACAAAAGCTCTTTAAGCCCAACACAGCTACCATTTCTTTTAAGTAAGCAGTTACAACTTCTCTTAAACAAGCATAAATATAATCTTTTTATTCCATGTTTTATTTGACTTAAAATTGATTCTTGTCATCATCCCAGGCACTATTTCCACTTAACATACAGCATTTGCATGGTTTTACTTCTGATATAGCCTTATAACATGAATCACACATACATGTTTCACAGTTAGGAGGGGCCCCCCAGTTCCCCCTTTCT
This sequence comes from Toxostoma redivivum, assembly GCA_013397375.1. Taxonomy (NCBI): domain Eukaryota; kingdom Metazoa; phylum Chordata; class Aves; order Passeriformes; family Mimidae; genus Toxostoma; species Toxostoma redivivum. Next base: position 226,894 of record VXBI01012885.1, read on the forward strand.
AGGATTCAATGGACTGGAGGACAAGGGGCTATCTTCTGGTTTTCCTCCTCCAGCCCCAGTAAACTCACTATCATTTTTTGATGGTATAAGAGTATTTGACACAATTGCTGTGGTTGTTACCAGGCAACGTCAAGGGCAGTGAGGGACTCCACTTGTCCTTTCCGACATTCGTGGCTGGTCGCAGCCAGCGTGATGTTATGTCTCCTGATCCCCAGTACCATTTGCGTTGTCTGGGTCCTGCAGCTTCTTGGGCAGTGACTGTGGTGCTGGGTGTCTATTGCAGATTGGGAGACAGACATGTGACAAGCTACACTGGGTTCATGCACAACAGCCAACTTTATTAAGAACAGTTCTCCTTATATAGATGAGAAGGACAGTGTGGTCAAATCCCGTTGGCTGAACCAGTTGTCACTCAGTCAACCAGGCAATAGCAGCTCTTGTCCCCAACAGTCTATGCCTGCTCTGCAACTGTCCATACTGGCCAGGTTACATAACCAAGGTACTTATGTAACTTATTTACCTTTCAGTTATAAAATTTATATTAATTATAACTATAAGGCCTTCAGGCCAGCTGTAGGCCACCACAGGTGTCTTGGTGTTTCCTAGATTTTTTGAGTTCTGATTGTGGATGTAGCAGTATGCTGCAGTCTGTGGCCCCAGGCACTGGCGGCTGCACCCAAGCTATAAGCAGGCAAGCTGCTGGAGACCTCCTGGCAGCAGGGCTTCTAGCTTCTTTTCTGGTGCTGCACTGCTTCTGGGGTCTGGTGGACACACTGAACTCCTAGGCACCATGACAGGGGCAGTTCTGGCTGCTGCCTCCAGGCATTTGGTGTGGTGTTTTTTCCTTGCGGGCTGTTTCCTGTGGCACGTGACATCCATCTTGGGTGAGTGGTTTTGGGCCTGTGCTCGTCACCATCTTGGGGGATCCACATCTGAAGCACATGGTGTCAGCCCTGTTGGGGCTTTTCAGCGGGCTGTCTCCATAGTGCATTATGGGGCGTAGAGCCCAAAGATAGTATCTTTCACTGAGGCCTGGGGGGCCCTAGGCATTCCAAGGATGCATGCTGCCACAGTGGCTTGGGTGAACTCAGCAAGGGCGATCTCGGCAAGGGCAAACTTGCGTACAGTACAGGCACTGCTGGTGCTGGTGGCTGCGGGGGGGCTCTGGCAAGTAGCGGCCACTCCCCGCTGAGGTTTTTGACCTTTTTCTCTGCTCATTCGCCTGAGATGGTATTCAGTCCCCCCTCCTCTTGGTCTTTGCTGGGTCATTTGGAGGGCACTGGTGGCATTTCTGGTGCCATTTCTGCATCCTGTTTGGCTTCTAACTGCTCCAGCCAGTTTAAAATAAGCATTGAGAGTTTTATAATGTCCATAATGGCTTTCAGAGCTTGTTGCTCATGCTTTAATCCTTGTTGAAGAAAAAGTAAAGTTTATGCCTTAAAGATTGGATGTTCCTTTACAGAGATAATTCCACTTATATCCTCAGTGGGATTTTTTCTACTATTTTTCAGCTTTTCCACTTCTCCAGCTCTCTCATCATTTTGTCTTTTATAACCTTTTGGATTTTTCCAGCTCCAGTGTCCTGGCTCCTGCTCAATAATTTGCAGCCTTCTAGCTTTTTCCTGCTCTAACACCTTTTACCTTTTTATAGCCTATTTTTGGTTTCTCCAGCTCTTTCACCACTTGGTTTATCAGCTTTACCATTTCTTCAGTTCCTACACCATTATATTTTTCAGCTTTACTGCTTCTCCAGTTCTTACACTATTCTATTTTATACAGCCTGATGAGCTGTTTTTGTGGCTCTTCTTGCTCGCCTGTAATTTTTTCTTCCTCTTTTCTCGCTGTTTTTTTCCAATGGCTTTCCCTACTCGCTGATCTGTCTCCCCCATTGTACACACAGAATGACTGTTCTCAACATGTCGCCTTCACCAGATGAAGTTGAATGGGATCGTGGTTGGAGACAGAGACACGGCCCTCTTGAGGTTCATATGACACAATCCTCTTTCATTCTTCTGAACCCTTCTTAAATAGAGGGTTTGAATTTCCCAGCTCATGACAGTTGATTGGTTGCGGTCTTAACACACCCATTTCCCTGGCCAATGGTACATCTGCACTTAAGGTTCAATGAATTGACTGGGATCCTTTGTATCTGTTCAAATCCATCCTATCATCACTTACCTAGGGACCTGTTTCCTTATAGGCTGATTGAGTTTGGGGCCACAGCTTCAGGCTAGCTGCAATGTGACACTGGAGACCAAAGATCCCTACTCTGAGATGACTGGTAAGATCTCAGCTCTTCTGAGATTTCTTTTTCCATATCCCAGCCTTTTTTTTCCTCCTGGCCTCCTCTGGACACCAAAAATACTGTGGTGGGGGGAAAAAGTGGTCTAAGCCTCTTTTGTTGAATCAGGAAGCAGATTGATTGTGTTATATGAGAATCAGCAATGAAAGTGATAAGTGCTGGGTTTCTGCATGTCTGAATTAACACCTCAGATGCTCTATAGCTAGCTGCAGCACAGTAATATGTCTATATATGTGTATGTAATTATGTTTGTACATTTTTATCATACTTGAAGAATTCATAATATTAATATAGGAATCCTTTCTATTCCAAGTCGGCCTGTTTAAACCTTCTACACAAACATGGATCTATTTGCAAGTTCTGTATCACATGTTCTGTTAGATACATTTAGTGATGCAGAGGCAAGAGCTCTGAAGACAGACACAAAGCACTAACTGGCAATCTGGTAGCATTGTTGTTTCATAAATGAAGTGCTGTAGAACTTGTAAAAATAAATTGATTTTTTCCTTTGGTAAGGAATTGTTTGCCAAGTATGGATAGCAAGCTGTTTTCTCTTCCTGATTCCAGCCCTGATGGTGAGAGCCCGCAATGTAACCCATAGCTGCTTCTTTCCTACTCATTCATTCCAGGACAATACCATTGCCATAGGACTCTGTGTTTTTCTTATCTTGTAAGAAACATTGTCATTTAGGGTAAATATTATACTGTTGCTAATGGGTTTAAAATTTATTTCAAGTTTTCCAATTACATATTTCATTTATTTCATGAATGTGAAATGACACTGCAGAGAGCAGAGCTGTTCACCGGCATGCACGGAGCTGGAGAAAATTTCACTTCTCCATTTTCCATTTAAACCCACAAATATAATTATTGAAATGAAAATTGTTCTTGTTTACTGTGAGGCTGAGATCATAACATGTACCTACCACTACTGTTTTATATAGAAGGTAGAAAAAAGATCATCCCTAATCGCCTGTCCAGTTTCTGACCTTAGGTGACGGCTGCTGGTGTGTTTGGAGACAGGAATACTCTGCAATGAGCAACCTTTTGTGTTCTTCTCAAGACGATGGGTTTATGTCCTTTTTTTCTTGCAACCTGTCTGGCTCTGCCTGCCAAGCAGTTTCTTACCACAGCATAATTATTGAATTAGTTTTATGTATAGTTCTGTAAACCAGAGCATCTTGCAGGTCCGCACTCTTTGCTTGAGGGAGAGTTAGAGGACAGCACCACGTGATACAGACCATGTTGTCACATGCATTTAAAGATTCAAAAAGGACATAAATACCTGATAGGAGTTCAGAAGTGTGAGAGCAGATTTTAAGTGGCTTCTCAGTGGGAGATGGAATCTGCTTGGGCATCTCTGAAGTCTTATAAAAATCCAAACGATGCTAAAAAATAAGTGTTTACAAATAGCCAAATGAGAATAAATCGCCAGATCGAGAAAAAAAAACAAAAAAACAAGGACCATCCCAATTCGCAATTCTGCCCAATTTTTTAGCTGTTGTTGATTTGTGGCAATTTATCAAATCCTGTTTAGGGCCTTAATATATGGATCTTCTGCTGTGGTACACTTGGAGACAGACCCAAAGTTGTAGGTGTGTGAGTGCCATTCACTGATTGAATTTGCAAATCAAGTGTAGGTTCTGGGGGTACAAACCCAAGGACAAGCAAGGAAAATGTCCAGGATGTCTTTATTCCAGCCTATTACGATGGGGTCATTGGTTGGAGACAGAGATTACACGAATTCACTGAGGATCATCAACAAACAGCACTGAGTTTATTATGGCCGCCCCTTTTATAGGGGGTTTGAATTTCCTGGGCTTACACATGTGACTGGTTTAGGTCTTAACACTGCCCAGCTCCCTGGCCAATGATACATCTTCATTTAGGGCTGAATGAGATTGGCTGAGGGTCCCTGTGTAGGATTGAATCCAACCTATTCTTGTTCACCCAGGGGCCTGTTTATCAAACCAGGCTAGCCAAACAGAGTTTCTTATGTATGGCCAAATTATTTGCCCAGCTACAGACTAGCTGTGATGTGACATCAGCCCAGGATGAAGAGCTGTGCCATCTTCAAATATGAAGTCCTGGTGTTTAGGGATTTATTCTGCAGACTGAAGAGAGGAATCAGGTTTCTTTGTTCCGTGATCAGAAAGAAAAAAATGCATGTGTCAGAAAAATGCATTCATATCTTTGTTTTTCATTTGAGTATGAAAAGAATCAATGAAAACAAATGCTTGTTACAAACATTACAGATGGTAAATATCTTTTCTCAAAGCATATGGATCACTCAAGTGCAGCAAACTATCCCAGTGTCTCAGACACTAATAAAATCTCAACATAATTCTTAAACCCACAATTCTTCACCAATCTAAGATACATAGGAAGATAATATAAGTTATTTCATCTGAAACTGAGAGTTTTACCTTTTTAAAATGGCAAACTGATTTACAGGGTTTCTCCTCTGAGGTCCCTTAAAGTAAATTACTTGTCACAAGGATTGTGGATCCCTGTTTGCATGTTTGAATAAAACGTGTAACAGATTTATAGTGTTAATAATGGGGCTGTCATGGAAAGCTCTCAATTTGTAACAGGAGGAGTGGAGAGATGGCAGTTGAGTTGTTTTGCACCCTGCTTGTCTTTCCTCTGAAGTTCTGGGAAGAACTCAGTTGCTGATTATTTAAGACATGCATCCTTTTTTTCTGATAGGGCCTCCCCAAGAGTCCTCCGGTAGGCCTTTTCAGTGCTCCTTCCCCAAATCCATGAGTGTCCATAGCTGCCCAAATATTGGCCCCTACATCTGGTGGTAGGTGCTGAGCATGAGGAGCACAATGCTCATCAGATGAGGTGGGAGTGCACACTTTTACTTTCATCAGTGAAAGACTACTAAATTCTTCATTCAAATTAATTAATTCTTCATTTGAACAAAAATCTCAAGATCAACCAACTGATTCATGTTGACAGTTTTTGGCATCATTCCTGCAGGAATAGAAATAGTAAAATTGCTATTTTAAAACGTCTCTCTAATACATTTCAGTATCACTGGGCTAACATCATGTCTCTGCAGAAGTTCATATACTCATGTGTACATCTGTGAAATTAGACTGGTGCACTTGAAATAAAATCGTGAGCTTTGTGAACAATTCTAGCTGGGCCCAGTTGTAATAATATTTCTGTATCACACAGGGATGACTGTCTCCACAAAATAGAAGTAGCTGCTCTTCCATCCATTCATAGGCTGTTTTAAATAAATGCTGCAGAGCCCCGGTGAGACAGCCTGTATATCTTACTCATCTGAGAGGAGGTTATATTTCATTCTTATTTATCTGTAAAGAATGCACATAGCTGTATGACAAGGGAAATATGGATGGAGTTGCTGATGGGAAATTTACTACATATCTTAAATGCATGCAGAGACGTTTGGATACACCTCCTGTTTTTTAACCAGGTCAGTTTGCTCCAAGCTTGGACAAAAGCATTGTTCTCTCTTGGTCAAGCAGTGTGGGCGGAGCTGCCTGTGGAAAAGGTAGCACAAGGTCTCAGAACTTGTCAGCAGCTGCCATGAGTCCAAAGCTAAGCTGTATCTTGAAGCTGTCCAAGGAGAGCCATCTTTGGGTTGAGGGAGTCAGGTCTTTCCATCCTGTGAGAATGAACATAATTTTTCTATCTTTGGCAATTCTCTTTGCTCAACTTCACGTAGTTTCTGGTGGCCCATTTCTCTAGTGGGTTGCCGTCCCTCTGTAAATCTCATAAAATCTCTTGTAATTCCTTCAGTTCAATAAAATCTGGCTTTTAGTAATTTAAAAAGCAAAAACCTTCAAAGGCTGGGAGGGGCATGCACATCTGAAGGACATGACAGAGTTATTACAGCCAAGATGACCTTTCCAACATTTCATTGCTATGCAGAGGAGTGGGAGAGTCACTACTGCAAGACAGTTTTTGCAAAGAGTGGGAAAAGCTGCCTGGAGCAAAAAACCTACCATGGGGAGTGAAGGCAAGTGCTCTCCTCCAGTATCAGTGATTTTTATACCACTATAGGTGGTATGAACTTGAGAGAGCTTTTGCCAGTAGGGCTAAAAAAATTACCCTCTGAACTGTATAGTGCAGACTAGTTGGAGGGTGCTGCTGTGCCCTCCTGCTTCTTTTGCTGTCTAAGGAAAATTGTATTCTAATGAACTAAATTCACTAATTCTAAGTGAACAGATTTCTGTGCCAGGCCGGAACTTCTTTGGAGAGTCTCACATTTATCACGTATCTTGAACAAAGTGGTAGTTAAACAAAAAAGAGAGCAAGATAAAATCACAGACAACCTGGAAATCATTAAGAAATTCCAGAAAGAAGTTATGGAATACCAAGATTAATATTTTTGTTTCAACACTAGTAACAGTCCCAAAGTACTATTTCTGTATCATGCTATTTATTTAAATACCAATGCTGTGTGTTTTAGTTTATTTACAAATCTTGTGCCATCTGGGTCTGAATCAAGAGCAAACCACTTCCAGTGGAGTAAGAAATAAGGCATGCTTAGAATATTAAATTTCCACAACCATTTATATTGCATTATTCTTTAATTACATTAGTTTCCTTGCCATGTCATTATTTTGCAAATATATTCCTAAGTAAAGGATGTGTAGATGTGTTTGCATTGTTGTCTTCCATCCCAAAGTGTAACAATGCCTTTTGGTACGGTTTGTATGTGCATAACTTAACTGGGAAATTTGTTAAAACTTTAAATTCAAACCATAATTTGAATAACCGTGTGTGTTCTATGGCAACCTGAGGTTGCTTCACTCTTGCTGTTAGCATTGCTGGGTTCATGCTGTGCTGCAGATTTCACTTAGAGGGCTGTATTGACCAGGAAACTTTCATTTTCCTAAGAAAATAAGCAAGTGGGACTTCAAATGAACGCAATAGGCAGGTCACTTTCACTGCTGTTGTAAAAAGGCAAGTTCAGTGGGGGAAGGGGAGGGGAGGCAATGATGTACCACAGTTAAAAATGCAAAAATGTAGAGAAAGAGATACCTGATACCTGACTTTGTGATGACTCAATCTGCTGATTTATTTTTTCAGTTATGCCAACTTTCAGTGCACATGTTTGCTACAAAGAGTTTTTATTCAAATATCTTGTTTTAGGTAGCATGTAGGTAACATCTATGCATGTTACCTTGCAGTAATTTAAAATTAAGAGATAGCTATAAAAGTTGAAGCTTGCTTGAGTGATATCTACGTTAAACTATTATAATTTAAAATTAGACTATTCTAGTCTATAAAAGCCAAATACAGATCTTTCAATTTAATCGCATTATCTTATTGTCCCTTCAAGTAGCATGTACAATCCCTTCCAAGGAGTGGGACATTAATAGTGTAACTACAGTGAAAAAGGGAATAATTGCTAAGGTTTGATTTGGTTTTGCTATTGATCCTTCATTAGACATTTTCAGGGGTCTGCTGTTAACCCAGGAGAAAGTCCTGGTTAGAGGAAATAAACTGCTTAGGGTCTGGGAAATCAAAACTCTATGTAACATCCACAGAGCCTAAGGAGGTTCTGAGTAACGTTTTCTGTCTGTTCCCAGCAGCCTAATACAAGGCATTATAATGTAGAGAAAGACATCAATTGGTCCCTTAATCAATGCCCAGCTATGATTCAAGGACTTTGACAGAAAAGTGGATATTTAGGACTATTGAGTTGGGAACATCAAGCAGTAAGAGGCGTTGTATTCCTGCAAATGGACTTGCCCATATTTAAAGGCAAACCTTCACTTTAATAATTTTAGAATTCTAGTGCTGCTAGTTAAATTAAATGTGATTGATCCCTGCTGTGAGTCTTGATGTAGTGCTGTAAAAGTAACACCATGCATTTTCCTGTTTTTCCATATGGGAGAGGATTTTGGGATGCTTTCCTTACTGAACCATTATCTGCAATTCCCTTTCCCATCCTGGGTGCTATTTTCCTGCTGTTAATTTCGAGTTTTACTCTGTTTTTGCTCTGTGTGCATTTTTCCAGTCTTTCTTGGGCTGTACAAGCCAGTGTTTCACTTTTTTTTGTGTGCAAAGAAGTGGAGAGAGTTTATCCTTTTCTGATATGGGTTGAGTATGTCTACAGGAAACATCCACAACCTCCCTGTGAGATGCAAAACACCAGTGCATCACAATGGCACCATCAGCATACTCAAATGCTGTGGGATCTTGCACCCCTTTTTGTTACAAAATCTTTTTATTAATAGCTGTGTAATTAGGAAAAAAAGCCTCCAAAAATCTGTAATTTACCTATCAAGCAATTTGTTCCTGGATTTGGGGTTTCTCTGTATTTGTGTAAAGTGAATGAAAGTAAGTCTGTAATATCCAGCAGGGCATTAAGGCTAAACTGCTGCTTTACATATATTGATGGAATTTAAACATGATGCAAGAACCATAGCCAGAAAGTTGGAGGTGTGCTCTGCTTAAGGAGCCATCTGCTAATGGTCTATGAGCCTTGGAGTAATCTTTTCTGGGGTTTGTTCCCATTTACAAGGAAAATCTTTAAAACCTTCCTTTATAATCTAAGCACTGAATGTGCCACAGAGGGCTATGACACAGCAGTAAAAACATATTTGTCATATTGAATTTACTCTGTTCAGTAACATTTGTCACTGTCATAGTGATTATCTGCCTCTAATTAGAAAAGAACAGGGAAATCTCTCAGCCCTGGTCACCACAGCAGAGGGAGGTGGGAGGAGGTCTGGTTAACCTTGTGTCTAAACCCCACCAGCAGAAATAACACTGTTCTCAATCCATGTGGTTCTCTCCTGACAACTGCAAGATTCCAGCTTACGCAAATTCATTAACATGCATTTTTTAAATTTCTGATGCAAATTGCCATGAAGTGCTCTTCATCCATTAAGAACAGCAAGTGTGTGCATCTTGTTGCTCAAGCTGTGCAACATCCTCACCCTCAAAACCTGACGTGGGATGCATCTGGGCTTCTCTGTGTGCTGTGGGATTGTTATGTGTTCTGCGGCCCCTCGTCCCAGAGAGGAGCACGAGGCGTTGTCACATAAGGCAGTTGTTCTCACACAAGGCAGTCACTGCATAGGTCAATCACACTCAGGATGAAGAGGCAATGTGCACTGCTGATGACTAAGTGGAAATTTTGGGTGATTGCATCCTGGTGTTCTCAAAATCAGGGACCAAAATGTAGTTCACCCCCCTGTCCAACCTCCACATGTCCATGGAGGTCCAGCCAGTATTGAGGGACACAGACTTGCTAAGTAGAATTTAAAACAGAACTTTCCTTCTTTCTGTAATTTACATGAAGTTTTTCCAGCACAGAAACTGTCTCTAGTTATTTTTCATTGCAGTGAGCAAGACCACTGATCAGGACAGGTTCTGCCCTTCCAGGGTAGAAGGTTTCTTTGTAATATTTTTATACCTGAAATAACCCCATCATTGATGCATTGGACTCAGCACATTTGTGTTTTGCCAGGATAGGTATTTCATTGATGGCTGGTATAAGCTGTAGCAGCAAAGCTCATTTTATGTCCTTATAAATGGCATGTGGACAAGGCAGATTTGCTGCCGTGGCTTATCATGACTGGACTACTATCAGCAGCCTTTTCCTAGCCAGCACCTATCTTCAATTTCGACTTTGTCCCTCAGCCCTCTGTATAACCAGAAGACTTCTGAAAATCTTGGAATAACTTGCTGAAGGCCTTTTATACATTACTGCTTTTAAGCATTTAATATTTAAATATCATTTTATCATCCTAATATTCTTATTATTTCCTACACACGCTGCTGCTCCCTGGGGTCATTATGAATGTAAGCTGTCTAGGAGGGCCCGATGTCCATCCACTCTGCTTCCACCCTGATACTGGTCCTGGGTGCATTACCCAACACAATGATGCTGATACATTAACAAACACCGTGACCAACAGGGTGTCGAGTTGTATTCTGACTCTGCCAGTGTTTGGGTTTTTTTGTATTACTATATTTTTATTTTAATTTTCTTAGTAAAAAACTGCTGTTCATGTTCCCAGATCTTTGCCTAAAAGTTTCTTAATTTCAAAATTATAATAATTCAGAAAGAGAAAGTTTACATTTTCCATTTCAAGAAGGGCTCCTGCCTTCCTTAGCAGACACCTGTCTTTTCAAACCAAAACAGAGCAGAATCCACTCAATGCTTCCAATAGGGACTTCCTTTCCAATCCCACTTTTGCCGATCCAAATCCATTGGTGCTGAAACTCTCCATGCCAGGCACCTGCTGAAAATAAATTTTTAGCTTTAATTTGCTTTCTGGAAACTGCGTTAAGAATTGCTCAGCAGCTTTTGGTAACAAGATCAGAAAAATGTGCAGTGTTTAGTCCCTGCTACAAAAAAAAAATCTTATTACTACTGCGGTGTGAAGGTTTAATACTGGATGTTTTGCAGGTACTGGATTTAAATCTGGCAGTTGTGGAGTCAGGTATCTCACTTCAGCTTAAAGCTGGAAATGAGCTGAAGGGATGCACTTTTGTGCTGTCCTGATGTCCTTGGTCTGCACTGCATAAACAGCAGAGAGCCCTGCCAGCTGGAGAGCCTGACCTTTAGTATTGCAATTAACTCCTTGACCCTCTGCCTTTTATTTCAGCTTTTCTGGTGAGCAAAAAGTTTCAAGGCTTTAATTTGTAAAAAGCCTGGGAGCTAAGGAACAAAACAGGAAAGAAAAGAAGGAATTGTGGCTTTGTCCTCTGAGGTGGTGGCTGACCCTTGTGTCCTATCAAATTTAATCCTAGATATATTTTACCTTTATTTCAAAATGCCCTTCTGCTGGCACAGGAGCTTCTCATGCCCTGAGCTAATGCATTCAACAACACAGGCTGTTCAAGGTGAGAAGTGAATCTTGTTGTCCCTTGACGGAAATGGAATAATAGTGTAATGCAACAGAACATATTTGAAATGCTAATACTTGCCACCTGCAACTTAATTTTATTTTTTTCTTATTGCCTTTTTTATGACATTTCACAGTCCCATAGTCTCAGTAGATGGATCTGCATCATAAAAATGACACAGCGATGATTTAAGGAGGATAGTCATTCTGAGTGAAACGGATGGAGTCCTTTAAGAGTGTCAGTTTAGCACCTATTACATAGGGTCAATGTTCATTTTCAATACATCATTAAAGCATCCTGCAAAATCACTCAGAAAATGTTCACGTTCTCCTTTTGAGCCACCATGTTAGATGACAGGGATAATGAACTGTAAATGCACATAAATGGCAGTATTGCACAAGTATATTTTATTGTTTTCAGGGCCACTGTTTTAGATTGTTCTGAATATGAAACATTAAAAAATCCACAATGAAATATGGAGTACCTCCTTAGATGATGGGTCCCATGCTTATGTTTGCAGTCAGCTACCAGCTCCATCAAATTTGATAATCTAGTGAAGTCGTTTTCCCACTCTATCAGTTTTACAATATACAGCATTCACTAAACTAATATTAATAAAATCAAAACTACCCTCAGCCTAGTAGCTAGTTCTAAAATTACATTACAGAAGATGTATTTCTGTTATTTTGAGAACTTGGGAAGCCCAGTTATTTCAACAGAAGTCACTTTGCCAAGGTCATTTCAAGGTCAGGGTGATCTTTGCTATATCCAGGTGGTATCACCAAAGCAGAGGCTCAGTGATACCTCTGTGAAAATTACAGTTTTGATTATCAGGTTAAATTTAAAAATCAAGCTGTGGAGAACAGTAATCATGACTTACAGATATAAAATGTTAAATCTTTCAATAAGTCATTGTAATTTTTCCCTAATATTGAGTCTTTCTATGATATGTGCTGGCAAACACTTGGTATGAACTTGGATGCCATGGATGGCATATCCAAATACTGAAAATATTTACTTCTATTGTACTGAAACAGGAAGCACAAAGATGGCTTCACCCTAGCAGGGAGAGAAAAAAATGTCAGCTCCCCTCAGGGCTATAAAATATTTATTCACTTTTTTTGGATTTTGTAATGGAAAACATGGTTTTTATTTATAGAAAGGTGATGTAAGTGTGTCCTGAGGCACCTGGTTTTCATCCCATGTAATCCAGGATGTCTGACTGAAGGGTTTAAATTAATCCCTTGATTACTTCAGGCTTTCACTGCCTCCATAAGTCAGAGATGGGTACCTCTGACTTTGTATTTATTATGGAGGACACCTCCAGTTTCAAAATCCTGACTTGTAGATCACAGCTATTAGGAATCACCTACTCTCATGTTTTGGATAGTGTCATTTTGGTGTATAATGACAACAAATGAAGGCAGAGTGAGCTGGCATATGGAAAAGAGAGTTTTGAGGATACTGTTATGGGAAGCTATGGGAGCAGGTTGAGGAGGAGGTGACAGCTGCAGAGGGGCACAGATTTGGACAAGATCTATCTGATGATTGGCCTGTATTTTCAGGAGAGCATAGTTTTACCCCGTTTTTTCTGGTTGTCTTTTCCTTACATAGGAAGTTCAGTTGTGGGGGTCATATAATTTTTCTAATGTTGTTCTCCTCCACTCCAGGTTAACGTAGAGATCCTCTTTGTCTGCAGACAGAAAGGACCCACACAGGCAAAGCCATGAGAGGCTTTGTGGAGTGTAAGAATCATGATGGGAAGGGTTCCAGGGTGGATGTGGAGCAGATGAATGGAGTTGAAGATGGCACTGATCGTTGTGACATGGAGCTGGAGAGGGTGGAGGAGCCTTCCAAGTCAGCTAATTGTGCAGGCATTGCAGGATTTTTAATTCTTCAGTTGGGAAGTTCCTACCCTTAACAAGACATTTATCTTAATGACAGGCTTACTTTAGAAAACGTTTAAAGCTAAAACTACACTCAGTAATGATAGTGAATGCTATTGAGTTTTCCCCATTCACCTGTAAAGGATTGTAAAAGCCTTCTACCCTGCTGCCAGTACAGTCTTCAGCAAACTGTATTCTCTGCTGCTCAGCTCTTCCAGACCCTTGCTACCTGGACTTGCAGGGAAATATTACTTGGGAAGCTGCTGGTTTGCAAAACAAGGAATAGTTTTGCAAAGAAAGGGTACTTGAGGAAATGCTTTTTCTCACTGCAAGTGAAACAAGTGTGATCTGGATTAGGAACTTATGTGAAGAGCAGAGGGTCATATTCCTCATCTTTGTTCCCAAGAACTGTGGGTATTTAAGCACATGATATTCTTTTTTTTTCCATCCTTTCAGGAAGGAGATCATGGTTCTTCCATTCTTTTTCTAGGGTCAGGTCCCAGCCATGGTTCAAGGTTGGCACAAGTCCCCTGTCCCCTCTTTCCTCCACCTTCTGATCTGTGGGGAGTAAGCCTGTCAGCATGAACTGGGGTTGGGGAGCTCCCTGCAGTGCAGGTAGGGTGAACCTTCATTTAGGTCTAAGAAAGGACATTACATTTGAATTTGTTGAGTAAATTACTTTCCACAAAGTCAGTAGTAGAAGGAGGTCCCCTGAGCTGTGGAATTTGGTTGTGATTCAGAGATAATTTCTTGTCTTTTCAATTTATTTTCTAGCCTACTGTGGAAGGCAGTGCTCCTTCCATATTCTTGACTTCAGTTAATTGCCTGAAAAAACATTTTTGAAGGTCTGTTTGTTTTATTTTGTGAAGCTGCCCTGAGTTCTGAAGTTTGCCCATATTTCCTTATTATAGCACTCTCTTACTCCTTGGAAGTGTGGCAATATATCAGTATTATCAGGTCTCCAATTCCTTCACTTTTTGAAAGCTTCAATGGGCAGTTTCAGTATTTTCCTCATAAGTTGAGAGGAAATGTCCTTTATTTATGACCTCCACTCAACCTTTCTGGTCTTGAGCTGATTCTGGGGCTGTAGTATCTGTTTGACACTGCTCCTTGCTGTGACCGCATATAGATAGCAATCAAAAAGAGAAGTCATAAGGTTTTGTTTGTTTTCTTGTGGCATAATAGCTTTGCTTTGACTTTCTTGCTATGCACTAACTGGTGGTCTTACAGGTTTCTGTTCAAAATAGACTAATAAATTAACCCTCACGTCCTGCCCAGAGTTGCCTTAGTCAGTAGCTGCTCCCACCATGGGGTCTGTGCTTGGAGCTGGTTGTTTCACCTTTTGCCTGCACTGAGCAGCACCTGGTTTCTGCACCTGCAGCTTCTTTGTCACACAAGACTTCTGGAAGACAGCTCTAGTCTTCTTCATGGTTTAATCAATGGCTGCTCTTCAGGAAACTGCTTGACCTCGGTGGCCTCAAGTTGTGCCAGGAAAGGTTTAGCTTATTTATTAAGAGAAAATTCTCCATTAAAAGGGTTGTCAAACCCTAGAACAGCCTGCCCAGGAAAGCGGTGGGGTCACCCTTCCTGAAAGGGTTCAAAAAACATGTGAATAGGGTGGACATAGTTTAATGGTAAATATTGTAGTGATGCTGGGTTGACATTTGGACTTCATGATCTCAGAGGTCTTTTCCAATCTTAACAATTCTATGATTCTAGACCTTAGTGGTTTTCTGTTGCATGGAGAAGGGGCATCACTTGCCCCAAGTCCAGCAAGTCTAGCTCCACGTTTCTCCCCACAACCTTATGGATGGCTGTCCCCCGGACAGCACTGACCATGGTTCAATTCCTGATTTATGATCATGCTCCCAAGGGAGCTGCAGCACCTCTGTGGGAATTGGCACAGCCATGAAGGTGTACACAGAGGCAGCCCTGTCTCGCAAAACTGGTTGAAGCACCTAGGGCACAGGATCTCCTGTGATAAATACAGACAAAGAATTTTAAGTATTACCTTGAGTCTTACTGTACCATCTGATTTAAGTACTCTGGCATTTTACTGAGAGGTCAAAGACAAAAGGTATTCTGTAAAGCAGCACTGCACTTGCTCAGAAATGCTGCAGCTGAAGCTTTTCAAAGGATTATTATTCAGCATGTTGTAGGCAGCACTGTACACAGTAGTAGTAGTAATGCTAGCAGTAACACTCAAACATCTCCAAACCTTTGAACCAATAATTTGCATGATGCATCTTGTTATTTCTATGGATAAGCTTGTTCCACAAATGATCTTGAGATGATTTAGTCATTACTCAGGTTGAAAAAAAACACTGTACCTTATTTAGTAGAAACAAAGGAGCCTGAGCATTGGCATAATTTCATTGTAGAGGCTCAGACATGGTCTGATGGTGTGGAAAAAGTAGCCCTTGTACCTGGGGTGACCACAGCTCTTCTCCAGTGAAACCCAACCCAACTGAAATGCTTTGGCCTGATTCATATACATCCCTGCATCTGAATGTTACACCACTGTAAAACAAGATACTGGAGGGATAAAACTTTAAAGGTTGGTCATTAAAAGGTAATAAATAGTGATATACAAAAAGCTGATGGGAAACTTTATTTATTTCCTTGAGTTACAGATGACTCCATAACTCATGAGAGTTAGAGCAAGGCAGAGTTATGACAGTCATGAAAGTCATCAATAGCAAGTGGAAGTAAATGAGTTTGTCTATTGTATTTTCTGTTTTTGTGCATCACTCAGTGATAAATATGACATCGATGGTGGGATGATGAGGCTAGGAGGGAGCTCAGGAGGAGCAGAACCCCTCACAGCAGTGCAGCTGGGACCCCACCCTCCCTAGAACACAGGGACATCTTCTCAATGAACTGGGGACACAGAAAAGCTTCTAGCTGAGGTAGAAAATAGGCAAGAAAGGTGCCAGCACAGCAAAGAAGGTGATTTGTTGTCCTTATCACGTAGACAGTATTGCCATGGGGTGGCACATTCTGGTTTTTTCTTGAGAGGGGGAGCTTGTCTTCAGAGCAAATAGAAAAGCTGAGCAAGGATCAAAAGACTCCAGGAATACTGCTCAGCTAATAGTGTAATATAACAGCATGAAGATGCACAAAGTCTTAAATTGACATTTCTTGTGGCATTAGGCTGTTAGTTCAATGGTTGTGTATTTTAGCCCAGCCCTCAGTCTCCTCTCAGGCTGTTTTTTCAGGTTTGGTAACTGTCCCCACTCTGCCCTTCTGCAAACCCCCACAGAAACCGAGGCCAAAATAGGGCATGACGATCACTGAGAACTCACACCTTCCTCACATTTTAAGAGGAGCAATCCAAGGAGGCAGCTGTGTGTACATAGCTCTTCCACCCATAATGGGATTATGAAGAGGCTGGAAAAGTAACCTTGAGAAATAAGGCATGTGTCTGGTTCTGGTTCAGATACACTGTATAACTGCAGCTAAATAACATCTGTCTCTGCTTCACCTCATCATCTGTAAAGCAAGGATATTTATGTTCTTTCCATAAAGGAATATTACTGGGGAGAGAAAAAAAAAAAAAAAGCTATGAATTGTGCAGATATTCTTGTCCCGGTGATCCAGCCACAAAGCAGTACTCAAATGGAAAGTCACTAGAGGTCACTAAAGAGATGAGTCAGTTAAAGAGCCAACACTCTTCCTTGCTGACAGAGTATTGAACTTCAAAATTTGGTTAGATGGCACTGTTTTGCTGACAGTACTGTCAAAGGACATGCAAAATCAACACCTGACCATCTGTTGTCATTTACCCGTAACATTTTTTGTAATAGAAGGGTTGTTAACCTTCACATCCTGGGCAAATTCCAGCTTCTCCTACTCAGTGTTGATCATCAAGCATACACAACTCATGTCATCTTCTTTCATGAAATACTCTTTTGAGTTCTTGGTCATTGGATGCTGTTCATGCCTTGAGCAAGTGCAAGTTTGTGTCTCCTACTGCAGGTTGCAGCAAACCACAAGATTTAGTGATATGATCCTAAAGTCCTGAAGTGAGGCTGCTTTAGACCTAAAGTCTCCCCAAGACTGTGTCCACGAGAGACCGTCCATGCAGGTTTCTCCTCTCCTGCACAAGTAGTGCTCTGGCAGGTGTGGCAGCCAGACTTCTCCTCAGAGTGGTCTTCAAGCATGTACAGGGCTGATATGCCTTGCATTAATGGGAGATTAGGAAGAAGGGATCTCCTTGCTTTTTACGTCCAACCTCTGTAACCCTGCAGCAGGTAAGGATGCTTTACCCTTAAACATGTAACAAATTATGAGTTCACTCCCTCAAGTATTGCTAAGAGAAGAAGGTAGGAAAAATAGGTTAACCAAATTTCCACGCCACAGTAGCCAGCATCACAAAAGATCAGCATTTCTGTGCCTCTCTGCATGAAAGTATTGCAGGGAGCACTGTTGGACCTGTGTTAGTGTCCTTGGCTTTTCCTCTTCCTTCAATCACTATTATCCATAACTTGTGAATGGAGGCCTCATTCAGCCTAAAAGGAGCGGTTCTGCTGCAGTTTATGAATGCTTTGTTTGCTCAAACATCTGAAATAAATTACTCTGAATCATTAAGAGCCTTTTTTAACAGTATATCCCTGACTTCATCCTTGATGCTTCCTATATCCACATTGCTCTTGGTTTACACTAAGAGTTGCTGATCGGCAGTGCATTAAGTGAGACAGTCATATCTTCAGCAGGGTTTTAAAATTACAGGCATAGCTTTAAGTAGAGGAAAGAACAGGGATGCCTGTGGAAGTCAGCCCTTGGTGCACACCTTGAGATACCACTGATGCTTTTCATTTTCAGGAATAGACTGACAGACAGACTTCGTCCTACACTTCTGTTCCAACCTATCTGGTGAGGTTTATCAAGCATTACCACAACTGTGCTGTTCTGTGAGTCTGTGTAATCCAAGCACTGAAGCGTTCATCTTGCCCATGGTTGGACGTGAGGTTTGTAGTTGCTAGGTTAGGGTATTGACCCTTTAGATGTGGTGGAAATAAGACACAGCTACATGGTCATCCCTCAGGATAAGAAGGAGACAACTTTATTCAGAAACACGCTTGTTTAAATAGCACAACTCGCAACTTCAAGGGCAGAATAAAGATGATTGGTGCAGAGAGAAGACACTTCTTTCCCAAGCCTGGTCATGCACCAAGACAGGTGTTAATCTATGTTGTTAATTCCATTCTGTTTTTCACCGGATTCCATTCTGTTTTGACCAAATTATCATCCTGGGAGAATTGCTCCCCAGCTGAAGCTAGAACCAGCTTATCATCCTGAGAACAGAGCCAAGAAGCTTTGGCCTGGAAGATATTCCAGGCTGCAATCCTCCTAGGTTTCTCAAGTGTATGTCCACAGAGGTTTACCTGACTTATGGCAGGAGCACTGTCATCTCCTTCTTATAATGAAATGGGGGTAGAAAATAACATCCTCTTTGATCTGACCTGGAATAAAAAGGAGTGTCTCAGCTTTTGACACTAGTTGGAAGCATTTTCACTTACGGGGTGCCCTTTTTGTAGGATCTTTTCAATTCCATGTTGGCATTTTGCTGCCTTGCTTAATGTAGTCTTAGTAAGGGGAAGGGAGAAAATAGCAGAAAAGATAGATAAATTAGGGTTTTGGCAAAAGATGAAGTATAAGACAAACAAAAGAATATTTATGTCACCTGTTTAAATAGCATAATCTAGGTAATGCTTATTAAATCCCTTCCATCTAGAATTATTGACAGGAATACTCTGTGTGTTCCACTGACAGGAACATTCACTCATGCACCTGGGGTCTTGCCAGAGACAAAGAAATCCCAAATACTCGTACCTAAGTTGGTCACCAGAGTGAAAAGACATGAAATCAGAATTCAGCAAGAGGAAACAATTTTTCCCACACTCATTTCTGACTTTTTTGGGGGGTTTGTCAGTACAGCTCAGGAGTAGGGACACAAGGTTTGCTCTGCTCAACACAAGTCATTTTCCCTAACTATGCCTTGGTTTTCCGTTCCATGTATATTTTTGAACAGAGCTTTGCCCTATGAAGCCCTGGCAGTGTTTGGGCCCTTTTGATGTCTGCGGCTCTCATGTAGAATCCAAACCAAACCTCATCAGGCATAATGTGTGGCACTATAACAACATTAGGACTAATGAAATAGCTCCTTAAATTACCATTAATTGCTTACCCAATTTATTAATAACATAGTTGAGCCAATTGAAAATGTAGAATTTAAAATTACTTTGAAGGGGTGTAAGCCACAAAGGGCTATACATCAATTAAAATACAACAGAAGGCTTTTCACTGCATGTCCTGGCAGGTATGTGTTTGTCTTGCTTTCAGTTCTTTTGGTGTAGAATGCGTGCAATTGATAAAAGTTGTGAGATGATCAATTAAAAGGAGTAAAGACAAGGCATGTATTAGATCATAAGGTTAAAGTAGAATAATGGCGGAAAGTTTATATTATAATCATGGTGAAATACCTAGGGGTGGTGGTTAGTGTAAATTTTTTTTCTCTTTTTAATGTGGTAGGTTGAATATAATTTTAAGAATAATTTTGAAATGTGTATTCGTGGAGGCAAGGGGAGAATTGTGCTGGTTTTGCATTAATTGGCATTTTAGGAAAGGGCATCCACAGAAGTTTTCTCCTTGAGAACTTCCTCTGTGAGTTGATGGGACCAATTGGAGGCTGGTTTGGTTGTTGGCAGCCTGAGAAACCAATTGGAAAATTTGGTCCGCTTCCATGAATTCACATTTTGAAGTGAGCAAAGCCGGGAAGGGTCCCTTTTCTCTTCTGGCAGGAGTGCAGGTAACAGGGCCTGGGCCTGGCTCCACTGCAGGCCTGGCAGGGGGCAGGGCCGGGTCCCCGTCTGGGAAGCTGGCATGTCCCAGCGGGGAGGAGGGATGGCCATGGGCAGTGGCTGCTGCAGCTGAGCCCCAGGGAGGCTGATTGCAATACTAGCATTCCTCCCCTCACTTCCCCTTCCCAGAGCAGCCACTGCCATTTCTGGCTTGGGCCAGCCCCACTCCCCCAGCACAGCCTGAGTGTCCTGAGGTCCTGGCACAGCTCCAGCATGGCCTGGCCGCAGCTTCTGCATCCTCCATGTGAGAATTTAACCCTTCCAATGCTCAGATAAGACTTGCAGACCTTCAGTCCTCCCTTGAGTGAGAAGAAAAACAACAGAGAGGATACACCAAAGTCAGTGAAGCAGGAGTCAGGTTCCAGATGGAAGGACAATGAGGAGATGCCATGAATTTGGGCTGAAAATTCTTTTGTAAGCTATAGGGATGGACTGTACCAAACTAAAACTTCCTATAAACTGTGGGAAAAGACATGGGGGGGTTGGAGTGTTCAACTTGATAGATCATTGAGCGAAAGCACCTGTGTTGAGAATCCTTTTCCCTGACGGAAGAAGGGAATCTCTGTTCCTGAGGATGAAGCATGAACAGAGAGAAAAAGAGATGAAGAGAACTTTTGCTTTTGAACAGTTCATTCTTAAATACCCCATGAGTTTAACATGGCCCATAAGCACAGCTTTGGGAAAGCTATGAAGATGAGAGGAGTTCATGGAAAGTGGAGCCACGAGAGGACTTTTTTTCTTCTTGTGGAGAAGTCCCTGTGGCCTGACAAGAGGAGACTCCTCTCCCTAGAGTGAAATGAAAAAGATTATTTAAGTTAGTAACTGACTGAAGTGTTTCTGTATGTTGTTGATAAGAAGGAGAAGGTGTGGGGGAGGGGAGGAGGGGTTGTCTGAAGGTTTTATTCTGAATTTATTATTTCTTCATGTTGTTAATAAAGTTTTCCTTTACACCCTTTAAGGTTTTTTTTTTGCCTGTCTTGCTTTTGCTCTTAATCCCATCTCACAGCAGAAAATGGGTATATTGAAGTTGGCAAATCTACACTACTACAGTGTTGTATCTTAGTGAATGAATGTCATGTTATGTTTTCGAAAATCATTTCATTAGCAAAGCCCTGATTTACACGATGGATAATAAATACTGGCATCTACAAGCCAACCACTGATCTTATTAATACTTGTATTGGCTGAGGGTTTTGCATTGGAAGTTTTTTACTTTGGCATTGCCATTGTGAGCAGTGACTACATTTTAATGTTGATTTCAGTAGTTTTCCTGTCACCAAAGATTAACTTAAGATATTTCAAAAGCAATTGAGCCATCAGGGCTGATTTTTGGCTCTTCATTAGTACTAATTTGTATCTGACCTTAGGTGAGTAAATAAATATATTGTGGATGTTGTTTCTGTGTCTCTTCATAAAGGAGACATAGAGGAAGGCCTGGTTGGAGCAGGTGAAGAAGGCTCATGTTCAAGCAGGAACCATCTCTGAGGGGACGTAATGTAACCATTTCTGTGATACGGTTGTTGTGCACGTGGTCATGCATTCTGAAAGAATTTCTGGGCTCTTCTTCACATTAAGCATGCATTATTTCTTGGGAAAACAGAGCATCTGGCTGACAATATTTGTGATCAGGGCTGTGCTAAAGATCTTAAAAATAAACTGTCTCCGAACTCTTGATGTGCTGAATACTGTTATTTGTGGTGTTTGGCATATGGTGGCTATGCTGGCAAATAACTTAGCATTAAAGCCTTTCATTAGACCCATTGGGTTTCTGGTCTGTTTTAAATTAAATACATATTTAAAGATTGATTTTATATTTAATTTATAGACTTAATCAACAGTAATTTATTATATATAGTGCACTACATTCCTCAAATGTTCAGTTAATTGAGCTGATATTAATTTGTGATCATTAAATGTAAACAATGCATGTATCTACTGCAATCAGCCTAAGAAGTCAATATTAACAGCCCTCACCAAAATGGTGAGATCTAGGATCCTATTCTAGATTCCTATTCTATTAGTACAAGAGATATCTCTGTGCTATGGTCTTTAATCGCTTGTATAGAGAGAAGGTGGTGGGTAGCACAAAGCCATTTAATGTCACACACAAAGAGATAATGAGATACAATTGATGGCAATTGAGAAGGAAACAATTAAAATACAGGAAAAAATTAAAATACCATTTTCATAGGAAGAAGGAATGGAAATATGCCCATTTGAGAGGAGCTGTAGCTGCCCAGTCACTGGAAATGTTCAAGACAAGGTTGGATGGAGCTTGGAGCAACCTGGTCTAGTGAAAGGTGTCCCTGCCCAGGGCAGGGAAGGTGGAACTGGATGCTCTTTGAGGTCCCTTCCAACCCAAACCATTCTGTGTTTCTATGCTTCTATGATTTTAAACACTGTTGGTTGGAAGAGTTGATGAAACACATGTTGAAGCAGGTGGGTGGTCTGGAGAGCAGAGGTGGGCTGAGCACTGGAGGGGTTGGCACTGCCCAAGTGGGGCCAAGTTCTGAGATGCAAACTCAGGTGCAGATTGCACAGACTTGGGGAAAAGTTTCTTGGGTTTTGGCAAAATTTTGAGAAATTCCTTTGGTGAGAAGTGGTGGAGGCTGTCCCTGCAGAGGCAGAAGCACTACCAGGACATGCTTTGTTCCATCAGCCTCTGCTGGACCTGGGAGACATCAAATCTGGAAGTGATGCAAGAGCTCTGCTGTGGATGTGGGGAAGGGAGATGGGCACCAGCTGTCCATGGGATGACTGGTGAGGGCTGTGAGTCACAGTTACAGTCAGTGAGGTGGGGTAATTGAAGCTCAGCAGGAATGGCAGATTTTGGACAGGTCAGAGCTGAGAGAAGGCTGAGCAGAAATTAGGCAGAAGGGCTAAAAAGTTCTTTATGGCAAATAATCCTTCTCTGAGGCCACATAACTCAGCTAAAGCAAACATGTCAAAGGTGCTTACAAGCATTTCTGAAGATGATTTAATGGTGAAAGTGTTACAGAAAATCCAGGGAGCAATGAATCATTTCTGCCTTCAGAGCTGCATTTGAATGGTTGTGGATATAAGATAAGAAAAACAAAATTGTTGAGTAGCTGCTCTCTAACAAAGTCCTGTCTATTCTGTGCAAATCTAGTGAACACCAAGAGAATGAGAAGGGTGCTGGACAGCACAGGTGATGGAGGCTGTCACCACTCCTCACTCCTGCAGCCACTTCCCATCACAATCAGAATGTTCTTCTAGTGTCAGGGGGTTTTATGTGACATAAGACTTAAAAGCTTGAAAGATAAAGAACAGCTTCCATAAATCATTTTGCTCTGCAGATGCAAAAGTTTCAAGACCCTGGTGTCAGGTGGGTATACGAAATACAACTGGCCACATTTTGCCAGCGTATCTTGCTTTTCAATATACTTTTGCATATGGTAGTCTGGGTGATTTGTTTTTCCCATTCCTGTCAAGGATGCAGTATTTATAATTTTTTCTTACTGGAATTCAAGTTTCTTATAGCAGAGGCTTCAAATCTCAGCTTCAAAATATTTTTGTGTAATTAAATTTCTGCTTTATATGTGGATTTTATCTGTGAACCTCATAGGGGCTTTAATGGGAAATCCAACATGCTTGTGGGCATCTGTGTGACCCCTATTATCATGGTTCCAAGAAATCTTTTCAGACACCTTATTCCTAGAATGTCCTGGAGAGGTTTCATGTGGGGGAAACTGAGGCAGAGTCAGGTTTAACTGTCTAGACAAAGATTAAATCTGCTTCTCCTGCTATGACTACAGCTTGACACGCTCTCTGGAGCTCTCTGCAGAGATTTCCGCTCCACTGAAGAAGCTACCTTGGTGACTGTACTTACCCATTCCTTAGTAGTCCCTTCCAAACCTTTTGTTGTCAACCTTGATCCCAAATCTTGTCCCAAGGTCCCACCTACCTGCCCAGCACTGCGCTAGAGTTCTGATGAATTACCCAGTTAAAGGGGCTTCTCTGCAGGGGTTTCTGCAGAGAAGGGTTTAAGCGGGACAAAACCTGCCAACAACAAACAATGCTGTGTTTCCTGCTGGTAGCAGGAAACAAGGGATTTTCTTTAGGAACTGTACTTTGCTTTCTGCTTTCCCTGCGCCATCCTCTCCAGAAAGGAATGGTATTGAATTACCTGGTTCTTTGCTGTTCCTCTGCACATTCCTGACTTTCTCCTAAACTTCAGTCAGGTGGTTCTAAAAAAGAGTAGAACATGGTGAGAATGCTGATGCTGAAGTTTTTAGCAACTAATGTATTTTGAAAATGCAAGATGTTAGCTGGATAAATGTTCCTGCAGAGCAACCTTGCTGTAACCTTTCAGGATCCCTACTAGCCAAATTTGTGCTGTTTGTGCCATTGCCAGATTGGCACATCATTGCAGGACACGTTAAATTGGTCACCTTCCAGTGCAGGACCAGCAGCACCTCAGGTTGAGAAAAATGCATCACAGATGGTTTGGGTTGGAAGGGTCCTCAAAGATCGAGTTCCAACCCCACTGCCATGGGCAGAGACACCTTCCACTAGACCAAGTTACTCCTAGCCCCATCCAACCTTAAGTATGTCAGGTTCTGTCTTGGAATTGTCATGAGCACAGGAGAGCAGAGTCCTTGCATCTATTAAGCATCCTGGATGTAGCTATAGTCAGGAAAGTTGCAAAATTCAGATAATCACTGCAGCTAAATTTGCAGTCATCCATAGAAAGCAAAGAAAGCTCCATGAAAAATATTACTAATGCTTATTTACAGCTCCAAAGGAGTGCTCTCACTG
The DNA here is from genome assembly GCA_013397375.1 of Toxostoma redivivum. Classification (NCBI taxonomy): domain Eukaryota; kingdom Metazoa; phylum Chordata; class Aves; order Passeriformes; family Mimidae; genus Toxostoma; species Toxostoma redivivum. The sequence goes on from VXBI01012885.1 coordinate 251,571, forward strand.
ATTTAGCTGTTTATGTGTCCAATAAATGTGGGAATATGAAAGAAATAAGCTTACTTGATCTTAAATGCTTGGGATTTTTTTTTACAACCCTTGATCTGAGGTTTAGAAGAAGTGCAGGATCCTTGTTTCCTGGTTCATCCATTTTTTTCATTTATCAAATTCATTGCGTAATACTGGCCAGGAACTCAAAGGAAAATAGACAGAGAGTGAAAGATTAGAGCAGTTTGATAAGGCCATTTTTGTTTACTCAGGGGTTTAAAATTATATGTGAATGTTTCTTGAACCCCAAATATCACATGGCCCGACTTGTCCCTGTATTTGAAGTAATTTACTTACACATCTTAGTTGTTCCCACAAGTCACATTGAACTTAATGTTCTGACAGTATTTCCATGATAAACGCTAGGGGTTTATAGAGCATCCATAAAAATTCACTTCAGGGAGAAACTTCATGCCACATCCTCCACCAAAAGCTATCTTCTACCTTAAATCAGGTATAAATCAGTTTAGCTGTTTTAACTTTAAAAAGTTACAAAAATAAGTTTAGTGGTTTTGTATGGGTTTTTTTGGTTCTGAAACTCTGAAATACTGTAGTTTAAGTACAGATGGTGGCAGTTCAAAGTCTTGTTTTGACAGAACCTGCCTGTGCTAAAGAGTTCTCGGTCTCAAAGCTAAGGAATTTCTGGATTTGGAGAAACTTTTTAACTTCTAAAATTGCTGAAATAGACCTTTTAAAAGAGACAAGTGTTGCTTTTCTGGCAATGAAACAACTGCTGCTAATTGTGTCGTAGGATAGAAAACCTGAAACTCAGAGAGCAAGTGCAACATTTAATATCTGTCCCCAAATACTCATAATGTTCTTTATTTTTTGGTGTGGTCAGAAATTTTAATTCTACTCTCCCACAGTTATTTGGAAAGAGGCAGAGGAGGACTTTATAGTGTGATTTTGACTGTTTTTAAGAAAAAGAGACAAGTCTTTTGAGTCTCATGTTAAACGTGTGTGAACAGGTTGCCCAGAGAAGCTGTGGCTGCCCCATCCCTGCAAGTGTTCAAGGCCAGGTTGGATGGGGCTTGAAACAACTGGTCTGGAGGAAGGTGTCCCTGCCCAGGACAGGAAGGGTAGAACAAAAGGAACTTTAAAGTCCCTTCCAACCACAACTATTCTATGACTCCCTGAAGGAATTCTGAGAGTCCATTAGCAATTTTACTTTTCAGATTAATAAATTGGCTGTGGAAATGCATGGCTGCTACAATCTCAGCAGGATACTCTTGGTACAACATGGGAATATTTTATCAGAAATTAATCATATCAACATGGCTCTCATCTGTGGGAAACAGGAATTTAAAATAAAAACAAATGCTTTTGTGTAAACTTTTCTCTAAAATAGACTACATATGCCTATTTACATAATGAATCCATCACTACCCTCAGGAGACTATGTAATTAAGCACTGAACAACGTATATTTATACATGTACTTTCAAGAGTGAATTAATTATCCCTTCCTGTGCAAACTCAGTGTTCTCCCTCTGATTAGTAGCAGGAGGACAGTGATGGGATTTTGTGATGGAAAGTGTGTTGCTTGTTTTCTTTTTTAAAAAAAGGAAAACAAATTGATCATTAGGATAAAGTACATAAAAAGCTGTGTTTGGTTAAAAGTCAGTATAAACTTTTTTTAGCAAATTTATTAGCAATGTGAATGTGCTTAATACAAATTCATATGAGAGAACAGGACTTCTTTTCTAAAATATGTATAATTTTTGGGAGGACTTTGTATATAATTTAGATAATTGTTTTTAACAGCTGATTGAAAAGATTTTGGCTCCCCAGATGTGACATTTCCAGTGCAAGTGGCTCAGAATTACTCACCTGAAGATTCTCTCTGGTCAGTTCTTGGGAGTATATCACCAAGCCAGGCAGGTGACCCAGGATCCCTAGTAAGCTTAGAAGGGGATTGAGGAACCCTCTCAGACACTAAATGTGAGGTTCGGGAGATCTGAATTGATCCTCAGATGCTGTCAAATCCAACATCTGGAAATTATGCTTATCTTCCCCTGGGGCATTTCTTCACTCTTCCAGAGGGGAACATGCAGATATTTCATAGAAACAGGACAGTGTGGTCTGTGTGAAGTTCTAATGCCTTAGAAGCTGGCCCAAACTCTGACATTAAATATTTTTTTCAAGTCGTGCTTTATTTTCTGTGGCATATTCTCATTATATAAATAATTGACTACTCTGAGAAGCCTGGTCTAGGGGAAGTTTTGTTCGTGTTCTTTACCACTGCCCATGGGAAGGGGTTGACAAGATGAGCTTTGAAGGTCTATTCCAACCCAAACCATTCTATGAAATGTCATCAACAGCATATTATGGACACAGTTGCTGAAGAAAAGTAAAAGGTATCATACCATTTAATTATTTCAATAGCTGTTTTTCTCTTATGTTCGTTCTAAGTCAGAGTGACATGGGCTAGAGAGGCAGTGCCTTTGCCACCACACCAGAGCTTAGTCTCGTGGGGACTTGCACACATTTATTTTGAATTCCACAAGACAGAATTTAGCTTCAAATGTAAGCTTGGAACCTACCTTGGGGAGTCATAGCCTGTGGCCATCAAGAGTAATGACAGAAGAGTGCTTCAGGTACTAAATTCTGCCAGATACATAATTATGCCTTTTTATGACTTAAAAAACAGCATTAGTAATTTAGTAGAGAATTTACAATAAAATGCTTTTTGAAGCCCACAAAAGGTCCTGAGGATTTATAAATTACATTAAGAACCTGAATTATTGCAGTTACAAAATAAAGCTGAGATATGAGCATTTCTACTCAGCTTTATAAATAATCTTCTTGTTCACATTAATTAAGCTTGCAATCCTTAGAGATATGTCTTTTTGAGGGATACCAACCTCCTGAGATGTCCTGCAGTGGCAGCTGGGCAGTGGTGGGTCACACCAAGGGTGGCCAGAGGCAGAGCCAGCTCCTGGTAGTGGTTTTTACAGGTTATAAAGCCAGAAATCTCATCCCAGTCACCTGCACTGAACTGGTATGGAAGCTATAGGAATTCTCTGCATTCATTATTTGTGAACAACTTTAATCATGTTCATTAAGGACTCTAAGGTTGTTAAATAATAACATAAACAATTCTAGTAGCATGACTGGCTTTCCTGTAATTCTAAGCTGGTGTTTAGAAAATGGAGTTTTTTTCACTGGGTGATGGATAATCCTTTCACCTGACTCTGGGCAGGTGAGAAGATGCCAAATGTGTCTGAGTAACACCAGATTGTTGAACCTTAATAACCAGCAAAGTGGGATGGCATAGCAATGTGTCTTCTGGAGATAGTCCTAAAAACAGCCAGTGGGAGAGGTTTGCAAAGGCATGCAAACTCAGGGTAATTTGTGTCCTGAGGTTATTAATTCATTTTTTTGGTCTATAGAGTAGGGTAGAAACTGAATCAAATCCTAATATGAGTAATTTATAAGCATATTATACAATGTTTTACAGATTCACCCTTCATTGCTTTTAGCCTCTCCCTGCTGTGACTAACAAAATGACATCCCATCCCAGTGTGTCCCCAACAGTATCACTAGAGTCCCTACTTAGCTGGCCAAACTTCACCTTCAGTTGCACGTTTACAAATGCATCTCACATGTAACACAGTCATTTTAAAATCAATTAGCTGCTGTTGTCTCAGCTTTAAGAGGGTCTAAAATTTCTCCAAACTCTATGCAAAGCCAAATACATCTCATCAAAATTATTGGAGAAAAGAGTAATTATAAAAAGTATATCCTGTTTTTAACTATGTTCTATTAATTGTTTTTATTTTCTTAATTCAGTTAGCTCCTTGCCTGAGAATGTGTTCAGCTAGAGAACTCTTTCATCTGTTGAAACAAATGCTAAAATCACTACTGACCTTCATGGCCACAAGGCAATAAACAATTTTACTAATGCATTGCATAAACACAGCTGCAGGACTTGGGGAATTAAGTAGACACTAAAGTTTCCATGCCATTAAATCACCCTTGACTTCAACCACTGCTGGAGAAACACAATATATTTAGGACTGTGTTACACATGCTTCAGTTCACAAACAACAGGTCTTTCTGCATTAATTTGAGGGCAAGAATCAGTGCTGGAGACTTTCTTTGAAAGTCATTCTCCTGTTGAACATCAAACAAAGCTATGTTTTTGTTCATTGTCTCTCTTCTGAGGATGAGTTACTGGATTTTAAAAGTATTGCCTCATAAGCAGGATCTAAGCAGTAGAACAAGAGTAAATTAAATATTATGGGGAAATTCTTCCCTGTGATGGTGGTGAGGCCCTGGCACAGCATTCTCAGAGGAGATGTGGATGTCCCAGAAATGTTCCAGTCCAGGTTGGATGGGGCATTGAGCAACCTGCTCTAGTGGAAGGTGTCCCTGACCTCAGCAAGAGATCGGAGTGAAATGATCTTCCAAACCAAACCATTCTGCTATTCTACAATACTCTGTTTCAGCAAGGCAAGATATCCATGAACAACTGTAGTAATGCCAGCCAGGGGTTTAAGCACAGAAGCATGAACAGGACAGGACTGCAGTGGAACGCATCTCGAGCTGCTTTATTATTTTTTCCTCCCAAGCATCAGTCTCATTACACAGTTGGGACAACGGGAAGATGCCAGCAGCTCACATCCTTGGCAGCAGCCACAGAACGTGATGTTACAACGCACTTTGAAAGTTTTTTAACCAATCACAAAAGCAAAATCATACTGACAGTAGTTCTATCCAACCACTGTAAGTACAATTACCTTTGGTTAAAACGATGCTTGCTTATTTCAAATACAATACCTACTTGTAAGCCTCAAAATGCAATGAACAGAGCTCCATTATTAAGTTTAGAACTTCTTAATATCTTGCTAGAATATACTTTTCTGCAGCTTAGAGAGTTATTCTATCAAAGTGTTAATACACAGACCATTGTTCTATTTGTCCTTGCTTTCTACATTTCATATAACTTTTCTGCTGACATGCCTTATGCTTTCCGCTTAGCTCTAATTGCATTTCTGCTGTCTCGTAGGCCTGCCTTTTTTTAGCTTTCCCAAAACACTATGGTTTTAAGGATTCCCACACTGTAGCAATGATTAAAGGTGGCAACAATGCATTAAAATGTGTATTTTCTTTAGATTTAAGGGAAGAGATCTAATTAATTATATTAAGCACTATTTAAAGTGTGAAATCTGTTTCTGTAAGCAGTGCAGCACGAACAAAGGCAGGTGCCCAACATCACTATGTAAATTTTCTCCACACAGTGCTGCATCAATGAGGTTTTCTCCATTGATGTTCATTCTAGGTGGCTCCCTCTAATGACCTCAATTATTCTTCATTGTGAAATTATGATTACTTTTGGTGGGCTGCAAATGACAGCAGAGAAAAAGATTTCCATGATAAACCAGCACAAGTAATACCTGCTGCATTAGTATGCAGAGCTTGTGAAGGTGCAGTGAAACTCCAGCTTACCACCTTAAATAACACTGGAGGAGGAGGGACAGAGGAAAATGTTCAGCAACATCTGGACACTTTGTTACAAGGAAAATAATTACTCAGACTTCACTATGAGACCTGGTATTGCAAGAAATTCAATGTAAGAAAATCAAGACAGTGACAGCTGGGTGACCAAAGGTGCTTAGTGCTTCAGGCTGAATATCATACCAGGCAGGAAAGGTGGGAGAGAGGATGGACAAAAGTGATCCCTCCCCTGAATAACACCTTGGCATTAACCCCCAGCACGCAGGGAGGGATCCCTTACCCTCCTGAATAAGACAGATGGGTCTGAAGGTGGCACTGCCCTAATTCCTGAACCACACAGTGTTCAGGCACTGAGCTGCTGCCATCACCAGTGGAGAATTTGTGGTGTCCTAGTTGCCTTTCATTGACCTTGATTTTGTTTCACATTTGGTGTCTTTCGTCTACATGATCAGGGATTAGTCCTAGTCCTCTGATACACAGGCACATGCTTACACCAATTCCTTTTTAAAGGGGATCATTACAAAGGCTTTACCCCTGTCTGGAACCGTTAAAAATTGAGTGAAGAATGATAGCATCCCATTTTCTGATGATAGCATCTCTCTTTGATGGCAAAATAGTCGGCAGGAACTTATTTCCAGCTGGAATAAGCTGAGGAGCTACTTCAGCTAAAATCCCAGAATAGAGTATCAGGTTTGACACAACTTGATAACTATGGTCAGCCAGGATTGATACTGGTTGAACCTATGGAATGTAGAAAAATGGTTTGCATGCATCATCCTGCAGGATTTCAAAATGAACATAATATTACTTGATATTAGGACCAAACAGCTTGTGTTCTTCTGCAAATGAGTACCCTTTGAATATTGCCTATTTGTTCTGTTCAGTTTTATACCCATAGTAAAAATCTTTTTCTCTCCTAAAGGTTTTTAAAAATAGAATGAACAGTGTTCAATGTTTAATCTAAAAGCTGTACACAAAATCATTATGGTTGCTTGAATAATTTTTACACATGAACAATAGTGGCAGTGTCTAAGCTCTATAACTTAATACAATATTAAGTCTTTTAAAAGAGTTTTAAAAAGCTCATCCCTTGCATCATCTTAGGGAATCCTGTTTCCTCTCCAATACACCTGTTTAAGGAAATTTTTCCTATTGAAAACAAAAAAGCAATAACTGGAACTACACAAAATAATTCTGTGTTAGTAGAAAGGCTTTTAGAAGTTAATAAGAGTCCCTGAGATGTACTGGTAATAAGATGCTGTCAAATATACTCCATAGAAATATTCTAAAAAGGAGTGTGTATTGTTAAAGTGGTCTATGCTAATTGCATGCTTTAACATAAAAAAGTCATCTCTTGGCCTCGTATGATTCATCAAAGAATGGCAGCTGTGCAAGGTGTCTTCTTAATTAAAAATTAATGTATTTTTCATTATTGTGCCTCTAAAAAGGAAAAGCTAAAGCCTCTTTAGCAATTGTTTGCAAGATGAGCAGGAAGCCTTAAATTCCACTGCAAGAGAGCACTGAAAAAACGTTGCTGAAGAAGGAGTTTATGGAAGCCCATCATGAGCTCAAGGCACCATGAAAAAAAAGCAGAGTGAATTGAGGAAAACAGCAGTAAGATGAAAAAACAAGTCTCTTGTAAATGAATGGCCCTCCATTTCTTCTCAAGAAGAGATGTCCTCATTAGCCCTAATGGATGCTACAAATTTTCAGTTCTTTATCCTGTCAAGTGCACTCCAGATATTCATTAAAAGAAGCTCTTCATTATATGGAAAATAACTACATTATTAGCCCCTACGTGCTGTTTACATGCTTCAAGCAGCTTGATGAGGATGGTGGGATTGACTCCCCATCCCTGGAAATGTTCAAGGCCGGGTTGGATGGGGCTTGAAGCAGCCTGGTCTAGAGAAAGATGTCCCTGCTCATGGCAGGGGTTGCAAAGATGGTCATTAATGTCCCTTCTAACCCAAACCATTCAGTGCTTCCCTCGGACATCTCTATTCCTGTGGCCCACTGCCCGAGTTGCCACATCCCTGATTTCTTCCAGCAGGTACCTGAAGGCAGTGTGATTTAGTCATGTGTTATGTTTTCCCAGCTTAGTTGCTAACTTGCTCAGTGATCTTAAATGGGTAATGTTATCCTTCTCAATATTCATTCATCTCCCCTTTCGATTTTCAAGATTTGATGTGTCAGTCTTCTCATGTAATGCCTCTGGGAGCCACCATAACACAAAGAGTACCTCACATTAGTCAAATATTCATAATTTTGATCAACCATCTATAAAAACTATAGTTACCTTTTAATAAAAACAGTTTGTATTCTTCCTGAAATAGCACTGGGAATTTTACGTGGGAGAAATGCTCACTGCTGCCAGACACATGGATGCTGTATGGACCCTGCAGCGCAAAGTCAGCCTCAGATCCACAGTGCTGAATACACTTTTTGACACATTAGTTTCTCACTTAGGTGGAAGAAGCAGAAGAGAAGGGGCACCTAGCTGTTGGAGTATGTTTTCTCAAGCAAGTTTTTCACTAATTCTTCACAATCAGTTGCTATACCAGAGCACTGAGTCCAGGCTGCCCAAGGCTGCTGAAATAGACTGAATATTTTAGTAACAGATTTAAAAGGTTTGCTACTCAAGAGTTTTTAAAGCAATTTTTCAATTAGAAAATATGTGAAAAGGTGGAAAATTGTGCTTGCAAATGTTGTTGCTGGGTTTTTTTCATTTTTATTCCATGCAAGTGATATTCAGATCTTGTGTGGGATGTTATGACAGAATTGTGATATAAGTGTACAGGATGAAGAGTAACTTTACCAGTTGATGGGAGGGAGTAACCTGACCCTTTATGTCATTTTACACTGCTAGCATTTCTTGAAGTGTTTTTTCCCAAAGTACATGCCTTGAATGAGGCAGCATCAATCTCTTTCATCTCTGTTTTACTGCTGTTGTTGCCAGTGGACGTGAAGAAGGAGGAGCCTTGGTGCTGGGAGAGGTTGTTTCATTCCACAGCCCAGGTTTTGGAATTGGCTGAAGCAAAGTAACACCAGCTGTGAACATTCCCTGTTCCTCTCAATGGGCCACTACCTGGAAAGACCAGTTTTCATTATTTACATGCAATATCGTAATTGCAGAGCTTGGGAATGAGAAGAAGCAAAAGGCATCATGTAAATTACAAAGCTGTGGCTACAGGAGTTTGGACAATGTGGCCTGACTGCCCAGTCACTGTCTCACTGCTGCCAAAATCCTCCATAATGGCAATCTGCACCCAGGGTAGTTCTGGTATCAGGTCTGACCTTTCTGTGTGACCACTCATGGCAAAAGATGCAGCCACATCTGGTGTCATTGGCCAGAAGGAAACAATGTGACATAGTGTGGTTTCAGAGAGCTGGTGGTGAGGTTTTCAGTAAGGTCTGCTGCTGCAGGAGTTTCTTGTGTGGCACATGTAAGTCAAAATAACTGGGGGTTTTATTTAAATAAAATATTAGAAAGCTTTTATTTTTTAGGACATCTGTATCTCAGGTGCCATATGTGGCTGTGTTTGGTAAACAAGTTTTCATGCTTGGTGACTTCCAGTGTTTGGGCAATTTGAAATTAGGTTTATCTATATTTCAGTGGCAGCAGTCTGACCTTAATTATTCTTCTCCAAGGAACAAACGTGACCCATTCTGGTACCTTTTCAAAGGACTTTGAGAGGAGTATTCTAGAGAAACAAGCTCAGATGATCTCAAGCCAGAGAGCCTTTGCTTCTTCTCCTGTTGCTGACTGCTTTGTATAAACTACTGCAGCTAGCCTGGCGAGCTGACCATCTTGGTGCCCTCATGCCACAGCAAAGTTGCGTCAGGAAAGGGGTGCAGGGAGTTTGAGATGTAATTTGTCTCTTACTTGGATTTATTGTTAATGGGGTTTTATTTGTATAGCATAGGTACCCCATCTCCTTGCCAAAATCCTCCAAAGTTATTCTTTGAATAACTTTGAATGAGAGAGGAAGTCAGAGAGGGGAGAAGAGGAGAAGCTTCCCTGTATGGTATTTGATGTTATCCCTGTTATTTTGCCTTTTGCAGAGGTGGTTCGGCTGAGTCTGCCAGAGGACCAGAGGGTCACTGTGACCACCATCACTGTTGGCCTTAGCGCTGTCCTGACCTGTAGCATCCATGGGGCGCTGCGGCCTCCCATCATTTGGAAACGCAACGGCGTCATCCTCAACTTCCTCGACCTGGAGGACATCAATGTACGTCATGAGCCACTCCTGTCATGTCTGATCAGGACGTTGAGTATGACCTCATTTAACAGATAGTAGTTATAAGGCTGCAATTTGTATCTTATTATTATGGAAAGTGGAAGCTGGTGTAATATTTAGATTGTATGTGAATATGTCTCAGAAATAAAAGCAAAGCAGTATAGATGCAGGGGAGAGAAGAAGTAGTTGGAATATGTTATATGAAATTACACTTCTTTCATTGTTGCAACCTGTGGTCCAGAGGCCTTGAAACTCAGGGGAAAACAGCTCTACAGACCATTCACTCCTCAGGGGTGTCTTAGCCAGTACAACAAAACAGGTTCATCAAGAAAATTAAACAAAACATTTACGGTTGGCTATCAATCACTCCTCTCTTTAAACCAAATAATCCATTTTTGTCTCTGATCCTTCTGTTTCACTTTCCTTTGAGTCAATTCTCCTCTCTCGTTCCTTGGCTGTTATTTCTAACAAGCAGTTTAAAAATGGGATTATTCAGCAGGGTGTGCTAATGTCCTTGCAGGAAAGTAGATTAATCTTTTAATTCACAGTGCTGGTCTGATCTGTAAGTTATAGTTGGTAGTAAAGACAATACCTGAATGATGGTATAAACTTATTTATTAATTACATTTAATTATGGAAAGAGTGGAAAGTAGTGTACAAAAATATGGTCTGCATTTCATTTCTCTTTGCATTAAAGTACATGGTAAATCAGGTTTTATTTTAATTACACTACAGCAAGAGTTGATTTATATTTTCGTTCAGTTCTTGTTAATTTGATAACCATTCAGTTCAGAGTTGTTACAGTCAATACTATAGCTCCCTAATTTGTTGTGTATCCAGGATTGCTGAAATAGGAAAAATCTTTGGTTTATTCTTTTGCAGTAAAATGTGAAAATTATAGCACACATGATAGAAACACACACAGCATCTCAGTACTTTATTTGTTGACTCCTCCTTAGCAGGAAAATCATGTGTTCCATGTATGGGTAATTACTGTGTGCACAAACTCAGTAATTAAAACCAGCTGAACATCTTCTTTCCATCACAGCAAGTATTATCCTTTTAAAATCTTTTGTAGTTTTTGTCACTGCTTTGAGCTTGACATGGAAATGCAGCAGAGTCTCTGAAGGGTCAAGAGCAGTCTTAGGATTTGTTGGCCAAAAATAAAGAATTAAAGTTCCTGTGTGAACTGGATGCAAAATGGCAGTCCAAGAATCTGAGTAGAAATGCATTATTGAAGGACTGATGGCACTTGGATCTGAGGGTTTATTTGCAAATCCTACTATTTTAAACAGAATGTTGAATACCTTTTCAGACTGAAATGCTAGTTCCTCACATAATTTAGCACTGGCCCAAGTGGATTTCTGGTTTGCTTATAAGTAATTCCGTTTCTCATTGGTGATTCTATGTTAAGAGGCAGAGTTATGTCCTTGCACATGAGCTGGTTCCTGAATTATTCAACACTCCCATGGAGTGTAATAAAAGAGGAAAAAAACATCACTTTTTGATCTGTTTCAATTAGTACATCACTAAGAAACTATATCAGAAGATCACTCTGAGATTGTTACAAGGAGAAAAAAACAAGATTTATACCTCAATTTTAATATGCCACATACCAGTTTATGACCTCTATCACCTTGTCAGGTAACACCTGCTACTAGTGAACATAAGTTTTTCTAGTCTAATGAACACCTCCACTTTTTCATCTTTAATTACACTGTGTAAATTTTCTATGTTCTGTGTATACACTGCCATCTGTATTCTAGTCTGATTGCTTGAGGAGGCACAATTTGGGGATTGCCATTTTTTATTTTTCCTCTTCCACAGTGGGTGTTAAGTAGAATGCTTGAGCTCAGGCATGTCTGCTCTCTGGCTACTGAGGATAGGCACCTGCACATCTGAAGTACTTGGTGGCAGCAGGAGTAGTCCTTTAGCTGCTAAATGCAGCCTTTTATGTATCGTGGAACCACAGAATGGTTTGGGTTGGAAGGGACTTTAAAGCTCATCTCATTCCAGCACCCCTGCCATGAGTGGGGACACCTTCCTCTAGACCAGGTTGCAAAAAGCTTCATCCAGCCTGTCCTTGGACACTTCCAGGAATGGGGCATCTACAGCTTTTATGGGCATGTGTGTCAGTGCCTTATCACCCTCACAGGGAGGATTTTTTTTCCTAATATCTAATCTAGTCCTACTCTCTTTTAATCCATTCTCCATTGTTCTGTCACTGCATGCCCTTGTTTAAAAGCCGCTCTCAAACTTTCTTGTAGGTTCCCTTCAGGTACTGGAAGGACACAATTAGGTCACTCTTAATCCTTCTGTTTTCAACGCCAAAGAATCCCAATTCTCTTAGCCTTTCCTATAGCAGAGGTGCTCCACCCCTCTATTCATCTTGGTCTTCTCTTAAACACTTAACAGCTCAGGTCAGGGGGTGGCAGCAGACAGTTCAAAGCTTCAGCCTTACATGGGTACAGAAACTCACATTAAACAATAATCTATTTAAAGGCATTGGCAGCAGAAAGTAAAGGCAGTGTGCTTCTTAATGTACTTGAAGGCAGTTAATTAAATTACTTCAGTTTTCCTTTAGTACGCCTCAAGCAGAAACTCAATTGCATTTCTGCTTTTCACAATAAGGTTGGCAATTTGGCTAATTGGAAGTGCAACAGGAGATTAATTGTGCCTTTTTAACTTCAAGAAAATCCTCCCTTCTCTTGGCACATTGCTAATCACATACAGACCGACGGGATAGTCACACACTTAGAAAAATCCTGGTATTATATTTCAATTAAACTCTATCTTCTAAATGCTAACTCAAGAAATCAGATTAAATTAGAAGCTCAAGTCTGAAAAAAACAGAATCTTGCCAACTAGGTGTGAAAGCAGCAGAGGAAAAGCACTGCTGAAGTGTCCTTTTTTACTTTATTCTCTCCAGAATCATGACAAATGTGATCTGAGAAGGCAACCTGTGTTCCAGGGTAATACTGGTAGGGACAAAGACAGTTAACAAAAACCTAGATAATACTAAATTTGCACAGAACTGAAAGATTGAAGATTACTATAAAGTCTAGTTGTTTAACTGCATTAGTTAAATCACTTTTATGGGACTTGTGTTGATTGGCAACAAAATATTTATAATTTTTCATTGCTCTCTTAATCAGAAGCTTTCATAAGCAACTAGTAATAATTTGTCTTGTCCTGTCTGTGGGAGTTCTGTTAATGAGTTGTCACATAGCTATTGCAAAAAAGCCATCTTAATGGTACATGTAATTAAATGGTTTCCCTTGCAAACATTTAAGATTGCTTTTAGCATAAAAATATTATTTCTCCATAAATTACCCATCCATATTATTTATCCATTAGAAATCCCTTTGCAGTTCAACTTTTATAAAGTCACATCAACTTTCCTCACGCAGAAAATAACTATAATGTAGCTGAAACTGATTAAAATTGTTATAGCCATAAATTGATTTCTGACTACAAAAGTGAAATGGTTAAAATGTGTCATCATTCAAAATAATGTACTTTTGCCTCCTAGGAACAAGCGATATGTTTTCTCAAGTATGCGCATATGAAAGCATTTCTCAATTTGAAAATAAATTCCTCATAGAGTCAAATGCATATGATATTTATAGGGTATTATTTCACATGACTTGATATTATCTCCAGAGAAACGTGTAAATGGATCAAATTTATAAATTTAAGTTGCTCTGTCAGAAGCATGGTGAAGGAGAAGATTATCATAAGCAAACGAATGTGGTGTAGAGGTAGAATTTGGTGAATTACCAAGTGTAATGCAGGTAGCTATAGCCTAAACTCGTTAGTGTCTTTCATTACTCATTTCATTTTAATCTGTACACTTTAACTCACACTGGCATTGGATCATTAGTTCAAAAATAGGCTTTACATAATCAGTTTTATAAACACAGAGTTCTTAATTGTTGATCTCAGGTAGGATGGCAGGGCCTTGCTCTCTCAAAACATCCCACCTAGGGACAAGCACAGAGCTCCAGACTGCAGCCTTGATTGCTCATACTCCCCATCCACCTGGGAAATCACCTTCATGTACATATCATGGCCCTTACAAGAGCTGTGCCTACCTGTCTTGGTACACTTTTCATGTATATTCGTGAAAATGTCCCTTTTCCATGCATAATATTTAAAACCCAAAGCAAACAGCCAACCTTTAAAATGCAAGTCACTGGAATTGGTTTTCTCGTTAAAATAGTCTGTATGAAAACAATGTATTCATGTTGATGTTTTTAATGTAGATTCACTGTTAAATAATAAAAAGTTCATGTGTGAATAACCCCATTAATTCCCTGCTAATAGAATTAAGGCCATTAAAATGATCAAACCCTGGGCCATCCTAGATGCTGCAGTAATGCAGTGATAGGAGAAAGTTACAAAAAGTTACATATTTAGAAGCAAATTTTTTCTCTTTCAAATTAAAGTTTATTAAATTGCTTATAGTTTCCTAAGGTATTTACAGGCTCTAAAATAGAGGTTAAGTGCAAAATTACTACTGACAGTATATTCTGAATATATAGTCTCACATTTTGTCATAATGAAGGTTACACAAATTGTATCCACTTACATTTTTAGAGGAATGTACTTACTATTTATTTTCCTTGTCATGTTATCTCTTAGTTTCTCAGGATGTAAAACTCACACATTTTCTAGTTATATTCTAATTATACAAATATCTCAAAAGTTCATTTCCATATTTTCAAGACAAAAAAGTTTTTGACTCACCAGCAGTCTTATGTTGTGTTAAATTCTATGAGCATAAAACCAAGAAAAGATAAATTAATGCCCCATCAGGCTGTGTTTGCAATAGTATTCTGGCACTTGCTTAAGGCTGAATTTCTCTCCATATAAATGACTAAAGTGATGTGTAAAACCAAGAACAAATAATATTAATGAAGCTCAAGTTCTCAGCTTGTCTCTAGAAATGAATTATTAAAAACATCAAAGAAAATTATTTAAGGAGACCCATGATTAATTTAGGTTTTATTATTTTTATATTAATCACTCATTAATCTATTGTAAAAAAGATCAGAGAGATTTCGTTAGTGAGGAGATATCATTTCCAAAGTGATAGCTGTTGTTGTAGATTTTGCATAATAATAATCTCCTTAAATGCTTGGGTACATTTTGTTTTAAAATCCTGTAAACATAATCAGAGAATTGTAGGACACTGAGGATCAGGCAAGCTTTTTTAGTGTGAACTAGTTAATACTAGTTGCTTTGCTAGTGATTGTGAGATCAGGATGGTGGTTTTCTTCATCTTGAAGTGTTCAAGGCCAGGTTGGATAGGGCTTGGAGCAATCTGGTTTAGTGGAAGGCATCCCTACCCATGGCAGGGAGTTTGGGCAAGATGAGCTTTAAGGTCCCTTCCAACCCAAACTATTCGGGATTCTAGTGGAAAACTGGTGACACCAGCAAGCCCCTTTACCAGGACTGGTTCTGTCAGTAGGCACTGAAACCACATGAAGAGTGTGTCCAGCCTCCCTGGCTTGGGAAAGGGCTGAAATGGAAGAGGTTAAAACTGAAGTGAATTATTATTAGTAGTAGGAGTAATAATAGTATTTGGAAAGCAAATCTCCTAAGAGAAGAACCATTCAGGGAGCTTTATTCCTTCTGCCATTATTTCTGCTATGAACACTTTTAAACCATTATGGTGAGAGGGTACTGACTATCTTTAGGGCACCCCCTGCCCCCCCCACCCAGTATTTATTAGAGCATTCAATATCTAACTTGGATGGTTAAAAATCACTCAGTGGATTTAAATGGCTTGAGCAAGGGAGTGTGTAACCCATAGTGCCATACTGTGGGGTGATTGGTGCCAGTATGCACTCCCTGAGAGCTGGGGATGTGGGAATCTCTGGCTTCATGTCAGTGGGATTGACTTTCTGTTTCTTCTTCCTATCTATGGTTTGAAGTCAAGTTTGGGTTTTTTTTCTCAAGCAACTGGAAGTTAACTTAAAAAATAATAAGCATCTATACTCATTCCTCTTCAAACTTCCTGAAAACCAAGAAATTTTGACAAACATTTAAAGGGTTTTAAATGTTGAAACAACTCCAAGGAAGGTTAGAAAGCTGCATGAAAATGCATCTGAAACAGGCAAAAGGTGGGTGGCAGTGCCTTGCACCTTGTGGCATCACAGCTAGTTCAGCATCCAGGGTTAATGTGACTCCTGTCTGCCAGCTTCTTCCTGGGTGTCAGAGCAGGAGATTTGTGGGTATTACAATCACAGATTAGAATTCACTTGAGACAGAATGTGAACAAGATTTACAAGTGATGTGTAATGTTTTACACATCTCTGAGTGCAGTGACTCCAAACCACAGCAGAGTGCATGACCAGGGAATGGGATAAATAAATATGAAAAATCTTGTGATTGGAGAGTCCAATGCCTTGGGTAATCAGTAGTGATGGAGAGGAAATGAAATACTATACAAAACAAAAAGGTATATATCCATTTTCTAAGATCTGCTTTGCTATTTTTTAAGACAGTTTTTTAAAAAATATTTTATAGATTACCAAGCTGTTATCAATGTAAAATGCAGGGTGGTGTATTTTTTAAATCTTGAAAAGTTAAAACATATTCTGAAATCATTTAATCAATCCTTTGGTTGAAGGGTAAATGCAAGACATGAAAGAAGTTCATGAAGGACAGAAAACTTTTTATTTGAAAAAGGGAGAAAAAAGGTGATACGAACTGCTAGAGAAGTCAATTTATGAGCTGCCTCTATTTGAACTTATCAATTATGAGAAATTATAAGCATAACTTTCTGATTTTTTTTTATTAGAAGAATTACTTTATAATGAAATTCATAAGGTAGAGGTGATGAACACCCTGCCCTTATCTGGCTGCCTTGATGCTTTGATGATTCTGTGGGGTTAGATGTGTACTCTCTCTAGTTTCATCACTTTTCTTTCTTCCTCTTCACAAGAAAATGGTGAGATACCCCATCCCTGAGCACCCACATGCATTCCAGAGACACCCCATCCCATGAAGTATTCAAGGCCAGGTTGGATAGGGCTTGGAGCAACCTGGTCTGGTTAAAGGTGCCCCTGCCTGTGGCGGGGGGAGTTGGACTATATGAGTTTACAGGTCCCATTCAACCAAAACCTTTCCATGATTCCATGATAATTCACTTTCCATGGAAATGAGGAAAACCATGTCTCAGAACTTATTTTTTTTGCCTTTTTACTCATTGCCTGTTCTTCTTCATGGGATGATACATTTAAATATCTTTCCAATTCACTGTGGGGCATTACTGGGATCGAGTAGGGCAGTAACAGCTCCCTGGGGTGTATAGCACTTGCTGAGCCTCCCAGACAGCCCTGAAACACTCAGTCTTAAAACTGGGATAGATCTGGGGAGAGTAGAATTATGTTGCATCAGTTTTGTAGATGTTTTTGTTCTACTCTGACTGCTTTCAGGCTTGTGGTGATTGGAGAGCTGGCTTAACAAGCAAAAACCATCTGAATGAAGTCAAAATATGTGGAAATATTTCCTCTGCTTTTCCCTATTGTGAATTATTCCTATTCCCTCAACCCACCCCATCCACATCCCAGTAAACTGGAGCAGCAGCTCAACAGCTGTCAATGCTCACTCACACCCTGTTAGTACAAGGCAGTGGCCTGTGAGCAGCTGAGCAGCTCCTCAGAGCTCCCAAAGGCAGTGCAGCATGGAGGGAGATATGGGACACATCCCAAATACATCTCACAGCTTCCAACTGCAACACAGCACTCCTGACTGCAAGATGTGAAGTTAGAAGCTATTAAAGAATCAAAGATTTATCATTTCCTAATGCTCCAGGGCTTGGGATTTTACAGCACTTCCAAATACTCTCTTTTGAAATACACAAAGAAAGTGCTTGTCTATATGAATGAATCCATAGATATAAAATGCAACAGTGAAATCCTAATGTATTCATATCCATATTCACAGGGAAACACTAGGAGAAACCATGAACTGCAATAAACACACAGAAAGTCATTAATTTGTTAGAGAATTCAATATACTTTTTGTAGCAGCGAAAGGTTCAGTGTTAAACATTTAATCAATGCCACAATCACTTTTTCCTTCCCACACCCAAACACTTTTAATTCTTAATAAAGTTGTAGTTATGTATGAACTTACTGTGTGTGCAAGTTCTAATACAGGGTTGATAATTCCCTTCTATGCCTGACATGGTGATACGGTGCTAACCTAAATCATCTTTGATAACTTCCTTTAAGCACCAGAAGTCTGAAAATAGATTTTAAAAGTCCAAAACTGTGCTTTTACCAATATAAGCCCTTATTTTCAGGAAAAACACATTTGGAAAGGAAGTTGATAATACAGTAGTGTTGTACCTATTTGGTTGTGCAAGGGTTTTCACTTATATTAATACATTTGTATGCATTGGGAAAAAACAGATCATCCTTAAAAAGACAATTACAGAGTACAAACCAAGCATTCAAAATATTTTTCTGTGATATTTTAAAGGAAATCACATACTAAAATAGAGAAGATTATATTGCCCTGTTTTTCCACAACTCCTTATAAATCTTTCCATTAAAGTAGTCATCCTGTTTTTATTGATCTAAACTCAATTTTAGTTTATTTGAACTTTAAAAAAACTATTATTAAGTCCCCTCCAGTGCAAGCATTTTCTGTATCTCATGCAAATATCATTTGACCAGGGTTGGTGTCTTTTCTACTAGCAGTCATTCATGCATCTTTGCTTTTTTCCTTCAGGAAAGATCTAACTGACCAAAAAACAGGTGAATGCTTGAAATGGAGATTTTTGAGTAGATATTTGTAGTAGTGTATTGGATAACTTAACCAGCTTATTCCACAATGTAGACGCCTGACACCAAGGTGACAATAATATCTGAGATGCTTTTAATTATAGATAATGGATTTCAGATCATCTATGGATTTACTATGATTCTTTATAATTATTCATACATCTGCTTATTGGAGCAGCATAGCTAGCAGAACCGCGTTATGATTGTGGATATATCTGTGCCCTCTCAGGTGAAGGTCTGTGCTTTGGCAAGGGTTGACTCCTGCCAGTGCTTGCTTTCAATCTGCCTTAAAACATGTCTAAAAACTAGGCAAATTCTCAAAATTCTCTCCCCTCTGCCAGTGCTGACCTGCCTCTGAGAGGTGAGGCATGAAGATGCTTCTTAGTGCCAAACATAAGATTTTGGAGAAGATTCATGAGCAGACAGAAGTAGTGCCAGATCAATCCATACTGCAAGAGACAGGCTGTTTTGTACTTCTCTTGAAGGATGCCAGCTGGCATTGCATGTCTGCTGCAGAATCGCAGCTTCTTTCAAAAAATGTTCAAAGTGTGGTGTCTGGAAAGGAAGGTTCAAACTGCAAAGCACATGCACCCTGAAGAGGCAGGAAATGTGAGATGTAAGGAGGCCCAAAAGGTTTGGGTTTAGAAATCAGCCCATCCCCTGATCAAACAACTCCTGCTTGTAATCTCTGAGTGCTTGGCAGGGGTTGGCAGCAGCAGGTGGAAGTGAATGGTTCCTTATAGTGCTGGAGCTGCCATAGGTGCAGCAGGGAAGGAGCAGAAAGGACCCAAGTTCTTGACTCTGAGCCAGCAGATCAAAGTGATTTTCCTGTTTAATCTGTCCCCCTTGGTGGGTTCTGCCATGGCAGAGGAGGTGATGAGCTGCCACCTCCTCACTGCACACACTGCTGCACATTCCAAACATGAGGGTGGCAACCAGCAGGACCTCCTGGAAGAGCTTCCCCTGCACATCCTGGGCTGCAGGCTGGCTTGTAGCTGCATGTTGGTACTTTGAAAACAAGTCCTTATGTTTTCATAAGCAGGACCACTCTCCAATATTCACCCAGTTGTACTGGGTTTGTGCCAACCTGACTCAAAGTTGAAATTTTTCTTAATAGTGCAGTGAAATTACTCAAAGAATTCCATCTAGCATACTTCACATATGGGAATGATTACAGAAAAATCATTCTGTCAGCTCATTAACTGTTTTTAAATGTATCCTCAGTTTGCATAGAAACACAAGCACTGAAGCTGCAGAAAAACTGAAGATTGGTGGAGTAGCAAAAGAAGCTGCTTATTTTAGCCATCAGTGCTGTGGTTCTCTTAGCTATAATTCGGTAAATAAATATTGAAATTAGCAAATAAATAAGGAATTGAAAAAATTCCTAAGCAGTTATGTGTACAACATACTCAAATGCCAAAAATATGTGTACTAACTCAATCCTTCCCATTTGCAATCAAAAATTGAAACAATGCAAGAGCAGATCTAGGAAAGTGAAGGGGATGAAGAAAGATCCTTGTTAAGCAGTTATAGAGCTAAACAGGTATGTTTGAGAAATGAGTTTTTGTCTTCTTCCTTGTCTCCTAGCTAGGATTTTGTCTAAGTGACAAAGAGCTTCATTTCTTTTTCAAGTCTCAGGGCTGCAGTGCATTTTCTAAGAACCAGCACAAATAAAGGAAACCTTAACCCACCCAAATGTTAGCATTTTATGCATCTGAGGTTAACAGGTAGATATTAAATTCCCCCATAAATTAAACAGCTGGAAATGGCCATCTCTTTATGTGCAAAGAGCACCTTGTTAGCAACAAGCACAAAAGTTCATATTATCAGATGAGTCACTGTACCTTACTCTTAAATCGCTGCTCATTTTCTCCCTGCATGTTGATTTATGAACTGTATAGCCTAGTGTTCAAAATTCCCAGGCTGCATTGCTATCAAAACCTCTGAACAGGTAGTCTCCATTCATTTAGTGTTTAAAATATTGTTACTAAATAATAAGGCACCTTTCCTGTCTTTTGTTCCTTTCAGGATTTTGGAGAAGATGATTCCCTCTACATCACCAAGGTAACAACTATTCACATGGGCAATTACACCTGTCATGCCTACGGCTATGAAGAGCTGTATCAGACCCACATCCTTCAGGTGAATGGTTAGTAAATTGCATATATGACATTCCATGAAAACGTTCCCTAAGAAAAGTTGTGTGTTAACCTCATTCACACAGAGATGTGTAAAATCACAGCCCAAATTATCTGTGCATGAGAGCAAATGCAGCTTGGGGTTTGCTCACTCACGCTGTCACACAAGCAGTCAAAAATAAAAGTATCAAAGGGGGTATATGCATAATTACCTGGGCTTCAGGAGGTATCTTCACTGTAAAACAAGCTGTCAGTGACATTCCCATTGAGTTAAGAGCAGCATTTCCAAGCATACCTTAAAGTAATTACTACTTTTGTCAACAGAAGTGTTGCCTCAATAATTTCTTCTTCAAGAAAATCATTCCTGTTGCATGAAACAACCCAGGATATTTAAATAAATACAGCAGCGTTTCCAAAACCAGCTAACTCCCAGCTATATATTCAGGTTATCACCTTGTTGTACTGAGCTTGGTTTGCTGAGGGCTATTTACACTGGCTCACTGGATTGCAAAATGAGGGCAAACTATTTTACAGGTAAGAGAATCACACAGTCCATATTCCAGCATTCTCGTTCACCTCCATCCCCTGGACATTTGTTCCTGGTGGAATTGACATTCAGGCACTCACTGTCTATCTCCTGACCTCAAACTCACTCAGTCGGATTTACTTTAAAATTACATTAGATTAAGCCAGCATCTAATCAAGGGACCAGCTCGTAGAGTATCCACCTCCATAGCAGCAACCAGCATTTTTCAACTTTAGACCAATTTTTATATGTGCTGATGGTACCCAGCAGTGTCTCCAGAACAGAGGACAGGGTCACCCATTACTAACTATGGGTACATTCTGGTATGAAATGGGATGTACACTATGGGATGTACACTGGTATGAAAGTATTTATTTTTTTAGGAAAATTCAGTAACTTTATTACTGGATATATATGTTATAAGGAAAACTAATATTTAGTCCTTTCTCTAGGTGTTGACCTGCAAAGGAGAGCTTTCAGCTGTAAAGAGCAGTTAGTTACTCAGAGGTCAGTAGCAAGAGGAGAAACAGTAAAGAGGGATACTTAAGCATTTTAAGAAGAGCTGTTATGGACGTGAGATTTTGTTTTGACTGCAGCTCAGGTCTGCTGGGCATGTGTAAGTGCTCCCCCACCACACGAGTACCTAGAGGAGAGCACAAAGTATCTGGTTGATCTGAATGAAAGCTGACTAAATGTATCTACATAAAAATTTGTCATCTTTTGAGAAAGTAAACTGGAAATCTCAGCAATGTGGATAACTAAGTCATGTATGCTGCAGCTGAGAAAATAGGTTTAGTTCCTCAAAGTGCTGTTTATTTGATGAATGGCAGTTGAAAGAAAAGCCAGCTAACAACTTAATCCCATGTGTATTATGTGATGTATTATGAGGCCTGAAAGGAGTTTAATTGGCAGACAACAATGTAGACTTTATAAGCACTGAGAATAGAAGGCCCAAAGGCTTTGAAACTTAAACCAAAATAAGAGGAGACCTGGATGGAGTGTGGGGAGAGGGTGATTTGTTCCATACTCATGCTTGCCACTTAGATTTAACTTGTTATTGAAAGATCACATTTTCTTTTTAAGTGCAAGTTTCATGTATGTATGGGGGCTTTCTTATGAAAAGAAAAATGCTGTTACACAAAAATCACTATCTATGTGGGCTTTTTAATATGCTATATAGTCACTAAATGCAGAATAAAATGCCCTGCATTCTGATATCAACTCAGGCTTGCTAGAAAACATTGCAGGGTCTAGAAATCTTTGTCTCACAGTATCTGGTATTCCCATGTAGGCCATTAGGCTTTGCAATGCCGGATTTTTGCAATTCTTGATATGGCTGCCCACTTCACTACGTTCCCTCCTTTTCTGCCTGTGTCACAGTTTCCTCCAGCAACTGATGCAGGGGTGACAGCCCTGATGGCCAGACAACATTGTTTGCCTTCAAATGCATTGGAGGATTCCCAAGGCAGAGCCCTTCCCAGGGAAGCCTCGGGTTTTAGTAACTTAAAGGACGCATTGAGGAATTCTTCTTGACAGGAGTAGAGGGGAGAAACTGAGACAAACTGTGAATTGAGTGAAGATGCTGAGAATATAAATGTAGCTGATGGGCTCTGTTCTGTGCTGGGGCTTGTCTCTGTCTGTCTGTATCAAACTGAAAACTCCATCTTCAGCATGGAAGGGATTTTGTTGCTTTCCAGTGTTGGACTAAAATGGTAAGAGAATGTGACAGAACCAAATCAGCCAGAACTCAGGCGTATCTGCTCCCCTGTCTCCCCTATGGAGGTGCTGATCTACTTTCAACATCAAAAACATGAGGGCTTTTTATTTTAAGAAAATTATCAGAATTTTTCTTTTCATACCACCCAAGTTTGTCTGGGAGATAGTTGGGAGTTGGGAGAGAACAGAGAAAGAACCAACTGGAAGTAAAAGGGTTTATCCCTAACCCTTCCCAAGCCCACTTTGTCCGTACAGGAAGTTTCTCATTTTTAGACTGTTTTTCAGTTAATTCAGTATTTTCAAAGCTGCAGTAACTCTTCCAGCATCCTTGGGTCCTTTTCTGTACCACCTGGGCCCTGTTTTACTATTCACACTAAGACACATCAGTGAGCTTACAAAAGAATCTGATCCTAGTTACATGTGCTCTCTTCCTCTGCTTTTATCCAACATGTTTGATGATCTTTAACTTATTTTTTTCTTTTCCTCTTTTTAGAATATAACACTAGATTCTTACATGGATTAGGTAATATAGAAAATAAGGACATATAAGCTTAAATAGAAAGTTTGCAGCCCAATTATGACAACATTAAATGTTTCTGAGATTTGAAGCTCTACTACCACTCAACTGCTGAATTCTATGCAGTGTTTCCCTTTGTATCAGATGGTTCAGGATATCCCAAATAACATGGGTAGATCCAGATGCTTATTTTGACAAGCAGAGACGAGAATCCTCTTAGGCAGAAAATGTGAAGATCACCGGGTGAATACCCCAAACTGCTGGCTCACATCGGGCAAGAAGCATGAAATGCAGCCTGTTTGATGTGAGAGGTTTGGTTGAACTCATCAATCTTAGGATTCACAGTTACTAGTAAAATTTAGATCAGTGTATTTATACAGCTTGCCCTTAAGTTCTTTGGAGGAAAATAAATTGCTGAAAGGCAATGTTTAAACAGTTTAAGAATTAAAAGTTCATCTTGCATTCTGGCATCTTTGATCAGGAGGAGCCAAGAGCAGCAGGAAAATTATATTCTCCCATATAAGGAAATTGCTTGGGAAATGTATATACACTAGCTGTAGGGAGGAAGCAATTTAGCACTTTCAAGAGGAAAAAAGAGGTCCTGAGGCTAAAGAATCTCATAAAATAGTAATCAACTATGAAAATTAATAGTTGGCAAATCAAGAGACTGCTGAGTGTATGGCATCATTTTCCTTGGTCCTTGCACTCAGGAAAACATCAGCATAAATCAGAATATTGTATTCCTTGAAAATAGTTTTAAAAAAGCCATTTGATCCTTAGTCCAATTATAAGGGTCCAAATTTTCCAGTAAGCCTGATGTTACGGATATGGATGTTTCATTAATGTGGCTTTTCAGGAGAAAACATAAAATGCTGCAAACTCCATTCAAATCATATATGGAAAGAGTAAAACCTCTCGAGTAAATGATTAATCTGTTAATTATTGCTACACCCTGGAGTATAGAGCTCCTGCAGCAGCAATGGATGTCTTTGGGCCTTGGTGCCACCATCTGTGCTCATCGTGTGCTTTATCACCTGAGCTGTTTCATAATAAGGAATTGGTCTGCTCACAAGTGAGGTGCTGCTCAGTATGCAGTAGTAGGCAATCTACCCAATCTCATGCTTGTTTCAATGCCTTTTTTTCCCCTACTTTGCTCAAGATAATGGCATTTTTATATTGCCCTTGGCTGCAGACACAGTAATGATTAGCAATGATATATATTCACCAAGGGAAAAAGCAAGGGTAATCCATATATCCCAAAGTCTGGAACTGAAATCTTTGCAAGTTTAATGTACTTACCTGGAATGTATTAATTTGTAGGAAGGACAATAAAAATATATTCTGCAGTTTGCTGTTATCACAAGGCATTTGCATGCAATAATTTACCTGTGCAGTGAATTATGTAAGACGAGGGAGAAAAAATAAAAAGTTTAAAAATAGTAGGAGAAGAAAAATTATAAGAGAGCAGAAATGGAGGTGAAAACAAAGAGTTTCCTTCTTAATCACTCTTAAAAAGACACCTTGCTATAATTTTAAGTTAATTTTCATGCAGAGCATTGATTCAGTGTCTAGAACCTGTGAGCTACCTTCGGCAGTATAAATCTATTGTGTTTTCAGCCCTGTAGGTAAAATAAGTGGATTATTCATGTGAAGACTATCAAGGTGTGAGGCAAAAATGTGAGAGATGAAAATACAGTGTGTTTGGTGAAGGAATGCCCTGATTCTGGGGAGCTGATGGCTGTGGCCATCCTGGGAAGCACTGACACAGGTGCCCAGATGAGCAGGAAAGCCTGAAAAAAAAAAAAACAATATTAAGTAAATAACAGCCCTCAATGATTTTGAGAGCATTAAATAGGTGATGATTGGGATGGGTTCTGTTTCTGAGAGCTGGCAGGTGAGAAGACACTTGGCTTGGAGTAGAATTTCTCTGGTGCCTTTGGCCATGTGAGATCTCAGCCAGGTCAGTTGATTTCACCAGGATTTGAGAATCTTGAATGTTGAATATTCTTGAATATTGTAAATCTTTTTCCTCTGTATTTGTAGGAGGCACACTGTCTTTCAGCTATGATTCTAAATAACTCATGTAGGCCTTCAATGGACCTCACTTACTAAATTATTTCATTCAATAAATGTTACTAGTAGCAAGCAAATCATAGGTAGGACAAGCATTGAGTGTAGGACCTTCATAAAATTCTGTCAAAGTCGACAAAAATTACCTTTATCGTATCATCCCTGGAGACACTGACTCAGAGAAATTTACGTTAATTTTCTAAGGTACTAATGAAATGAGGAGCTCCCGACTCTCACTCTTATTCTGCTGAAGTGCTGGGACACTGATTCCTAAATAAAACAGGGGTGGCTCCAACAGCCACCAGCATCTCAGGCAGCAGGTCCCTTCCCCTGCTTGCTTTCCCCTTGATCTGGCACCCCCTGAAGTCAGGTGGTTCAAAAACAAACCTGACAGTAATGGGGGGAAGAGGAGATAAAATGCTAGAAAATGTTTTTATTTAGAAATTGAAAACTCAATAAAACCAACTCTGTCTTTTTGATAACCCATTGATTAAAAAGTTCTTGAATGATATTTGCTTCACTGTCCTGCATCTTGCAACACCCTGTCTTCTCAGGTAAAGGAAATAGGTAAAGGAATAGGGCAGGAAACCTAATCCAGAGGTCCAGTGCAGAGGTGGAGTTCAAAGCCATTCCTTTTCTAGAAGTCCCTTTTTTCCTTTTCCTCTGCAGTTGGCTGTAGGCATTTTCTCTCAGATTACACTTCAACAACCTCTTGCTTTAAAAGCTATAAAACCCAAGTAGACTTGAGGGCTTTCTGTCGTGGCTGATTTCCTTCCAAGCTGACAACTCAGGCCTGGTTAGCTCTTGGCAGTTGGTGTAGAAGACAGAAGTGAAATACATCTCTCTCTGGTAAGGCCCATAAAAAAATAGATATAGAAAGGTGGGAAGTATATGCTAGTGAATGTATTTATTTAAATTATACCCATATGGATATGTAGACACATAGCAAGCTGCAAACCCAGATTTCATTTTATTCTAAAGCAGTTGTTAAGACAATTTAATTTTGATAATCATGGTGCCTAATAATGAACTATGTAAAAACAGAACAGTGAGTTAGATACCTTAAGCCAGTGATTTCCAGGAGTTTATTGTTAAATCATTCAGGCTTTCTTTTAGAAAAAGCCAAACACAACCCACAAATTTTCCTGTCTTTCACCACTGCCAGTAGCAGTTAATCATTTTCCTTCAGGACAAAGTTGGGCCCCCATATATCATATCCACATTGGACTCTGGCCATGGTTTAACAAAACTGTACAGCTTTCAGCAGTTACATCATGAATCACAAAATCTCATAATCCGATAGAAAAGTTGACTGCTTGATCGTGAAACACAAATACCATCAGCCACGGTATGAGACATTCTCACATTTCCTTTTATTTTTCCCTCAAGGTGAAAGAGTCTCACTGGTATCTTTCACTGATGTTGCAATATTGCAAAAATTTTTTAAAGTGTGTGAGTAAATTGTTAAAAAATAGTTAATGGGTGGTATTAAGCCTTGTTTGTTTGAGCAGTGAAGGAAAGATGATTGAAAATCAATGAACATCTCTGAAATTTTAATATAATTAGTAGTTCTGCCAATGGAGTATATCACATCATTCAGGAGTGCCTTCATGAAACAAGGTAAGTCATGTTTTGAAAATCTCTCAGTGAAAAGAAGTAATTGATAAACACTTTATTTGTTCAGAATAAGAGGTAGTGAATACACAGGCTACGCCTGATGGATATTCAATTGAATATTATTTCTCATAGGCAAGAACTCAGATTCCCTCCTAGATTCAGTGAAGATCTGAAGTTTATATTTTAATTATTAAATACGTGATTACTCATGTTAGGTTTTAATCCAACTATTCAGTTTAGTTAGTCACTCAATGAAAGCAAGAATAGTCTAAATACAGAATTGGATTGCAAGGTTGCTCCCTGGCATTGGTATATTTGTTTACTCTTATCTGTTACAGAATCATAGGATCACAGACTGATTTGAGATGGAAGGGATCTTAGACACCATCTCATTCCAACCTCCTGCCTTGGCCAGGAACACCTTCCACTAGACCACGTTGCTCCAAGCCCCATCCAGCCTGTCCTTGAACACTTCCAGGGATGGGGCAGCCATAGCTTCTCTTATATTGCCAGTGCTTCGAAAATTATTATTTTCTATTTTCTGCCCCCAAAGTCAAGCTGTAGAGAAATCACTCTTGTAGCTTGCACTGACAGCCAGATCAAGCTTATCTCCCTAGTTCTCAGCTCAGAGCTCCTTTGTGGGACTGCAGGCCAGCAGCAGCTCTCAAGCCCCAGTGCAGGGTTTCAAGTTCCCAATTCCTTGCTTCCCACAGTGCCTCCGGTGATTCGCGTCTACCCCGAAACGCAGGCACAGGAGCCAGGCGTGTCAGCAAGCCTGAAATGTCACGCTGAAGGCATCCCTAATCCTCGAATTACCTGGCTAAAGAACGGCATTGATATCATGCCAAAACTATCCAAACAGCTATCGCTCCTCGGTAAGAACAGAATTTTGATTAATTAAAGTATTATAGACAGGGATTAAGAAGGATTATTTTGCACTTTACCAGAAGTTCTTGTACTTTGCTAAACCACAGTTGTTGGAAATCGTATTATAAAACCCCTGTTCTTTCTTTTTATCTCTTTCTCCTGTAAATTTACTGGGAAGTACACTATTGATTGATGTAAGTGATAATTGCATTCTGTTCAAAGACAGCCTGCCCATTTCTTCACTGCTTTGCTTCTTGTGTACAGCACAGCAGAAAAGAAATGCATTAAATAATTTGAAGAGGAATTCAATAAATTATTTGTTCATGTCTAAGCCCACACTGGATGCAAGTCAGCTGAGAATCAGTCTCCTACTTGGCTCTGCTGAAGGAATTGGACTTTTAACTCCTCTAGGTCCCTGTTCAAATGAGGGTGCAACAGGGACAGCAAAAGGCAAAAACATTTATTTGCAATTTTCTGTGTAAAAATATTAACCCCATCCTCAACACGTGCCCCAGTCTGGCTTTGGTGGATTGTAGCCTTTAGCCTGTGTTGGTAGCACTGATATCACTGCATAGCACATACAATATCTCAACATGTTCCAAACAAATGTCCAACTGCAAAGAAGGCAAAATGGTATGAGGAACTGTAGAAAGACCCCTCTGAACCAAAGTTTTTGGTGATCTGATGAAAAACAGTTTGCAAAATTGGAATTAATTTTTCTTCACTAAAACCAAAGCATTTTTCTAACAAAAATAAGAAATAAATAAAATGTAATTTATAGTTTGACTTGGGATTGGTCTTTTTCTGTTCTGGTGTGGAGCTTGTATGTGCTGATAGAAAGAAGCAAGACATCAGCTCCCATAAGAATCCCCAAAAACCTCTACTTTTCTAGGAGGAAACACAGGGGGGTAGAACCACCCTGTTGAGCCATCACTGGGCAGCTGTGACAATAGAAGACAAGGCAGGGAAAGCAATTAGCAGCAGTGAGGAACACTGTTTATGAGCATCTCTCTTACAGCAAACGGAAGTGAACTTCATATCAATAGTGTTCGGTATGAAGACACTGGTGCCTACACCTGCATTGCTAAAAATGAGGTGGGAGTGGACGAGGACATATCTTCCCTTTTCATTGAAGATTCAGCGAGAAAGACCCGTAAGCTCAATTTCCCATGTATTTATTTCTTTAAATAGTTTTTGAATGTGATGTTATAGGTATAATTTAATAGTTCAGGCTATTGCATGCAGTAAATTGGATCTTACATAAGGTAATGACAGTTCTGAATGCACTTTGATCAGAGGATTGGACACTTTTTGGGGTAGGAATCATGCAGAGAAGGTAAAATCTTGTCCAGAAAGATGATTTCTTTCATGTGCCAGAAGCATACTGGGTATGTGATGGGTAACAGCTTTATTGGAGTAACAAATTGGCAATAGTTTCAGATACCAGGGAATCCAAAATGTACTATTTTGTCAAATTCTATAAATCTCACAAGATTCTTTTGAAGCCAGTTACCAGTCAAAATTCTTGAGTATTTAGATGTCTGAAAAATGTTGTGATTATATTATTTATTTTACCTGTTTTTACATCACTGACTGGCAAAATAGGTTTCTCTCAGCTTGAAATTATACAAATACTCTCCCAGCTACTCTTCCCACATCTCCCTAGGAGTGCAGCAGTTATCTTGACCACACTGACCCCAAAACAGAATTGCTGAAGGAGATGATCAGTTGTCCCAGTAGAAAAGCTTCCAGAGGCCTGATCTTTTCTAGTTCTGCCATCTTAACTGCCTGGGAGATTACCTGGGTTTATGGTGATACTAAAAGTCTAGGTGCAAATAGGATTTTTGCTGCTTTTCTGGCTGCTAATACAGAGCAAGAATTGAAAACAAAGTTACCCATAAATATGGGCTTTCAAGGAGATTAACTAGATTTATGTACTCTTGTTAATATTGGTAGTTTTCCTGTGAATACTTGACCAAGGGAAATTACAGTATATTGCGAAATAATTGGATCTATCTGGAAGAGAAATTCAAATGCAGAAGTACTTTCAAAGCTTATGTGAATCCTGAAAGAATGCAGTTCATGAAGTTCCAAGAAACAGTGTAGCCAAGGGTGTAGCTGCTGTAGCTGCCAGTCTCAGGCTTCTTCTGAAAGATGCTGGTGGACCTGACAGTGCTGGGTTACTGGTTTCACTCGATGATCTTAGAGGTTTTTTCCAACCTTAATGGTTCTATCATTCCATGTTGCATTTCCCTATTGAACTGCACAGAAAATCACAGGCTGTACCATACCACCAGCTGCATTTGAAGGTAACAGCTTCTTTTTAGTAGGTCATTGGTCTTTGCACAGCTGCCTTCATTTCAGGAAGGCTTTTTCCCATGTCAAAGTTTCTGAATTGTCTCTAGAAGGAGCAAATGTGTTTATAAGTCTCTGTTTTTCCTGGTATTTTATTTGAATGAATATTACAAAATTTTCACCAATTAAACAGTTCATGTAAACATGAGTATTTATTCAGTTACTTGCTACAATGAAAATTTTGACATTGTTTTGTTGTTTTTTTTTCCTTTTCCTGATTATTTTCTGGCTTTCCCAATATTCTGATGCTGCAGTTGCAAACATACTGTGGCGAGAGGAAGGTACTGCAGTAAAGTTCTTTTGTCGTAGTGATAATGTGCTTGTCTGCTTTAATAATTCCATAATGGGCCATTCTCCACTGACTTGCCACTAACCCTATCAACTTTCACAGTCACCAGATTAAGTACAGACCAGACATTTAAAAGCTAAATTATTCAGATAAGAGATGTCACTCTTTTACCTATAACTTCTTGCATTTTCCCACTATGAAATAATACATGACCATAAATTATATAAAAAATATTAATTTTATATGTACTGCCAAAAATGTGAGTAGCCTGAGATTTTCAAGCTGCATTAGCAATCACACAAGTGTCAGAAGTGCTCCCAAATTACCATAATTGAACAAGTAAGGCATAAATTCAATATACTGCATTTTTAAGCAAGCAATTCAAACTCTTCCTTTTCAGTAGCATGTATTGATGTTTTCTAGCTGAGCAACAGAAACTGTGCTCTTGACTGTTAGGCAAAACAAAAATCCAAACCACAACAGGTTTTATTCCCTCTATCCTTTGAATCAATGCAGAGTAAAGGTTGCCCCATTTCTTCTTGTTTTAATTGGCAGTTAAGAGCTCTAGTTTGATCAAACTTACAGTGTGCCCTTCACAAGGTCAACAGCTGTGTATCTTGGAAGCCAAAGTATAAAAAACCCCATCCTGAGCAGCTAATTGACTCAAAGATATTATGGAGGCACTTCAAATCACCTCATTTTGTACATGCTTCTGCTGTCATAATTTCCAAAATACCCAGTAAGAAGTGTCATGCAGCAGCCCAAGGGGCTCTCACACAAGTTGTCCATCTGACTCTGTAGATGTGGAGCCCAAGTGTGTGGAGGGGATCCTGTGACCTTGGGCTCCTGGAGGGCTGTGAGCAGGACATCTACTCACTGGAAGAAGGTTCTGAGGTTGAAGCACAGATGTAAACTAGTTCTTACACCTGCCAACTGCTTATGAGGCAGCTCAGACCTTGGTGTCCTTCAAGCTGTGTGGGAAAGGTTGCTGTGCAGTGACAAACTGCTCTTGGCCATGTCCCCCTGCAAACACCCAAACTCTCTCACACTGCTCCTCCAAGAAGGGCTTCTGCTTTTGGAGGGTGCAAAGACCTCTTTGTAAGTCGCCTCCAGATACTGAAAGCAATAGCCCATGCTGGGCTTCCAGTCCTCAGCACGAAGCTTTCTGGGTAGCTTGGGCTTGGCACAAAGGATTTCAGGGGCAGAAGGAAGGTGCCAGGGCATGGTGACCCGAGCAGCCTGGGCCAGGTGTGAAAACACCTGGTGTACACTGTCAGTGCCACTGTTGGCCACAGACATACAGAAAATACACTATTTTATTTCTGAAGTCCCTTCCAACCCAAGCCAAATGCAGATCCCTGGAGGTCAGACAGGTGGCACACTCACCTAGGAGAGCTCCCCAGCACTTCTTCCTAAATACCCCACCTGCAGGTTCCTGGTGCAGGGCTCCTGGTGAAGAATCTTCACTGCTGACATTCCTATAAATGGCATTATGATTACTAAGAATTGCTATTTCCCTTCTGCTTGGAAATTAAATATCTAATACATCTCATCAGTCCACCATCACCTGGACGCTGCTCCATGGCTGTTTATATACAGTGTCCCTTTATGCTCCTTTTTGAAGAAAGTAGTTGGATAAACCTACCAGATGTAGAAGTACAGTAATATTTAAAAGAACAGCTTAGAAGTTAAAAGAACAGCTTATTATAATTTTGCTCAATAAATGGACTTACTGCTTATCAATCTTGCACATTTTAAATAAAAGTATAAGCAATGTTGAGGCAAAACATGGCCAGTAAAGCAGATCTTCTATTGAAGTTTCTACGTAATTCAGCATCTGTAAAGCAGGTTTATTACCCTGCTTGTGTTGTTCTGTAGCATTTGATGGGCACATTCATTCTAGAATATACTTCAACATGTGAAATCTTGGCACAGAGAAATCTGGAACAGGAATGGTATTTTTGGTTTTACATTTTAATGTATTCTTTCAATACCTTCTATGTGCAAGTAGCAATATTAACAAATGCCTTAGTAGATTTGAGCTCCTTTAAAATAATCACAACCTCATCCCCACAAGGTCTGGAGTAATTAAAACCTTGGGAAAATGCCTAAACAAAATATGGTGTAGAAGAAACTTTGGTTGCAAGTCAAACTTTTAACACAAGTATTTAGTAATTTTAATAGTCAGTCTGTCAGTTTGTTCTCAAAACCTTTCAGACCACACACAAGCAACGCCTCAAGAAATAAGTGCTCATAGGGCAACCAGCCAGTTAAACCTGGGGCTGGAAGCACATGCAGTATTTATTCAATGTACAAATAGTTTTCAATATTGTCCACAGAAAAGCATGAGTAGCCCAAATGTAAAGCAGATATTTGTTTTCATGACAGTGTTCATTTCTGTAGTGAGCATTGCTTACTTAATACCTGGAGAAAAGGAGCATTTTGTGTCAGCAGGCAATCAGCTGTTATGTGAATGTATGCACTTAAAAGGCTGAAAGCCTTTTCATTACCAAATTTAAGTATTTAGATTAAGTTGAGGAAAATTACTTAAGTATCAGATCAGAGGAGAGTATTCCATGGTGAAAAATTTGCCCTTTGATCTCAAAGGAGGGATGTATAAATGTGCACTGATGGAGACACTCTGCTTCTCAAATAAGCTCTTTTTAATATCAGGTGTCTTCATGAAGTTTGTTTTTTTTTCTTAGAGCCAACTTCATCTGGAGTGGATCAAATAAGAACTGTTATGTTTAGGAAACCCTCCCCATTCTTAATGGGGTTTTTTATATTACAGGTTTTTTGCTATACAGGTGAGGTACATTGCTTTTCATAATGCCTTTAGGTTTTGAACTACTTGTGTTATCTAACCTGAAATGTCCTCAATTGAAAATGAAAAAAAAAAAAAAACAAACCTCCTTATCCTCCTCATTAGTCCCTCAGTTCCCAATTTAGTATCTGCCTCACTACTATGAAAAACACAAAATGCCTCATTGCTCACCTCTGTACTGAAATAATTCCCAATTCCCTGTACCAAGGAGTTGCATCAGTATAATCAAAAATTGAGTCTGTTTTACCAATGTCCATTAATTGTTTAGGATGTATCCCAACCAAGATTTGGCAAATGTTTCACAAGTCACAATAAAATACTTAGTTTGTCTAGTAAAATCCTGCTTGGTCTAAATATCAGTGTGAAGATCAATCTCTGGGGAAAAAAGTGTTTTAATCTAAACTGACCAACTTTGTAAAAAATAGAGTAACTGAATGGTCTCAAGAATTTGTAGTATATTTTAATCAGTCTGCAGAAAAACTTGGGCTCATTTTACTGTAAAATAAGTAGTAGAACTTGCCAAGTCTCTGACTTTAAACCTGTTGGGATAAAATTTTTAATCGAAGTATTTTTGTGGTTAATTAAGGTCTTACTTCTTAAATACGCCCTCATTGTAATAAGATCATAAGACAAAATCACGCTACTCTTGTGCATGAAAATAATAAGCATCTTCACAGTAGTCATAATTGATTGCCTGCCTGTTTTCACTTCTTAGGATTAAAATCCTTTACCCATGAAATATCGGCACTCATTCCAGGCCAGGGTCAAATTCTGCCCTCTGACGTGTTCATCAAATCTCACTAAAGCAGGTGGGAGTTGTGTGGATGCTGGGAGCGCAGATTTTGGTCCAAAGTGCCAGAATGAAAAGTTTTACCAATATACTTGGGAAAAAAATAACCTTTAGCCCATGAAATAACTCTTGATGGAGCTTTTTTAGCTTTTTTCCTAAATGCATGATCCTGCTCTGTGAAATCATATTTGAGGATCATAGCTCTTGAACCCACCTGATGCCCTAACTGGGGGATTTCAGTGCTATGGTTCAGAGACAACTTGAACCATATCAGTACAGCAAACACCACATGCTAACATGTATTCTGAAGCTACTAACTTGGCATCAAAAGAAGGGGGCTTAGCAACAAAAAAAGCCCTTCTAGCCTTACTAAAATTTACAAAATTTTCCTAAAATGTATTTGTCCAAATTATCCATATTTTTACTGTCAAATTTCCTGTGATGATTTAGATCTCAATCCTGCAAACAGTTAAGAAATGTGAGAAACTCTGTGAGCAGTATTTAGAGCTGCCTCCACAGGACCAGCAAAGGAATTTTTAACACTGAACACTGAGCCATAGCATGGGGACTTTATTTCTCCATGGGAAAAATTGAATTAATTAGAAGATAAAAATTATAACATGACCATATTGTTGGCAGATAAAGTACACTATCATTACTGCTAGGGGTGACAGTGGTCATTGTAAACACTTACTGGTGGTGGTGTGAAAAAATTGAAGGACTGGATCTTTGAAACTAGAGTGTTTTAAAGGATCCTGAACATTTCTTAAATTGTCACTGCAATTCCATGTAGCATGACAGAAGTGATAAAACACAATCTAATGGCAAAGCAATGGCAACCAGCCAGTTTTCCAAATCTCCTGGAATGTCCCGGTTGGATAAATGAGTGCTAATGCAATGCTGAACTACTCCACATTTGTGAATTACAGTTTGCAAGATTTCAAAAATGTATTTATTTTGGTGGCTGTAGTTAGTTCTTTCACATAGTTTAAGAAAATAGAGAAATCTATATATTTTCATTCGTGGTACAAATGCTAAACACTTCTATTTAACATCACAGTTTCCAGCGGTCAAGTTGCCTGTAACAGGATGATCTTTACTTTAACATTAACTAAAGTTTTTCTTTCAGTTCTCAAATTGTCAAGCTGTTTTTAATTAAATCATGGAAAAAAAAACAAATTCATAATCTGAGGGGGGTAGCAGTGCAACAGAGAGGCAGGCATCTTGGGATCAAATCCTGCTTTGATACCTATTTACGAAACCCAGTCATATTCATTTGGGTACAACCACTGCCACCAAGGCAATGCATTTTTGAACGTGTTTGTACCTCTTCACTCCTTGAAGCTCTTGTTGTGACATGAAATGTGATTTTGTGAATGCTCCAACTGCATCCAAAAGACAACTTTTATGCAAGGCAGATTTTGTTTGTCCGGAGAGGAGGACAAGTTCTTTTAAAAAATCCTAACAGCTATGGATACATACAAAAGAAAATCCAACTCCTTCTTCTTTATCCCCCTTTAAGGCCTGAGTGTTGGGAATGTGTTCTATGTCTTTTCTGATGATGGGATCACAGTCCTTCAGCCAAACGAATGTGAAATCCGGAGACATATCAGGCCCGAAGAGAGGATTTTCACAAATTATGTAAGTCCTAAACCCAGTAGCTACTGCTGACAGCTGGGAAACTTTCTCTTAATCTCTTCAAAGGTTGTTATTGCTAAAGGACCTGTTTGCCACAGGGATGTTGGAGCTTAGTGGGCTTCATGCAGCATCCCTGGGGTATAGAATCTTCTCTTGAAAATCAGGGGATCCACGTAAGTTCTAAGGCTGACATGGAGGATTTACTGACATGCTGCAGAGAATTTGGCTAGTTATCACATTAGCAAAGATTTTCATTTGTCTTTTTGATCTGTTTACTTATCCATGCCCCAAATTTGTAACTGAGCTTTAGGGAAGGTACAAAAGTCAGTAGCAGAAACATGCACATGTGATTCACTGGTGCTCCTTTTGCTGACGGCTCCATGAGCAAAGAAGTGAGCTAATTTGGGCCACTTTCTGCCCTTTGGAAGTGGTTTGCTGTGTTAAACCACAGCAGGGAGGCAAATAAGAATGCCCAGAAAATGGGAGTGCCATGGAGGTCCTCTGCATCTTCTGCCACTGAAAGAGAGACTGCATTGTCCGTGTTTGCTGTTGGCACTTTTCTGTCAGCACTGAATTTACCTAGCACTTGCTTTAGAAAATCACAAGGAAAATTTTTTCAGGTATCAGGAATGTCAAGCACTGGCTTGTAGGCAGTGGAGCTCAACATGGCCAGTGGGATAACACGTGCCTGGAGGCTCTGTGAGGTCAGTATTCTCAGCGACCTGTGTTATGTACTCTTGCACAGGAGCATACATCAGGCATATCCTCATGAAACTGTCAGTTCTAAAAAAACCACAGATGCTGAAATACATCCAGAAATGCTTTTTTAGTCACTCCTTTACTTACTTTCTAATTTTTTAAAGGGGAAGTTGAAAATGTGGTTAAAGAATGTGGTTCTTCTGAAAAAAAAAAAAAAGGTTCAGCCTTAATTTCCATTTTGGGAGGAATCAAAGGGGAGAATCACTCTCATGAGACCTGCAGGTTGGGTCAACCTCTGCTGCTGTGGGTCAAGATTGTCTTATGAGTCTGTAGTAAGCATTTTCTAAATCTCAGTAAATTTGTGGTTGATACTGATGTTTTTTTCCCCACTAGATTTTAATATACCTTAGAAGAAGTCCAGACTGATGCTTACCCCAAGGCTAGTCCTTACCATGGACTTAATACTATTAAGCCACACCTAAGCTTTATAAAGACAGAAATCCTGTGTTTCTTTTCTGAAGAACTGTAAATATTGAAGAAATGGTCCTGCAAAAACAGATTGAAAAGAACAAAACAGAGAGGGCGCTTTAGGAAATTATGTCAGCATACTGGTGTGCGTAAAAGGGATTTTTAACATCACTTGGCTGCTTTTCAGAGATGCCTCTGAGGGATTCCTACAGATCTCAAAGGATCCTTCCCTTGGTCTAGGGAGGATTGACTTTTTCTCCTCCCTTTTCCCTTTTACTATCTTGAGTGTTTGATACAAAGACAGTAACACCAGCCCAACTTTAAGAGTGGATCTACAAAAATGGTTGCTTCATTTGCTATTAGAGGGC
Source organism: Toxostoma redivivum (assembly GCA_013397375.1). Lineage (NCBI taxonomy): Eukaryota > Metazoa > Chordata > Aves > Passeriformes > Mimidae > Toxostoma > Toxostoma redivivum. Next base: position 288,990 of record VXBI01012885.1, read on the forward strand.
ACAAAGGCAGGTGGAGCAGCTGCAGCTGAGCCCTGTAGCAGAAAGACTGGTGACCTTTCCCTGCTTCCCCTTGGCATGGATGGACGCTGTGTTATGAGAGCTGAGGATGAGGAGGGCAGTGTGGAGGCTGGCAGGTGCCTGACTGCATGAATGGCTGCTGGAAGCCCAAGTCTGAGCTTTTGTATCATCTTCTAGCTTGTAGCATAGATTCCCAGCCTGGCTGGAGGAACAGAAAGGAAAATGCAGCCAAGTTATTGAGTCTTGTGTCTCCAACCTTTACTCGTGATCTCCACCGAGACACTCAGCCAGCAGAGCTGTGCTGCTTAGAGGTGACAGCTTTCTATCCATAATTGTTGCACATGATGTAGGTCCCTTCCAACTCAGGATATTCTATTCTATTCTATTCTATTCTATTCTATTCTATTCTATTCTATTCTATTCTATTCTATTCTATTCTATTCTATTCTATTCTATTCTATTCTATTCTATCCTGTTCTATTCCTCCAATACAGACACAGTGTTGACATTGCTTGTTGTACCTCCTCTTTCCCTGAACAAGCTCTGATACAGCTCCAATCACATTTCCCTTAGGTAGGTTAGACCATTATTTGATATTACCCAATATATGGTCTAAAATCAACGGTTGTGCTCACTGAAATTTATATGTGTTCATTCTCATTTTACCCCATTTCTTCCCCACAGCCTGGTCCCACACAAATGCTCTTTTAAATAAAGCATCTTGACAGAAGGAAGAGCAATGAGGAGTAGCAAACATACAGAGAGTTGTTGCTGAAATCAAAAGTCACTCTTCAAACTCAGGGCAGCTGTACCAGTTCTGCACAGGACTTAGTGAGTGGAGGATCAGAGACAAAATATGTAATCAGCAGCTGTGAACAGCATTTGGCCCAAAGCAGCAGAATATGGTTCCTTTTGAACAGGGGAAGTTTCCATAGCTTTAGGATCCTGCTTGTTTTGCTTCTCTTTCCTTGAGCACAGGTGTTTTAGAGCATGCTGTCCTGTGCAGAAAATGAAGACTTTATGAAAAATATAAAGCAATAACTCAATTAATGAAAATCACTGTTTTTTCAAAGCACTGTGAGATATTTCTATTGTTAATAAATGCTGACAGCACTGCAAGTCTTGATGAACCACAGCATGATTCAAAAGATCGATCCATAGGCTCTATGGTTATATAAATTCAGTGTAAGTTTGCAAGAGGTCCAGCTGTTTAATGTCATTGCATAGAGTCAGGCTGAAGTGTGGTACCTGATAAATTGATTATTTTATGTTTTCCAGGAAAGGGGAGAAATATCATCCTAATGGAATCCCCAGCGATTTTTTTCCTGTGGTTTACAAGGCTAAGCTTCTTGGTGCTCCAAGCCCGGAACTTGTAAAAATTAAACCTTTTCATTTTTTAACCCCTCAGGAGGAGATCTGTCCTAGAGTGGAAGGTGAAGACACTCAGTCCTGCCTCTGGGCTTCAGCAGTCAATGTCAGAGACAAGTACATTTATGTGACACAGCCAAAGCAGAACAGAGTAATGATAATTGATATCGAGACTCAAAAAGCAATACAGGTACTTAAAAGTGAACACATTATTCACTGATGGCAAAAGACTTGATATAGGACAAAAATATCAGATTTTGCCCAGTGGATCTGCTGGGCAAAGATCTGCTGGTTGGTCACTAAAGAGCTGGGCCTATGTTGCTTTCACCAGTGGGATCACATGGGGTTCACTGTTCTGTAACCTCACTGGCAGGAATAAACTCCTCTGTGGGTTGGAGATCACAGTCTCAGGGCTGCATCTGCAGCCAAGTTTACAGGGAGTCTGGTGACATAACATGGATGAATTCCTGGCTTAGCTGCCTGATCTGGGTTGTAAGCAGCTTGGAGCTGGTGTGGATAGAAATCAGATAGAAATTGGCCCTTGATCTACTGGCTACAAATAACAGCATAAGATGGAGTGAAAATGGCACCAAACAGCCAATTTTTTTCAACTGCTGCTGATTCTCCACTTGATTTGAAGTCAGAGCTGCACAGAGAACATAACAGTGGTGCATGAGAATGCCTGCAGTGAACTGATGTAGTATTTATCATGTGCATTTGGGTCACTGTGTAAATAACTCTCCCTGGGTTTTTTTAAGTTCTTGGATGTGGACCCATTACCAACCAAATTACATTACGACAAGTCCCATGACCAAGTGTGGGTGCTCAGCTGGGGGGACATGAGGCAATCATCACCCACACTGCAGGTAAGTCCTTACATTTTGGAGCCTTTGCTCCTGGGCTCATTATCACTGGTAACACACTGGTGGGTGGTGGATTGTAGGTAATTAACAGCATTTAATGGTCTGGATATAAAGCTGCTGTTTCATTTGCATATCCAGTGTGTTTTATTCATCCCTCCTCTGTCCATCCTCACATATTTTTCCTGCTGTTTAATTTGTTTTTAAGCAATGACTGTGCCACAGGCTGACAGCAGGGCTGTTTTGTTTTAAGACTGGTGACACAGCCTAGTGCTGTAAAGTTATACAACAAGGGCTGGCAGCTGGCTGTGAGCAGGACAAGACTGCTGTGCTCTGCAGCACTGGTGAAGCGCTTTGAATACTGGGTTCAGTTTTGGGCTCTCACTACAAGACAGACATTGAGGTGCTGGGATGTGTCCAGAGAAAGGCAACAGAGCTGGGGAAGGGTCTGGAGCACAAGTTTGATGAGGAGCAGCTGAAGAAGCTCAGTCAGTCTCTACAATTCCCTGAAGGAAGGTTGGAACCAGATAGAAGTCAGTCTATTCTCCTGTGTAACAAGTGATAGGACAAGAGGAAATAGCTTAAAGTTATGCCAGGGGAGGTTTAGGTTTAGGTTGGTATTAGGAAAAATGTCTTCACTGATAACTTTCTCAAGCCCTGGAACAGGATGCCAAGGGCAATGGTGGAGTCACTGTCCCTGGAAGGATTGAAAAGACCTGTAGATGTGGCACTTGGGGACATAGTTCAGTGGTGGACTTGGCAGTGCTGGAGAAATAGTTGGATCTTAGAAGGCTTTTCTGTCCTTAACAGTTCTGTGAGTCTGTGATTCTCTCACAGTAAAATGCAAAAAGGGGCTCTCTGGGGCATAAAAAAACAAACAAACAAACAAACAAAAAATAAAAACAACAAAAAAGCAGGAGAAGTAAAGCTTTGGGGACAAATTGTGTTATTTGGATTTTAGTGATTCCACTGCAAGAGTGCCAGTTATATCCGTGGAATTCCTCCATGATCAGCACCACCAGACCCACAGTGACACTGGGACATAGCATTGCACATGACCTTGGACAACTAAATTAGCTTCCACTTCTGGATCACCTTGGCAGATCTGCTCTTCTGTTGACAGTACAGAGAACATGGAGAGTAGTCATCTAGTGGGGCGTTTTTTTGCTGCTGTATGTTGTATGACTTGACACCAGTTGATGGATGTGATTTGATCCATCCAGACATCCCATTCTCTGGTAGTTGTTTTCTTGCTGCCTAACCTTTCTGGAAACAGGTGTCATATGAATACTCCTTCTGCCAGAAGTATTTGCTGCTAAGTTATTAAAGCATTCCTCAATAGGCAGAGAAGAAGGGGGGCTGTGCTTGCTGACCTAAAAAACAACAAATTTTACATTAATTGTTTACATTAATTGTGGGGCTACCCAAGGCTTCTGCTGGAGATACTGCCCCATGAAGATGGGATGAGCCATCCCCACCATCCACACACTCCATCCAGTGCTGACTGTCAATAATAAAGACTGGATCAGCTAGTCATCACAGGCAATTTCAGGAAAAGATGCTAAAACCAGAATGGAGGCATATAAATGAAGGTTTCCAGGGCAGCAGCACCAGGTTGTTTTACCTGGGGATGTGAGTTTCCTGTACAGGGTATAAGGAGTCAAAATGGGTTCTTTTTAGCCTTTCTGACTTAATTTCTTCCATCCAGCTGTGAGAAGCTTCTGTAATTAAAGGAGAGATGGCACAGGCATGTCATTATTAGGGAGAACACACCATCTGCACAGTTGGAAACTTGTTAGAAGGCTCCAGGATTCAGGTAGTCCTTTCTGTTACCTTTATGACGTGTAGTTACACACCAGAAATGAGATTAGCATCATCAGCAGCAGATCCTTTCTTTTTTCTGACCTTCTTTCCCAAAAGGTGGGCAGTGACTAATTGGGCAAAGTTCCTTCTTAAAACCTGCAGTGTTTGGTTGCAGACATGCAATAAAATACCTTTTTTTAATGAAGATGCTGCTGCAGAGGTTGATCTAAATTTCCACTCATTCTCTGGAAGTCAGGGATATATCAAACTGCCTGTGCAACCAGCTAACAGGATGCTGTTGTTTAGCCATTACTTCCTTGTTGGAAGCAAATGTCTGGCCTCTTGAAAGCACTGTGCTAGGGTAGGCATCCTTCTTGAGCAATCTAATTGGAAGAAATCTAAATGGCATGAGCAGAACAGCTGTCTGAAGTAATTATTTTAGGGATTTAGCAGGTCTTTAATGAATTATGTAGCTATAAATTCAAAGCAATGACTGCTGCAGATTAGAGCAGCAGAAGATCCTAATGAATGGACTAAAGTAATCTTAAATCCAGCAAACAATTTGAGCGTTTAGCATTTTAATTTTTGAAAACTTTTACTTTTCCTTTCTGGAGCAGTGGAGGAGCTGAGTTCCCCTGTCCATGGAGATCTGTGCTGTGCTGGAGGACAGGACCAGGGGACAGCCAAAGGGCACTTCTCCACTCCTCCCTGGACTTTATATCAATGGATGAAAAGTTTTTCTCCTTCAAAGTGATAATTAACTGCTGTGAATTAGTGTTTGATCCTTCAGGGTGGTAAATTATCACTGTGCATTTAAGTGAGATTAATAAATAGGACCATGAAGTAAATGTTTATTTTAGACAGTGAGGGATAAATCATAATGGTCGTAGTGTTGTCATACTGCTTCAGCTCCTGTTTGACTGCTCTTTCTCAAGATGTAAACAACTTATGAAAGTCATGTACTTCCCTTACAAATGTCAACCCTCAAATATTATTTACTTGCACATCTTTTCAAGACAAGTACACCAAACAGTGTTCTGAAGTCAACTGAGTCTGCTACACCCTGGAAAGAACCACTTAGTACAGTGCATGTCTCTAATCTGTATTTACCTTTCTGCCTTACTTAGAGCTTATCCTATGCTCAACCCTGTGTGTATTTATTGTAGGTAATTCCAGAGGCGAGCGCTGGGGAGGATCTGCACATTATCCACACACCTTTTGAAGGAGTAGATGATTTTTTTATACCACCTACAAATCTTATTATTAATCATGTTAGGTGAGAAATTATTTTAATGAATAATAATGGTGAGCATGCTGCTCCTTTCTCATAACCTTAAAGCACTTTACACATATGAATGAAGGAATGAATGAGTGAATGAATGAATGAATTAATTAATTAATTAACTAACTAATTAATTAATTAAGTTGTGATGAATCTTAACTATATTTATTCCCATTTTCACACATGAAATGGAGAAATGGTTGAGGAAATTGCCAGTAGTTATTCAGCTAATCAATAAAACAGCAAGAAACAATCCTGGGCCTCCTTTAGACCATGCACAGGTATTCAAACCTCACCTTAGTCAGCCATTCCTCCTTGCAGCTTATGGCACACTATCCTGGCTTACTTGTGCCCGGAATTTGATGGCCCAAAAATCACCCTCCTTGCCACAAAATTGTTGTGGATCTGGGAAGAAACCTGTATCAAGGATATATTGCTTGAAGTGGTAAAAGTATATTCTGCCTGAAGCATAGGATGTGGTTCTTTCATATGTTTCCAACTTGTTCAAGTATTGGATCTCTGCATGGGGTTTATGGCTGGAGCAGAAAAATTATATGCACTGTACATAAAAAAAAAAACAAATCTCCATGAACTATCAGTTTTGAATTTTAATGTAATGTAGTGGTTAATGAGGTTGTGTAACTAACATACTAATAACCTGGAGTAATACTGGCTGCTTCCCAGCAGGCACAGGAAGCCTCCCATTAACATTACCAAAATTGATGATAACTGCACAGCAATTTATACTATTCTTTCCATGTTATAACATAACAACTGTTTAACCATCTCTTGTCCTCTATATAGTTTAACAAAGTTAAACACTCAAAAAACATTATGTAACTCTTTACATTCATCTTAGGTTTCCTGCAGGAAACACTGAGAGAGAAGGGGTTACACTTAAATGATTATATGCTGAATCTGTTCCAAAATAAATAATTTTGCCTGCTGAAACACAAAATAATGATGCATGCCTCATGGCTGTCATTTTTAATTTCTCTCTACTTCATATTTCCAGTTCTCTTTCACAATTTCATTATGACTAATACTAGTGCCAGGAGGTAGATGACTGCTGAATGTTAAAGCCTGAGCTGAGAAGGTGAGAATTGGATTCAAAGACAGGAAGGTGGAACAGCTACACATTTTTGTTTATATAATTGTCTTTTTGGTTATGTATGATTAGTTGGCTGAAAAAACTCTATATAGTAAATATAGATTATTGTCTGTATTTTTCTGTATGCAAAGTTGCAAGTGCTGTCCCTGATTTCCTGTTGTATTTTTTCAGGGCCAAATCTTTGTCTGTTCTCTCTCACCCTCAGCACAGAAAAATAATTGCTTGCAGGCTAATGAGACTCATTGAGATGATGTTATAAATTCTCTACTCAGAAACAATAAATGGCAGTACCAGCATTTCCCAGGAAGGTGAACATTTAAGCAGTTTCTTCCATGAGCCAAGTAATATTTGTATGCAAATACTCCTACATATGTGTTTCAGCTGCCTCTTATTTTAGATGGATATCTAGAAATATATCCATTTTTATTAGTTCCAGGGGTAGACTGATGTCTATTAAAAGCTCTCTAAGTGCAAGGTTTAATTTGATATTTCAGATCACAGATTTCATGCAAGGGCTGAGCCTCTTCTGCAACTGTGGGCACATAAAATATATCCTGACCCACTTCTTTAAATGAAAGTTTATGATAAAAAACATTTCTTAACTTCTTCAGGCATTTGGCCAAGTATTAAGGAAGTCTTGGGGGGAAAAAAAAAGCTGTAAGGGAAAGAACTTTTTAAAGTGTACTTAAAATGCATTCATCCAGGAGAAATACAAGTGTCAGATCAAATTTCCATACACACAGTGCGCTACAACTCTCCACTGCAGATACTTTGTGAAGTCTCTAATGGATGTGAGTATAATGGGGAAATGAAAGGCTTAGCCCAGTGATTTTCATGGGATCATACGCTACATTTGCTCGTTCTTTAGAAGTGAAATCATTGCTGAGTGTCCCATTGACAGAGGAATTAAGAATAAAGAAATAAACCTAGTGTTTCAGGCAAAATATATATTATCTGCACAGAAGCACGTTGTCATTCACATTTCACAAGGCGATTTTACATCTTTTGACGAAGAGATACAACACTAAGCACTCACTTCATTTCCCTCTGTCTGCATTGAATGGATGAAAAGATACTTGATGTAAAATTAGTTTTTATAAGTCAGTGTCAGTGAATCCATTGGAACATAAATAGGCTGTTTCTAAGGGCTACCTGTCAAATTAAGCAGAAACCTTTCTTGGCTATTCTTGACCTTTTATTGTCTTCAGCAAAGGTCAGATGTGCTGCAGCATGTATCTTTTACAGAAAATTTACCCTCTGTTCACTGTTTTTTGCCTGTCTTGAGACAGAAAATAAAGACCCTTTATCTTCAGGACACCCTGGTTATGTTCCTCAAGAAATGTTTTCCACCTTCCCTGGGCTGGCAGGATGGTTTTTAACAGTCTGCTCTGCAAAGCAGGCATGCCATCTCCTGCAGTGGTTCCTAGGCACCACGGGTACCACAGCTTCCCTCTGGTGCTGTCAGTTAAAAGATGAGATTAGATATGGTCTTCATTCAGTGATTATATATTATATTGTACACAACTATATTTATTATATATAGTTACTCTCTGACCCCAACTTGGCAGCAATATGCTTTATTTTGAATGCTTTTCTATTTTGAGATTGAATGCTTGAATATATATTGAATTTCACTACTGTAATCTCAGACAGATTAAATACAAACCTGGTCAGTGTTAAACCTACTGAACATCCAAACCTTGATATAATTTCTGTAGAAATTGGTCTTCCCAATAAATTACTTTGGCTCTTGAAGATTCAAACAGCTAAGTACATATTCAAATTTCCAGGATCAAGACGTTGCTAATTTGAACTGAAATATACTCTTCCTTCTAGGATGTTTTAGAAGCACTAAAAGACATTTCTTACAAAAAGAGACAGCATTATTGCACATGCTTCCAAAACCAACAAAATAAAAGGTTCCCAATTCTGTTGACTTTGCTCAAGCATGTTACCGTGTCTCCAGAGGTGACTTCAGTATCTTGTTTTCTGTTTCAGGTTTGGCTTCATTTTTAACCAGTCAAAACACATGGTTCACAAGATTGACCTGGAAACTGTGACCTACATCAAGACCATCAATCTCAAAGCCTACAGCTGCGTGCCTCAGGCCATGGCGTACACACACCTGGGTGGCTACTACTTCGTGCAGTGCAGGAGCAGCCGCTCAGTGGCCACGCCACTGCAGCTCATCATCGACAGCGTCAGCGACGCCGTCATCGGCCCCAATGGCGACGTGTCGGGCACGCCGCACGTGTCACCTGACGGGCGGTACCTGATCAGTGCGGACCAAGGCAGCGGCAGGATCAGAGTCCAGGCTCTAACTGTCCGAGGGGAAATCAAGTCAATATATGACTTAAAAACAAACATACACATATCTGATCTGACATTTCAGTCCTCTTTCACTGAAGGCAATCAGTACTATATATATGCTACTTCACATTTGCAAACAGATGTGCTTTTTGTAGAGCTGTCAACAGGGAGAATGAATGTACTGAAGAATTTAAAGGACCCTATCACATCCAAAGACTGGCCCTGGAGCAGCTACAACAGAATTATGAAAGACAGTGGATTATTTGGACAGTATCTTATTACACCAGCTAAAGATTCTTTGTTTGTTATAAATGGGAGGCAAAATACATTACGCTGTGAGGTTTCAGGTATAAGGAGGGGTAACACAGTGGTCTGGGTTGGGGAGGTATGAAAGGGCAGCAGCAGTGGAGCCTTCAGCAGGCAAGGACCAGTTGGACCTTTACACTGCAGGAAATGAGCAGTAGCATTGTATATTTTTACACTGGGAAAACAAAAAGAGAAAAAACGCTGTATAGGCTTCATGGTATAACTGGTCTACTTGCAAGTTTTATAATATAACATATGCTCTGCTAATAGGAAGTGGTTTTGAAGGGATATTTTTATTTATGGGTATGATTTGTGGTTATGAGAAAAATGTTGGGAAGCAAATAATATCTCCACTGAGATATTATACAAGCCACGAAACCTAATAATTCTGTAGAACAAAACAGATTCTGACTTTCCATACTGAGGAGCTTTTATGTTATGTCCAAGCATCAATTTTCTTCCCTGCATCCTTTGCCTGTTGGTTGTACTGACTACCCCACCCCAGCACAGGGAGACGGCAGCAGCGAGGACTATTCACCTTTGAATATTCATTCCCCTTTGGATGATGAGACAAAGTAAACATCAGTTTACTGAGCAGTTTTCAACCCAGAGAAACCTAGGAGAGTGATTTAATGAAAACTGATCAGTTTTCTCCGCAGGATGGCTTTGAGAGAACTCACTGATGTGATTTTAGAAGGAGGCATCACAGAAATAGTAACTGTCAGCTCCCTTGCTGCTGTGCTTCATTTTGCTCTTGGTCTTACTGAAGGCAGTGGGATGAGTCCCCCCTCTTCCAGTGCATATTTTGTGATTGTTTTTAAGAAATTTGCCATGAAATATCCAGGCCATTACCCATAGAGGCCTGGGAAAAGGCCGAAAAATACTGACAGGGGAGTCAGAGTATATGAAAACAATTTTGTTGAGAAGGTGGCATTAGTCTTTCAACAGCTCATGAGTGTGGTCAGTTTGGGAACAGTATGCAAAATCTACTCTTTGCAGGCAGAGAATTAGTTATGGCTATTCCCATAGGAGACAACATCACTTCTAGAAATCATTGGTTTCTCTCATTAAATATTTAGGAGCACTGGAATCACTTGTTTCTTCATAAAATAACAGTCATAATAACAGAGGTTATTTTTAATAGAAAATTCACTCATTTTCTAGTCATAGCCTTAATTTGCCTATTTATTTTCAGAACAACCAGGAAACAATTTTTCTTTGGGTTTTTTTTTTTCTTTCTGTTTATAGTACTTGTTTATAGTCAATTATCTTTTAGTTATGAGCAAAGACATTAACACAAAAGCAGTGAATTATCTAAGAACGTAACAGCTGGCATTGAGAAATTTCAGTCAAGTTCCCATAAAAACATACAGCCATTTATTTACACACTTGGAAGATATAAAAAATTTCTGTTTGTATTTTTCTAACTTTCTGTATCCATCACCATGAAGTAATGAGAGCAAATGCTGTGGCAGCAGAGCCAGGCAAGAAGTGGTGCCATCCAAGCAGCTGTAACCATCACTTGGAAAATGGGATCTTCAGGTGGGTGAAACCTCTCTGCAGGTAAATATCAGTAGCATTGGAGCCACCCATTGGCCTCTGGAAAGACCCAGCTTGGTTTGTCAAGGACCTTGTTGCCCAGAGCCTGTAGAAAGCTGACCTTAAGGTAGTGGTGTCAGAATTATTTCCCTTCACAGATGCTTTAAGTCACCCATTCCACAACACAGAGGGATTTTAAGCAAGAATGATATAGAATAACACTGGCAATCTTTGCTTCAAATGTTTATCAGAAGAGCAGCATTTTAGCATGGCTGTAGACCTGAGGTATTTCACACCATTTCAGTTCTATAGAGACTAGATAAATCTGTTCTGACAGACAAAGAAAGGGAGCTGAATCCTTTGTATTCATTAAACATGAAGTCCTTGAAATTGTCCTTCAACACCCATATGCTGAATCCTACATTTCTTTCACTTATGAGCCATAGGGGTTAGAAGAGACTCTTCCATCATTGCAGCACAGACATGAAACAGATGGGCATAGCCTTTCTTTAGCAATGCATGGTGTCCATGATTTTGTAGTCATCCCATTAGGAAAGATATCCCATGTCAAAGAAAGGAGAAGACCAGCTTCGTAAGTACTTTTAAATATGCACAGCTCCTTTCTTGAACAAAGCTGAATCCATACATTGCAGCCATCCTAAATGTATTTTACCAAGACCAAATACTGCTTTCATGTTACCTTTTATGACTTCTTGAGATTTTATTATGCCTGTGTTAAGTTTTCCCTGTAGAGACATTCATTGTGTCATAGATCAAGCAAATATTACTTTTTAAAGAATATTTTAAAAAAATGAACAACTGTATATATATGTTCAGGTAAATATTCTTGAGGCTGGCTTATATATAGGCTGTGAAAGATGTGTAACAGACCTCACTTTTTCCTGTTTGTTGCAAAGTATTGGAATAGCATTCCCTTTAAAAAATCCCACTTGGACCTTCCAAAGATGTTTCCTTTGTTCCCTCTCCAGCCCAAGTTCTGGTGATATGTTTTTCTAAAGTATCCTAATGGTTATATATCATACTTAGAAAATGAAATATAATTTAGATTGTCCACACTACTTGTGAACAGTTCCAATGGCAGTCAAATCTGACATTAAAGTGCTGCACATTTGTTACTCCTTTTTTTTTTTTTTTTTTATGACACAGAAATTATATATATATTCAAAAAAATGTTTCAACTCATACTTGCCTTTCAACTCTGTCAAAAAGAGACTACATTTCCTTGTGGGCAGTTTCTTTCACTATCAATTTGGTTCTCCACCAGTTCACACTTAATTCCTAGTTACTAAATTATTAATTAATCATGGTAATTTATCAAAATTGAATTAATGACCTTTTCATTATCCTACACACTTATATGTCAGTAGGATGTTCTGACACTAGAATCATAGGAAAAATAATCCTTGGTTGCCACTAAGACTCCCATGCCAAGATCAGATGTATTTGCCATTCATCGCTGAGGTTAAACAGCAGTATTATAGAAATGCTGTTTTGTCTTAGTATTTCCTTCAATGTTTTCACTTTCTAAATGGAAATGCCTGTTCAGAAACCATCCACTTTTAAATTGGAAGCAAAACTCACAATACCCTTATTTGGAATCTGTGATGGTAAACATTCTTATAATTTAATACTTTTTTTTTTAATATGTATCACTAAAGAAAATCAACGAAAGTACCAAAATATTTTGATGGCCTTGTCTGCAGAATGGGTGGGGGACGGGAAATGTCAGGCTGGGTAGGTTCCCCCTGCAAAAGAGACTTCATGAGGGGCTATTGAAAAACACTGCCTTGAAGGCTTTGCGCCATTTTGCTGCATTGACCTCCATGAACACAGCTTTGCCCAAGAGGAACACCAGTCCTGGTGACCTGTTGACAGGTACTTATTTACTTGATTTATACCATGATTAGGTCTTAATTGCTAGAGTGCTTGGTAGTGGGCTGGATGCTGTGTAAAACTGATAAAACAGGTCAAGATCTCAATTCCGTAAGGAGATAATGGCTAATTCCCTGTATGACCCTACAGCAGGTCAACAAAATGAACAGGAACACAGGAATAGAGGCTGGGGAGGCATGTGCAATAACTTGGTTATTCATAAGAGATGTGGGCATGCCATAATGCCTTTGTATTTTTTTCCCTAAGACCACCTTTTTCCCTTCCTGTACAAGGCTGTGACCATCTCTCAGGTTACAGGTATAGCTGTCACTCTTCACTGACCCCCTCAGGACCCAAGGTTTTCCCAATCTGCCATGTACCCTTATGGCTCACCGCCTCACTCTCCAGTAATTGCTTTCTTAGAAGACCTGGGGATAAATCCTGCTTTTCTTAATGGAATGCATTTTATGTAAGGTAAGCAGCAGCACTGGCTTTCTGTATTGGATTCCCATCTGAAACCAGCAATGATCACCTGACTCACTGCTTTGCACATTTTCTCAATGGGCCAACAAAAAAAAAAATCCAAACCAAATAGCCCGAAGCCCCTGTAGTATGGTTAACTTATGGGAAACAGTGATCAGTCTTACAAGTGGCTCTTCCAGTGCTGCTATTTGCTCACTAGAGCTCATTTCCCCCAGCCTGGCAAGCTCCCCTCCAACCTACAGAAGTGCATCCCCTCTGCCAGTCATGGGCTACCACAGCAGGTAGCTGCTGTTTCTAGAGTTAATCATCCAATAATGGTTTGAGTTGGAGGAGACTTTAGGCTCTTCTCATTCCAAGCCCTGCCATGGACAGGGACACCTTTCACTAGAACAGATTGCTCCAAGCCCCATTCAATCTGGCCTTGTACACTGCCGGGGATGCAACACCCACAATCCATGTTTCACACTTCCTTTCCCTTTGTGCACCTGTGCACAAGGTGCTTCAGATATGATGTGGGCACACCTGCCCATCACTGTGGTGTCCCACTCACTTGGCTGCTGCCAACTTCCCCAACCACTTCTGCAGAAAAGGATTTTTATTTATATTCTTGTTAACTTTTTGAAGTAGACTGAAATAAAACACAGGGACATCTCTCCATCTGGATACCAGGAAGACTCATGTGTTTCTTTTATACACAAGATGGTGTTATGGTGTATGGTGTTGAAGACCAGACAAATTCCCAGCCAAGCACTGCAAGCCCAGGAATGGACTGCTCCTCTCTGCTAGTGGAGGAAAAACACACCTGAAATGTCACTCTTCTTTTAACCTGCCTCCAACAAGAGGGTTGGGGGTTTATTTGGTTGGTTTATTAACACTTGTTTCTAAAAGAATAAAATAGCAAGGCTATAAAGATTTTTTAAAATAAGCCTGGAAAGAGAGATCAGTGACTGGCAGGCAGGAATCTTACATCTGCTCATGTCTGCTAGAAATCAGGATGCCCTAAAAATGCAAAGGTGCTGACCTGAGGGTCATGCATGAGTGATGGGGGCTGAGCTGAGCCTGGGCTGGGGCCATCTGAGGAAGGGGCTGCAAATACAGACCTGACATTATTCATTTATTTTTTTATCCCATGCAATGTGAGCTTGTTGTCCAGCCCAGCTTAATGCATTGCCAAAAATACCCTCAATTCTGGCTGCCCAGAACAGTGCAGAGAGATTTACAGCCTGTAGTAGCAGAGCAGGATGGTTTGGGTGGGACCAGTTGTACTTGTTAAGTTCTTGGCCCAATCTATTTTCCGCACCAGCTGAATTAATGCCCATTACTCAGTTCCGTGGCAGCAAAAAGTCATCACCATGCAGCCCAGAGGGAAGATGTAGCAGTGCCTTCACACTGCTGTTAATGACCCTCAGCACCTTGGCACAGGATGCTCATGTGACTTACAGTCCTCACAAATTTGACTGGCTACTAAAGAAGCTCTCTACCTCTGGGGTTTTTACCCTTGTGATTTTATTTGTCCCTTATTCCAGAAAATCATGAAAAAAGGTGGAAATTCATCTTAATGGCACAAAAGGTTCTTGCATGTCTTGTCTTGAGTTCAAGACAAATACAGGGATTGTGGGTCATATTTTCCAAATGTTTGTAGCTGAAAACAAAATGCATGAAAAAGAAAAAAAATTCCAGTTCACAATACTAACTTCAGAAGAAAACAAAAATAAAGAACAATAAAAAGAGTTCTGGTGTGGTGCTCCTACCAAGCAAATTGCCACATCCCAGAGGCTTGTTTAATTAAGCACTTCAGCACTAATCCTCAGAAGTCTGTGGTGTCTTTGACATTTGTCCAAAGCCATCAGATGAAGGCAGTGAGCACAGTGAGGGCAGAGAGCCAGTTGTGCCTCATAAACACAAGTACTAAATCAAACAAACAACATTCAAATTTCCAAAGGTCAGACCACTGGCATTTCAAGAAGCGTAGCTCCAGTTCCTAGGTTAGCACAGGTTTCTCCCACTGTTGCACACAGGTAATGCCAGGCATGGCCTGATGGCCACATCACTCCTGTGCCATTGGATACCCAGCCTAGGAGCTGCATGCTCTTCAGCTACTCTTAAAAGAGAGTGTAAACACAGCTGGCACTGCAACAACCTGTAGTCACAGCAGAGCAGGGTGTAGAGTTACCCAGAGAGGAGTTTACTGCAAGGAGTATTGCAGGAGAGTTTTTAGTGTTTACTTAAGGCTACAGAAAACTCAATGTTTATGGGCTTTCAGAAACTGGAGTTTCTGTGGAGGAAAGTTCATAATTTCTTCAGAGGATTTGCTTTGAGGGCTGGCAAAGCATGAGCTGAGCTGGCTGAGACAGGAGAACCAGGCTGGCATCTCCCTTTTTTTTCCCTTCAAATAAGGCATTGGCTAGGAATTTGGGGTGGTAGGAGTTTTTGAACAACTGTTCTATTTCCTACTTTTAAAACTCATCCTGTAGGCCAGCACCTCCTGTACCTGTCAAAGGTGTTCTGAGCATTAACAATGAATTTTCCTCAACTGGACATCATCTCTGTTTTGCAGACAGTTCCATATTAGCTGCTATATTATATTCCTCTGTATTTGGAGTGTTGCATTGGGTTTCACTCTTAGTTTCACATTGAATCCAATATAATTACTTTAAAACAGTTTCCAAAATGTTGATGTCTTAAGAGTTGATGGATCACAAAGAGAGGCTAAATACTGGCTTATTATCATAGAATCATAGTATGATTTGGGTGGGAAGGGACCTTAAAGCTCATCTCATTCCAACCCCCTGCCATGGGCAGGGACACCTTCCACTAGACCAGGTTGCTTCAAACCCTGTCCAACCTGGCCCTGATGGGGCACCCAGAACTTCTCTGGGCAACCCATTCCTCATTGCCCCTTTCTTTCTAGTGACTGATATGTAATGGTCCATCTCCTGCCAGACAGCTCAGCTTCAGCTTGATCTCTTTCTCCAAACCATGAGCACATCAAACCCCAGTGCAGACCGCACTGCATACTGTGTTGAGCACAGCTGAATTCCACCAGGAAGATGCCCCACACTGACTCAGACAGCAAGTGCCAGCCAGTCTCCCTCGGCACTTTTCCCATTCTCAAGCTTGCTCAGCACAAAGTCAGCTCTGTGTAAAACACAACTTCAGCTTTGAAGCTGGCTGATTCTGGCATCCTACCATTTGCACATAGGATGCCAGCTTTGTCCCACAGCCAAAATTTGTTAGTATTTTCACTCTGTAAAATTATTTCAGTACACTAGATACATTGACTTCTTTATGATTTATTAAATATATTTTATTCTCTCAAGGCAAGGCATTTTCTCAAGCCTAAAATCTCTTCACATGATTTTTTTAATTGATTTTTTAATATCTTAATTTTTCCATAATTTAACGGAGGAATGGGATGCATTTGCATGGCATTGCCCCTTCTTCCCTCACATGTGGACCACACTGGCAAAAACCCCCCATGGGTAGCAATTTCTAACACCTATAGGGCCGATAGAACATCAAGCTCAACCATTCCTCCACCCTGCCACCACTAAACCATGTCCCTAAGTGCCACATCTACACATCTGTTAAATCCCTCCAGGGATGGTGTCTCCACTACTGCCCTGGGCAGCCTGTTCCAGGGCTTGACAACCCTTTCCATGAAGAAATTTTCCCTAACATCCAATCTAAACTTCCCCTGGTGCAACCAGCTAGCACCACACCTGGCACCTGCCCCTCCACAGCTTGTTCTGGTGTCAGAACTTCTTCTAAAAGCAACAGGGTTGAACTAGGTGAGTTCCCGGTGTTGTCAAGAACATTGTACTACTGCTCTATGGGTTTATATTTAAGATTAGCTGGACATGTCTATGTATTTATTTATAATTATAATTTTGGCTTGGGAAATTTAGTCTGTCTTTATATGTAATGCTGAGACACAGATTGCTAATTATCAATATGTCTAATATCATCTTCGTAATAGTCCTAAGGCAAAAATATCCCACTTTTGACAAGCACTATTTGCTGAAACAAATTTCATTTAATTAAGACATGAAATCTGGACTGAAAGACAGCCTAGTTTGTCAACAATATTAACTGCAGCATATACTGCTAGAGGTTAAGTTTTTCATTAAGACTTAATGGTAAAGGCCAGGAGCTTTTGGAAAAATTTCCTAAGCTTCCCTGTAATAACAAGGTTAAGCTGGCTCATTTTCCCGAACAGTATTTTACTTTAGAAGCTGAAATCAATGTTGATAAAAACACTCA
Organism: Toxostoma redivivum; assembly: GCA_013397375.1. Taxonomy (NCBI): domain Eukaryota; kingdom Metazoa; phylum Chordata; class Aves; order Passeriformes; family Mimidae; genus Toxostoma; species Toxostoma redivivum. The sequence goes on from VXBI01012885.1 coordinate 306,226, forward strand.
ATTTGACAGCTTTAGAGGTTAAAGTCCTCTCTGTATCCTAAAACCTCCTTTCACCAACACAGTCTGTTCTGTGTTCTGCCCCAAGGTCTGGAGAGCCTTGAACCCCCACAGAGGTGCATGTGGGAGCACAGGGACTGGGTCAGCAGGAGCATCACACTCCTGAGTGCTTCTTGTAACAGGCTGGAGGTTAAAAAACCATCCCACCTTGAACCACATTGGCTTCATGGGATTCATCCCAGGAGGAGGTTGTGGAGGTTGTTCACTGCTCATCAAGTGAGGCTCATTAATGTGCAGAGGGGTGGTGTGCAAAGCCAGCAGCTCAAGGTCTGCAGCATCCCATATGGCAGTAAAATTATTCAAGGAGAAATTATGCAGATAGTCAACAAGTTCAAGTTGCAATGAATTATGCTGTAAACATCAGCACAAGTAGCAGTCAATTTGTGTTAAAAGTCAACAAACATAGTTCACTTCTCCTCTTTGAGGCCCTGGTGGCTCAGGGATATTGGGATGCTCTAACAAACACGCTATAGCTATGGCTCTTATATTGGTCTGTGATAGCAATGGTAAGTTAGCAGGAAAAGAATGTCTGAAAGTAACAGCCATCATGCAAAGGACACAACACTTCATCCACTGGCAGCTCATCCACTAGTTTTCTAGACATAGAAGAGGGCAAGCGTGGGAGGAAAAAGGGCAGCAGGGTACTGGCTTTATTGCAGTTACAGCTATAGGCTGACTCCTAAAATGCCACAGGGGGGAATTACTTCCAACAGATAGGGGGCAGGGTTAGATTAGTTATTAGAAAGAAATAAACACCTGTGAGGGTGGCAAGGAACTGTCATAGGTTGCCCAGAGAAACTGGGAGTGCACCATCCCTGGAGGGACTGAAAAAGCATGTAGATGGGGCATCTGGGGACATGGCTTAGTGCTGGTCTTGGCAGTGCTGGGTTAATGGCTGGACTGGATGATCTTAGAGGTCTTTTTCAACCTAAATGATTCTGTGATTCTATGACTCTGAATAAAGCACAGGTTTTAGAAACTATAACCAGATTTGTGTCAAACATCCTTAAAAACATCACCAAAGCAAGAGGGAGGTTGACACATGTAGCTGCTAGGTTAGGGTATTAACCCTTTAGATGCGGTGGAAATAAGACACAGCTACATGGTCCCTCTCAGGACAGGAGAGACAAGTTTATACTAAAAAACACACAGTTTAAGTACAGTCTCCCAAAACTCAAAAAACAGGGGAAAGCTGATTGGAGCAGAGAGAAGACACTTCTTTCCCGGGCCTGGTCATGCACCAAGACAGGTGTTAATCTATGTTGTTAATTCCATTCTGTTTTTCACCGTATTTCATTCTGTTTTGACCAAATTATCATCCTGGCAGAATTGCTCCTCAGCTGAAGGTAGAACCAGCTTATTAGCCTGAGAACAGAGCTGAGAAGCTCTGGCCTGGAATATTTTCCAGGCTATAATTTTCCTAGCTTTCTCAAGTGTGTATCCACAGATACAGTCATCACACAACATCAGGCAATGATACAGAATAAATTTGTGTTTATTTAAATCCTTGCAACAATAAAATCAAACCCATCAGCTGTGGTTTCCAAGTGTTTCTTTGAGTCAGCCAAATTAATCTCTGAATTATCTGCAGCAAAGAGAAAATAGACACACTATTAAGCTAGGCTGTAAATATCACTGAAAAGCACACCTTGACTGGTAAATCAGGGGCTGTGGTGACAACAGTGTTAAGGCAAACTGGCCCATGCGATGATATGCATTATTGCTCATTAGGGGCAAGTAATGTATTTGTGGTGTTGCAGGAGAGATGCAGCTAATGGATGCTGGTTGTGTAGCATAACTTGCTCATGAAATCTTTCAGACCATTGCCAAGAACTCCCAAACTGATAGGTGGAATTGACAGATGGAAAGATTTACACTTCTTTTCACACCTCCTTGGGAAGGCTGAGATGATCCAGAGCATGCTGTGAGTTTGCTGAAAACTCTATGTCAGAAAAAGCTGTGGGTCACCAGCCCTGGGTCCAGGCTGCCTGTTCCCAGATCATCAATAAAGTGAATATGGCATCTTCAGGGGTTTGCAGTCCTTTCACCTCAGAGCAAAAATATATGTTCAATGAACCTTATGACTTGCTGGAGCTGTGTCTGGAGCTGGAAGCTGAAGGAGCACATGAGCTCTGGTACCAAGGGGGAAACCTGGGGTCCTGCACTGCATGAGGTATGTGGGGGTTTTGAAGACTCATCAGTCACCAGGAAGGGTGTGTGTGTGTGACTGATACCCAAATGTGGTCCATAGGTACCCCAGGAAAAAAAAATAGTTCCACTTCAGTAGAGTGAGTCTCACTATAGTGCTGTGATGTATAAACACATGAAAAGGAATAGGAAAAAGTAAGGAAAGTTTAGTATAGAATTTCCTGAATTTAATAGAATATACATTGCTGTCAACTCTAGTAACATTGCCATTTCAATTCATTAGAAGTCCAGACAAATTAGATGTTTGTATTAATTTAAAATAATTTCTCCTCTTTGACCTAGCCTAATTTGTCATATTATGTCTTTCTGCAGTGCTTAAGCTAGCTGCTGTTTAAATGAACCTAAATGAATATATGAGTAAAATATTTAGTTGTCATTAACAAGGTCCATTAAAATTCAAGACCACAGTTTCTGTGCAGATATTTTTGCCAAGCCAAACACAAACTATTCTCCTACAAATGTAGGATTTGTATTTCTTGCTGTATTAAATCCAAATTATCTTATGATAGTGTTTTCACAAATAACATAGGAATTTGAACTATAGTTACTGCAAAGAAAAAGAAGCAGCAAAAGGGAAGTGTTATGTCTCAATATATAATCCTTATTCAAATAATATTTACCCCTTTTTTCCTAATAAAAACCTCCCATGTTTCTGCCATTTTATATATATATTTTTAGATTTTCATGCCATTTTTATGCAGCTACATTTTGGCTGTGAAAAGAAGCTGGATAATCAGCAAGCATCTACCCAAATGTTGCAGTGTATTATTTTACTGTTGTTTTCCCCCTTTTAAATGGTTTGTTTCAATGTTGTATACCCCTGTTTGTTGTAATGTCAGTTGTTTAAATTCCCGCCCTATCCCTATCAACCTGCCCTTGTCCCATCCCATTTTCCCAGATGGTTCTCTATCAGTCTCCCTAATCCCCTCCCCTGGCAATGTTAATCCTCCTCAACCCCTCCCAATTTTCTAGAAGTTTCTATGTCAGTTATCTTTTCTTTTGAGTCATGATTTGTTGTTACATGTTGCTCCCCGCCTGTGTTCTCCCTCACTGGTTGATTATGTATTCATCCCTGCCTTGTGTTCCTCCCCCAGAGTACCTTGATCGGTGGATGTGTTGTACCCTCCCTCAGGACCTCCCCTGTATTTAAGTTGTTGCACCCCTTTGATTTTGCCTTTTGTTGGATCCTCTCCTTGCTGTCTGCTGCTTCTGGACCCTGCAATAAACCCTTCCCTTGGACCAACACAAGGACTCCCTCTCGTCCTTTGCCTCTCCCGGACATGGGCGGTACCAGAAGGGCCTCGCAGCCCTGGCTGTATCTCCTGGGAACAGCCCGCTCTTGGTGCCGGTACCTGCCCGCGGGAGCTGGCGGGGCGGGCCGCGTCCCCCAAACATTCAAATATTCGATGTTGGAAATTTTTGTTTACGTCAGCCCTGGATCCAACAGGTAACCCATGAGTTACAGGTAACCCATGAGTAAGCTTCTCTCATAACTGCATTATTCATTTCTTCATCATCTGTAATAGATAGTGTCAGTGAAGACCACATAAATTATATTTATCCAGTGGGCTTAACCAAAGAGATAAGAATATTGCTAAGGATATATTACTGTGGTTGCCAGATGGGGAGAGGGATAAGGAGAAAATACAGGACTTCCTCAACATCTGGAGCGAATTAGGTTCAGAACTGAATAAACCGGTAAAAACAATGCAAATGTTAGCTACAGCTAACATAACCTCAAAAGATCCATTCCAGAATGCTCCTCTGGTAGACTCCAGCAAAAGCTATTACTGTAGTTTAATAATGGGATAGATAGATAGATAGATAGAGAGAGAGAGAGAGAGAGAGAGAGAGAGAGAGAGAGAGAGAGAGAGAGAGAGAGATAGATAGATAGATAGATAGATAGATAGATAGATAATCAAGTGGGTCTCCAAAGATGATATGTATTATCATTACATTTAGCAGGCAGGACATGGCATGCAGCAAAAAATGTTCTTTATTTCTCCTACAGCACCAAACTCTGTGGCAAGGCATTTCTGCTTTTTCAGCTCTTCCTTATTAAAAGATTTTATAGAAGACTTAATTTAAATGTACGCTTCTGCTGCTCCTGGCCGTGGTTTCCCAGGTGTTCAGGTTGACTCGTAATGTCATGACTACCATCTGTTGACTTGTCTGGGGTGTTCAGGGAGATCTTTCCATGCAGTCTGATTTTATTTCTGCCTGAAATCCACGCTCCTTCCTTTGGATGACATCCAGAAAATACTTGTGATTTTTCATTTTTAAATACTGCTTGCAACTTGCTACATGCTGGCTGGAGAGCTGAGAGGTTCTTGGGGAAATGAGTGACATCAACATGAGCCATTTGTCATAATGACTATGAAAATTGAAGGATAAGATGTACATATTAGCATGACAATAGGAAGAGGGCTCACTTGTTCACCCCATCAAGCAAGTGAGACTTTCTGCTTCAAACCAAGCCCCCTCTCACCCCATACTGATCATGGTTTGTGAAGCAACCCCAGTGATGGACCCAGCCTCCTTCACCCCAATTCAAGAGCCAGGAGCTGAGAGCAGGAGAGAGGTGGCACATTTTCAGCTTGAAAGCAGAAAGGTGTGTTATGTGTGGAGAGAAGAATTAGTTAAATATTAGTAAATAAACACAATTTTAGCTATCAGTTAAGCCTACAAAGGCAAAGGCTGGACTCATCTTGGAGGACTTTTTTTGCCCTGTGCTGCAAAGTCTCTGCAAGGACCCAGCAGGAGATGGACCTTGTGATAAGGGGCACATCAGAGATGTCACAGCAAAGGACTCTGCAAGGCCAGCTGGGCTGCTGGGAGCAGCAGGACTCTGACTGCTGACAGGTGAGAAGGCAGAGGGACAGGGATGTGCAGCAAAATATCTATAAATAAAAGCCAAAGCCCAGTGAGTTCTCCCTGTTAAGGCTGTTGCAGCCCATCTCTAGATATGTCTGTGTGTGAGTGAGAAAGGGAATCACAAAAGGTATCAGAAAAAGAAAAAATAAATATTCCCTTCCCCAGAAAACTAACAGTTTCTGTTTATACCCCCACTTCAACCTGATGCTGGGCAAAAGGAACCGGTTCCCCTTTTGCAGGCTGGGCCATGAACCTGAACTTGGGCAGCTAGTGAATTACTACAGGGGAGCAGACAAGCTGTGCCACAAAGCATCTCTGGTGAAACTAATCAAGACAAGCCCTGAGCTATCGGAGTCCTCCACATGGTTCCCTGAATCACCCAACAAACTTGAAGATCCCCATGGCTTCAGCACAGAATGGAATTCACCATCTCATAAGCAAGTCAAGGACATTTTATTTATAGTTTTTATTATTGTACTTGTGTTTCCCTGTTTAATTCACTGTTTACAAAAATCTGTGGGAAGAGCTTTCTTAATCAATAAAGAGGAGTTGTAGAGGTACAGGGCCCAACAGAGGCCGTGGCCCTCCCCTGGAGGGAAAGCCCATAAAGTAAAAAGCTTACACCTCTCCCCTGAAGAGGTAACCTTTATGCAGGCTCCTCTCGTTATGGCGTGACAAAATCTCTCCCACAATGGTGTTCAGTTGTATGCAGATACTTTGTACCCCATTGGCCCTGTTGCTCTGTCCTGCCCCTTGCTTTCCCTACATAAACCCTGCTCCCTCAGGCCTCATTGATCAGTCTTCATCCCTGGACCTCTTCACAGCAGAAGAATAAAGCTCTCTGAATGAAGCTCTCTCTCATATGAAGGCTGTTGTCCTTTTCTTCAGTGTTGCCTGCAGCAGCAGCTCACAACTGAGTTGAAATCACTCAGTGTCCTTTTAAGGATGCTTCTCTGGGAAGGTCATGGTGCTCTGACCACTACTGCCTGCTACAACACGTGAGTACAAGTTTCTCTTCTTATTCAGTAGCAGCTCAGAGCTCAGAAATGGACTTCTGCCATACTGCCTCGTAATATAATAATATATGTGTAATATCTGAAGATCAAGACCATTTCTCTATGAAATTAGATAACAAATAATTAGATAATTTTAATTTACTCTATGAATCTTCTAGAGAGTAAACTGCTTACAGGCAGCTAATGCAATAAACTTACTTTATAAGCAGAAAGCAACACCTGTTACCATGAAGAGTCTGCAGCAGGCATTAGGATTCTGTGCACACCCAGCCGTAGTTAAACGTATCATGAAGTTGGCATCCTTTCCTATTCAAAGCACACTTTTCAAGATTTATGTATTGCAGACAATGAGATAGCACTAGAATCAACTTGTGCTCGACTTATCTTGCATTCAGCCCCTGTCCCATGGCACAATAACTATAATAATAAAGGTAAGACAAGGCATGGAAGTTAGGTCACTTCTTCATGTGGCAAAGGAAATACTACTACAGCCCCACACCCATCCAAAGGAATGGCGAAATAGTCATGCTGGAAGGGTATCCTTAAGGTCGCAAAATCAAGTAGTAAAAAATTAAGCCTCTTCATCAGTCTTCCTCCCATACTCACTGCTGTCAGGGATGTAATTAGAGGGAGCATCCCAGGCCTGTAAGCAAAAACACAAGTTAATACAACTTCTAAAAATTCTTCAATATCTTAACTGAGTATGTGAAAACTGCACTTTTTCCAGAGATTTGTAAACTTAATGAACTAGGCAAATAGGAATGACAGAAAGGGATGTTCTTTGTAAAAATATCTACTATGCTGTGGATATGACATTACTATTCCAGATCCAAAGGGAGGTATGAAAGATGAATTTTCAGTTGGGAAAAAATGTATTAAAGAGCACATATCAATCCATGCACTTCATCTTTACCAAAGTTACCATGACACTTCATGGTCCAGAAGTGACCAGTGATTTCTTAGGTGCCCTCATGGTTTGAATGGGGAAGAAACCTGCTTTTTGGTAGATGGATGCCTTATTGCCATTGACAGAGCTTGCTTACATTTCTAACTGAACTGGCAGCACAATATAAAAATAAAATCAAATCAGCTGAGCAATGCTATTGTGCATTTTAGCAGTAACAGAAAACCACATTGCCCTTTCAGGCAGATGAGCACAGCACTAAAAATATCACCTGATGTAATTTATATGAAAGTTCAATTTTTATTATAAATTAATCTACCATGTCAGTCACACAAACCCTGTCAACAGTCATCACACACGCTAAGAAAATAAGCCTTACTTGCTTCTCGATTTTGCAGTTGCTGACTTGTCCTGTTTAAGAGAAACTCAACAAGATAGGATTAATGGGCAGGAGTTGGGTAATAATAGTGGAAAAGAGGGACAGCAGCCAGAAGGAGCATGGGGCTGCATCTTCCATGTGCCAGATTTACTTTGACTCTGACTATGAGTTTTCAAAGTAAAATTTGGTTCACATCTCAATGTGGAGCTCAAGGTCAGCATTTGTTGATGCGCTTTTTTTAATCTCATTGTTCTCATCAGGTTATTTTTAATCTCATTGTTCTTAGAATCGTATAATTGTTTGGTTTGGAAGGGACCTTGAAGATCATCTCATTCCGACATCCCCAATGGGGACAGGGACATCTTTCACTGGACCAGGTTCCTCCAAGCCCCATCCAATCTGGTCTTGAGCATTTCCAGGCATGAGTCATCCACAGCTTCTCTGAGTAAAATATGCCTCTTTCCCAGAAAACTGAACCAATAAAAATTCACAGAAAGCTTACAACTGCAAACAATCTGAGGGATGGAAGCCGTCTCTGTTACTTAGTATGAGCCTGTAGTGGTTTCAACTCACCAATTTGAGATTTCCCAGTCAACGCACCAATTATGTTGCAGATTTGGCATTGGCCAAATCACCAGTGTACTCACTAGAATTATTTACTCATTTCCTGCTGTGAGATAAGATTAGGAGGAAATCAAAATAGGCTCAGACTTTCAAGAGTACAAAGAAAAACTTTATTACCAGAAAATATAAGAAAAAATAATAAGAATTAGAATAAAACTTTCAGAACACTTCTCCTCTCCCCACAACTTCTTTTCTTTCACACTGACAACATACCGAAACCAATCAGTCAGCTTACCATCTCCAGAAATAGTCTTTCACTAATTTACGTAGGGAGAGGAGACTTCAGTTTATGGAGACTTCTCTACAAGAAACAGTTTTCTTGTGGAAATGGAAACCTGATCACTGGATCACTGTAAAAATTCCTTCCTTGATTAACAGTTTTTGCACAACTGTTATCAAGGACCATGCCAACTTATGGGGCACACTTTGAGGATTATAACAGTTCAAACAAAAGCTCTCTTGGTCTTTGAAAACAGAGGTCTTTACTTCTCACTTCTCATCACAGCTACTTTAACATCTGCTTACTTTAGCACAAATGCCTCTGCTCATGTCTACTGTTAGAACATTTCATCCACCCCATAACACATTTCTGTGATTTATAGGGAAACAAGAATATCTTCCCCACAGTTTAAAAAAGCTCTGGAATGAGGGGCGGGGGGGCACTGGGTAGGCTCTTAACAGCCTCCCCTCCCCCTTTCTATCAAACACTGGGGGCCCCAGCCAAACGGGGCTCGGCGGGATTCCCGAGCCCTGTGTCAGAGCCCAGCCTGGGTCACGCAGAAGAGCCCGGGAAGGTGTTACCTGATTCTTAGGCAGAATCAAAAAGGGACACTTCTCGGGCTTATTCCTTTTAAAATGCATATTCACAGAGGTGTGTCCAGCTTTCTCCGTGGTTTAATAGGTTGCCAATTCTCAAAACTGGTCACTGATTGGTTTTTTGTCAGACATAGAGGAAGCTGCCCAGGTCCTGACAGGGAACTATTTCAGGAAATTAATTAATTAATTGATTTTGCAGAGTCTTATGCACAGATGGTGAGCTCTACTTTGCCTATGTGATCCAGGAAGAGCCCCAAGGATTGGGAACCTGAGTCGTTTTGGGAGAAAATGCACATCCACAGCCCTAAGCACAGGCATGTCTGTACTGACACTGCACTTGCACTTGTCCTACTTTAGATAGTCCACATACTAACCCTGCAATCACAATGCTCCAACTGTGAAAACTGGTTTGAATATGAGGCTTCACACTCCAGATTTGGCACTATTATCTGTGGTTGGGTCAAGTGGTAGAAATACATGTAAAAGAACTATCTCAAAACAGCTTTCAGCCTCATGGGCCATTCAGAACAGTCCACATGTTTCCTGTATGTGCAGAAAACCCTGTTTGAGCTTTGACACAAACTGCTCTGTGGGGGAAAGGAGGGAGCAGCTTAAGATACACTGAAAATTTGATAACTGGATTAAGCACAAGGAAGGATTTCCTGAGGGGGGAAGAATCCACATCTTGTCTAAACTGAGAAATATTTCTAGACAAATCTCATTTATCATACATTCATTTGTTGAGTAATACTCATAATACATAAGTGCTAGTGTCACTTTAATATCCTGATTAGCATGGTACATCGTTTCATCTGTCTAGATAATGGTGAAAGTCATACTCATCAAAGTTATGTTGTGTGTCAAATGATATAGAGCTGATTTACTTAAGACTGGAATGTCTGCTCTGATTAACTTCCAAAGAACATTGCACTGAAGTTCCTTTTTCTGTTTTGGTTTTTTGTTTTTAATATAAAATAGAATACATAAAAAGTATGACTTGCAAAGCAAGTCCACCAAAGTTCTCTTATATTACCTCTCGACATATCCACTGACCTTCAGCCAGCCATTTCCAAAGCAGAAAGAAGCCTGCAAAACTCCGAAGAGCTATTCCCTGCTCCTGTAATGAAATCATATCTATTTGCAAACACAAGCTCAGAGAGCTAGCTAGTTCAGATCTCATGCTTTTCTGTGCACTGCTCAATTGTTACAGCAAGCAGCCCTTCAAGAGAGAAGGAAACTTTGTGTGGAATAAAAGATGCGAGGGATATAAAATTCATATGGTTGAGTGAAATCAGATCATTGTATCTAAATTGCTTTTTTAAAGCTGTTGTGTGTGTTTATAATCTGTCTTTACAAGGCACACAAAAAAACACTACTCATGTGGGTTACCACTGAAAGTCTGACCTTATTAACACCCACTCTATCTTGTCATTTTCATCAACACTACTGGAAGATACTATACCAGCCATCCCAACATTATTGCACTTCAGAAGTGAATTTGAAAAGTAGTTAACATGGCAATCAAACATCCATTTCAGGCCAAGTGAATGCAATGAATAATGAAATACAAGGAAATGTTAGCTGTCACTAACAGTAAAAAAAAATTACTTTAGCCACATCAGTTTTGAATGAATTCAAATAAAACAAAATATTAAATGGTTGCATAGATATTACTTGAGAATAAAGGGGGGAAAGCATGAAAGTCTGTAATCCCAGTTAATTTGATTTTTAAATAGCAAAATTACTAGTTCAGGTTCCCACATATTGCTTGTACCTCAAGTCTATAAAAGCTAACTGTAGGAAACCAGTCTCTAATTCAAAGCACTTCAGCCCAAGGTGTAACCCCACTCTCAAATCTAAACCTATTCACACTCATAACACATGAGCTGAGCACTTGTTCATATTGCAGTGATTTTTAAGGGGAATGTAGATACACTTTGCTGAATCAGCTCCTAGCAGATCTTCTGGACTTGCAGTCTAGAGTGTCAAATCCTAAGAAAGGGTTTATGCTGTATCTACAATGTCTACAATGTCAAAGTGCAAAAGTATCTACAATGTCTACAAGTGCAAAGGGATGAGGGGATATGGTATCTGGATCCTGTGGGGCTCATCTGGGAGCAACCACCACCCCGTGCCCACAGCCCCTGCCCTGGGTGCTCTGTTGCTGCTGCCTAGCTGCTCCTCAGCATTTAGTACCTATTAAATTCCTCTGTTGAGCCAGAAGATCCTGAGAAAGAACAAGTAAATATTTAATCTACTGTCTCGGTTTTAACAGGTAGTTCTGATATTTAATTTTTATTTCGAAAGATGATTTGTGCAACAAGTGTCAGAATGTGATGCTCACACAGTGATGTTCAGAGAAGCAAACTCTCTCCAGAAATATTGAAATTACCAACATTTGAACTGGGTTTTTAATGACTTTTCTGAACTGAGGGGACTTTGTCAGTATTCACGCAATGGACAAGTTGAGGAAGCTGCAACAGTATCACTGCCTTTTCAAAGCCAGGAATGAAGCTGATTTGCACCATTCAGTCACCAACAGCGGTATCAAATACAGTTTAATCAATAGTAGCTGACAGCAACGGAATAGTTTCAGTAATGCATACGTGTACCCAAGCACAGGCTCTGTCAGAGCATCGGGTGTGGCCTTGACTGGACTGCACTCCCACCAGCTCAGCCTCAGCCACGTAAATCTTCCAAAGGACAGAGGAGAAGAGATTCAAGCCTGAACTTACTTATTTTTAATTAAATCAATGCTTTAGGTTACTTTAATTGAGTAATTTGTATTTAATTTCCTGTTCAAGGGGGAGAAAGAAACAGGAGAAACAGATGTTACCCCCTGCTGTCTGTAGAACAAAAAGAGCCATGAAAACTCATCTGTCCATCTGATTGCTTTTTTTATTAAGTAACACAGATGCTGGGAAGGTGGAGAGAACTGAGGCAAAACGTTAACTTCTGCTTTGGGTTTTCTTCCCCTTTCTTCTTTGTATTAGCTAAAATAAGATGGAAAATAAGGTAATAAACCTGCTTTCTCTTTCATCCTTTGAATACACAGCAAACATCTGTTTTGTCTTTTTTTTTCTGACATGAGATAGAAGTGCAACTAGGGACTTTTTGCAATAACACACTGATTTTTCTAAATAATGTTTAAACAAAGGTTTATTTATGTGTGTCATCTGTAAAGGATTCATCTTTCTGTTTCTTGTAGAAGTTAAAAGTCATAACAGCTAAAAAAGGTGCAGAAAAGAATTAATACAGACTGGCATAAATGTAAGTTTTAGCCATGCTATTTGAAAACCTGTCAAATGGTGTACTATTGTACTATTCTCTGTGCAGCTCTGTAGGGGTTGCAAAGCAGAAGGAACAGGAATGCTTCTGCATGAGATGGGGCAGGGAGCAAGGAAAGAGAGGGGAAATTCTTCAGATCAATTTGGTTTTAGCCATTTACTCAGATTTGTCAAACCCAATAATAGAATCAAAAGATGTAGAATTCTGTAGAAACATATGTAGAGGTTATATGGGGAATGGCCTCTTCTGAACATGAAAATCTATTAATCTATTTCTACAGCTCTCTGGCCATTATCAAATGAGTTTAAGATGATATAAATGGGATTGTGGTAACTGTCCTTTGATTTCAAGTGCAATCATTGTGAAATGAGAGCTGCTGAGAGCCTGAAGCCTAAGCCTAAAGGGACCATTGAGGGCTGATCCTGAAGCAGAGAAGCCTTGGCCATCATTTTGAGTCAGCACTGCATCACTCCCCCAGCTTCGCTAGGAGCTTCCCCACTGCAACTTCTTCACCCACTCAGCCATGTCTGGTTTAGAGACCGCTGTCAGCAAATTTGATTGAGACCCTCAAGATTATAAAATCATGGAATCACCTGGTTGGAAAAGAACTTTAGGATCATCAAGTCCAACCATTAATACCTCTTTACCAAACCTTTTTCCCTGTAAAATATTCTGAGTGCCCTTTTCCAGCTGGAGGACATGTCAATCCTACACCTTGCTGATCTTTTTATCTACTTGGATTTCACCAGTCTGAAAGCAGAGTGAGCTGTACCTACCCCCAGCTCCAGGGAATCAGGGATGCTCAGACCCAGAGATTTGCAGTGGATTTTCTGGTGAGAAAGAGGAGAATACACCTGGAGGAGCAGTCTGCAGGCATTAATGGGAAGGAGAAAAGTCATAACCTTGCCCTGGGAAAGTGTGCAAGCATTACATTTTCAGGGAAGAGATTGTTCTGCTGGAAGAAAATGATGCTGTTCAATAAAAAATGTATTTCAAATAACTAAAATATGTGAACCATTCTCTTATATTCCACTAGCTCTAAACCATAAAAATTTATAGCTGAAGACAACTCCACATCAAGCTGATGCTGGTAAAGGAGACTAGACCATGACTTGTTATGTAAATAAGCCCATAAATGTCTTGAGATTTTACATGAAAATCAGATCTGCAACAACCGTTCTGCCTTAGCTCTTTGGATTGTTTAATTTGTATGTACATGATTATGCAGTGTTATAATACAGAGAAGGCAGTTTACAAACCTTTAAGTGATCAATCAGTTAAATAAATAAAGCATCTCTGGTGATGCTGTACTAACTCTTTAGGCAGTGCCTTATCCTTCTGTCATTAACATAATCAGCTTGAATAATGTTTTCACAGCAATTACCACCAGTGGGCCAATGTCTGCTATTAGCAACCTTTTCTCCATGGATGATGAACATAATAAAGCATGACAGCCCCAGAAGACACCGGTGTCAGAAGACTTTCTCTAGTATTGGTGCCAGGCTGCTTTTATGTGGCACATATAGATTGTGCCACATAAAGGATCACTCAGTGCAACAACAATTTACAGTCTCACTGGGAGTTTTCTTGTTTTGACAAGTTCAGCAAGTGTTATAAATCTGTAAATTATATCAGACATAAGAGGAAACCACATATACAAAAGTGGTTTAGCACAAATAAAAGTTGTCCCTGAAATGGCTTTTTCAATCTGGATTTTCTTTCCCCGAGTTGTCACCTCTTGGCATTAGGTCACATGGGGTAGAACCGGCACCAACATTCAGGCTTTTAAGCAATTTGTTGCAGAAGAAATGCCAGTAAAATGTTTTAGAAAAAGCTCCTACAAGCATATGGGTAATATCTGAAGTCTTGATTTGAAAATAGATTTTGTCTTATTTTTAAAATTCTTTTCTACTGCCATTTTGAAGTAACAACCATGCAAGTCTCATGTTTAGTATTATATATAAATTAACTATGTAAGTATATACTTCAGTATATATATCTACTTATATATATGTACTTATATATATGTATTAAGTATATAAGTATATATTAAGTATATATATTATATATAAATTAAGTAGAAATTCTTGCATTTATTCTGCAGAATTTAACATGATTGGTGTGATCAGGAATTCGAAAAGCAAACCCCACCTCTGTCTCCTCTTTTTGGAAACATTTCAGCTATTCCCAGTTTCAATTATTTTCAATTCCACCAGTATGATCAGTATGTTTAAAATCCAATCAGCCTTCTCATTTAAAATATTTCATGTGTGTCACACTAACAATCAACAAGAGTCCCGAATTTAACATCTCTTCCTAATAGCAAAGAGGTTTAATTTCAGAAATGAAATAAAAATGCAACATAATTACTATGCATTCAATCACAATGAAAAATGCGTTTGCTACCAGCATTCTGTTCTGTCAGCAAAAAAGTGGCAGACCAGCAGAAAAGTGAAGTTGCTGGAAACTGGGGGGAAACATCAAAATGCTGAAATGGGAGAAAGATGCTGTTTTGCTTTCTCTGTGGATCACCCCAGGGAGCACAGGGGTCCCTGCTGGGAGACACACACTAGCCAGTTTCTTTGTATAAGTGATGCTCTGCTATCTTCATCTCTTCACACCATCCCTCTGCCCTACCTGACAGGATGGATTTGTTACCACAGGTAGGTAGAGTGGGTGATGTTGTGCCCATCCTGTTTTGTGTGTGTCCCTCCCACAACCATGTTTGAAAAACCACTAATAAATACCCATTTAACAAACTAAAAATAATATTTGTTTCATCTGATTTGTTTCCTGTTACTCAGGTTGAATACTAGGAAAAATTTAATCACAGAAAGAGTGGTTAAGCACTGGAACAGACTCTAAAGGGAAGTAGTTGAGTGGAGTCACCATCCCTGAAAACGTTTAAAAAATGAGTAGATGTGGCACATGCTCTCTCCTGCCAACATTACTGATACCATTTTCACTGAAAACAAAAAAAAATTCAGTGCTTCCAGCTCACTGGAGTATACCCAGAAAAAAAAATACATATTTTATAAAAGCATCTTCAGAGAATTGACTTTATATTGAAGAGGAAGAGAAAATTAGAGAAGAAAATTTCATAGAATTAAAGAATATTCTGAGTTGGAAGGGATCCACAAAGATCGTGGAATCCAACTCTTAAGTGAATGGCCTATGTAGAGATTGAACTCACAACCTTGGTGATGTTATCACAAGGTTCTATTTGGGACACCTTCCAAATTATTGCATTCTACTGGTGTCAGATTAAAGGAGTGAGCTGTCAGATTGATTTGGAGTATCTAGAAGTAACTTTTTTCCCCAAAATGTTGTTTTGATTAGCTTAACACAGGCATCTTTTATTCATCCCTTAGAAATACAGAAATGAGATCACATATTAATTTAATCCTAAGAATTAGGGTTTAGGAGGTGACACAAGAGTGACTGGATTCTCCCTGCGACTAAACACTGGCAATTCTCACTCAATAAGCACCCATCTTCGATATTAATATAATTTTTTATATATTGGCATTAATAAACTAAATCTCCTGCAATTCTGTCATCAGTCAAGGCTGTCCCTGGCCCAGGTATTGTCTCCAAGTATACCTGGAAATGGAGGTGGCCACCAATGTAGAGATACTGACATTTTTCCAATACTGCTTGGACCTACATTTTCAGCCATAGGAAACAAAATGGAAATAAAACAGCAACTATTTTGAGAAATTGTGATGTAGAAAATATGTATTTACTTCTTTTTGCCTCAGAAGTAGAAATGTACTTCACACAATTTTGGGCAATGCTCCATTTGTTTCATAATTTAAATGTATGATTTTGTACTTTGGATCTGCTCAGTTAGATGCACAACACAATTTTATTATTTCAAAATTATTTAAATAATAATTCCAGTTATAAAAGGAATAATAAATCTAGTGTTTCATGTAACATGGCTGCCTGACCCAAAGAAATATGTGGGTAATTATCATGTTTCCCAAGTGGATTTTTTGTTCCTCAAATCAGTCACTAATTAGCAGCCACACTCCCAATGATCACTCAGAGTAACTATGATGTTTTGCTGCATTGTTTCAGACATGAACAAAAGAATCCTCTTAATGAAAATTAATGAACAGATTTTTTTTATCCTAGGCCAAAATGGAAATGAATTATATATGATCATATCAGTTGGTTATGCTCATAACCAACTGGTTAAGAGCATAATAAAAGAAGTGACTTTAAAAATACAAAGATTAGGAACTTGCAGTACTTATTTCTAAACAAGAAAACTTGGTATCAACCCTGGGTACAGGCAGTGTGGGCAGACTGAGAGACCACCACATTCTCTTCCCAATGGAATACCAGGGTACCCAGCCTGAGCTGCCCCATACTGCAGAGAGCTATGTTGGTCTTACTTGTCAGTAATTAATCAGTTATCTTTGAATTAATGTTATCTTTGAAAGTATCTACAATTCCATTGTCATTGCAGAACATTTAAAACAAGGTCCCAACAAAGGGAAGTAAATATAGATCAGTCTAGTAATTAGAGAGTCTAGCCATGAATGAGGACTTTTGGTTAGAAGTGGAAAGATCAGTATACCTTAGGGATGCTTTCAAAATTTTTCTGTATAATAATTCCTGTGTGATACATCACCATTCCAAATCCCATTTTCACATTGTAGCTCAACCTTCTAACATCCAATTTTAGGCAGCAACATCCTCTTTAAAGGCCACTGATATAAATGAATACTAACCAGCAGCAATAATGTTGATTTATCATCTCTGGATCTGTATTTTTCACATGTATCTAGTAAAACTTTAAGCAAACTCCTCAATCTGGACACTTTTACTCTCAATGCCGTTACCCAAGTGTAGGTTTCAGCTGCTCTCAGGACTCTAATCCATGTTTTGTCTTTGACTGCTCTGGGAAAATTAAATAAAAAATAGGTATCTGAGGCATGAAAAAGGATAAAGAGAATCAAGAAGAAGGCATGAAACAAAAGCTCTGCCCCAAATACTGCTTCATTTCATAAATCCTTGATTATATGTGGAGAGGGTGACAACCTCAAAAACTTTATTCAGATAGTTATTTATGGTATTTCAGATAAAAACAAACATTCCTTCTCATTTTCCTTTTAGTCTGAATCTTGGTCTTTTTTTTTTTTTTTACTGCAAGTGCTTTTTAAAAAATTAAACCACTTTACCTGCATACTAGGGCAGTTTTTTATTCTTTAATTGCATAATATAAATTTCTGCGTAAACACAAAAAGAAAAGGAAAGAACTGCTCTGCACACAGCCCTGCCTCTTTGTCCTGGGCTTCCTGTATGGTTAAACTGAAAATGTTAAAAAGTGCATAATGAAAATAAATATACATTTGTCATTACCTTCAAATAACTGGCATATATGTATACATGTGTGTATAAAGACACACACACACATGTATGTGTGTGTATAAGACCCCAGCTTGGATCTATACACAAAGAATAATGTGTCCTAACTACATTCTCTTTACTGGAAAACTTTTCCAAATCATAATAAGCAAATCATTTACATAAAACCTGGAAATATTATCTTTTGTGACAACCAAACAGTTCTGTGGAGCTGTTTGCAACGACACATAGGTGATTTCCTCTGGAGAACTGCACCACCAAAACCAGCACAGACATTCCCAGTTTGGCTACTTAACCCAAGGAAGAACTAACCAAGGGATATGAAAAAAATAATTATGACTATGGTTGTTTTGCTGGAATTTCATAGGATGCCTCATCCCTGGAAGTGTCCAGCTTGGACTGGGTCTTGGAGCAACCTAGTCTAGTGGAACGTGTCCCTGTCCATGGCAGGGGGATTGGAACAAGATAATCTTGAAATTCCCTCCAACTCAAACCATTCTGTGATTCTATTAAATATGATGATTAAAAATTATTATAAATGTCTCCCAGAACGAATTCCCCCTAGTTCTTCTAGGTTTACTGCTTGTCTTCAAGGGTATAGAGCATGACCTAATTACAGGAGTGATTATCAGCTGTCTTAATGACAGTTTTAAAGACTTAGTGGGTGGAAATAAAAAGGCTGATTTTGTAACCATTGACCATAAGTTGGTTTTCTGAAGATTCCTCTGTGAAGCTGTCCCTGACTGGCAGTGAAGGCTGTGAGTTCCTGCAACCTGTCCCCCACTCAGCCTAGGCCTTAAAACGAAATTGCTGCCCCTGACCCAACACTGCCACTGCTGCAGAGGGCAACATTGCCAAAGTACATGTTCCACATCTCTTTGCTATTCCAAATCTTTTTTGAGGGCTTTCAGGTAGCAGTAAGTTATTCTGATCTTCCTCTTATCAGCAGTTACCAGGACTTTGGATGGTAACTTTGAATTAGCACAATGAGTAATTCTACCAGTCCTATGGAAGAGTTTTCAGCAATAGCTGCTATATGAAGTTATTAATTTCCTATTGCTGTCAGCAGTTCTTTTATTTATCATGGTTTTTCTGTCCTTTATTCCCAGCCTTAATATTGACCTTTAACTCAGTGGTTCCATTCTATTCTTTCCACAGTCCCCAGAAATCCCCATTTCTCTGCAGTGTGGGTGCTGTGTGACAGCAGGAACCTCTGCTCTCACTCCCTAGCTCCTAGGCTTCAGGTCAAGTTGGATTTTTGCATGTCTGCATACACCAGAAGCGCTGATCCATGGGAGCAGCTGATCATCCCTGCAAGATTTCAGGAAAATGCCACCAGGGTGCAAAGGAGACATTGGAAATATGCACAAAATCATAGAATCATGGAATCTCCTAAGTTGGAAGGGATCCATAAGGATGGTTGAATCAAGCTCCTGGCCCAGTACAGAACCCCAAGAAGCCCACCCTGTGCCTGACAGCATTGTCTAAATGCTCCTTGAACTCTGTCAGGCTTGGTGCTGTGACCACTGCCTGGGGAGCCTGTTCCAGTTGCCCAACTTCCCCCTGGGGAAAGAATGTTTTCCTAATATCCAGCCTGAGCCTTCCCTGACACAGCTTCATGCTATTGCCTCAGGAACACAAATGTCATATAGACAAAATTAAAACCTTTACAATGGCAAATGCAAGCTGGGGAACTCAGCTTGGCCCTCAGGGCATCCTGTCTCAGCTGGTGCAAGGGGTCCTGGTCAGACAGACAATTCCAGCAGCACTGATTGCTGCAAGCAAATCCACATGTCCACACCATCATTTAAATGAGTTTATCAAACACATTCACGTTCAGTTCCCACCTTGTCTGTGCTCCATGACTGTGCCAGTGCTTTATGGTTAAAAGATGTCACACCAGGGGGTTTGGGGATGACAAGCACCAGCACTTGCTCCTGCCTGCTCACCTTGCAGGTGGAGACATGGAAACAAAGAGCAGAGACCACAACAGCTTTGGCTCCTCTTTCACAGTGACACATTTTGATGGGAATGTCTCATTCTTTAATTATTTCCTCATTATATATGATACAGCACCACTTGCATGTGAGCAGTTTCAACTAATGTGATTTTTCTATGGAGAATGCAAGAGAGGGTGCTTCATTAATGTGCCTGCCTTGAACAGCATTCAACATGATGAACATACCCCACATGACCAGGAAAAAAACAAATTGAATAATTCCATCAGTTTTTATTTATCCACTTTCCATCCAGGTGCAAAGAAAACACATTTCATATTAAATCCCAACTACACAGTGGACATAAATTCATACAAAGGTATTAATTTGTTTCTATTTATAAAATAATTTTTGATGAGATTATAGATTCCTGGCTTGGATTGACTGCAAACTCACCATCCTGTGACTTGATTAAAATGCATTATGAAGGGAAGATGGTAGGAAGGCAGCCTGCATTTTCCAGGCAGAAAAAAAAGCATCCAGCTTGCCCTGCTGAATGTCCTTTGAGCAGAGTTGTTGCTTTAGCAGACAACTGCATCTTTGCTGCATATTCAGATAAGCCTAGCTCCAGAATGCCACATTTTCTGTTCCACATTTCCATTTAAAATTCCTGTTTCATGTGTTTTTCTGAGACCAGTTACTTGCAATCTGTATCTTAACACAAATATTTAAAGCTTAAAACAGAACCAGGAACAGCTAGCTCGAGAATTGATAAAACATTAGAAAGCCTTTTATCTTCCCAAGCTACCATTTCACATTTGATTCAACACAGTAAGCATTGGTGCACAGACCCCTGTCTGTGTCCTCATTAATGAAAATAAGGACAACAAGAGCAAACATCTGAAATAAATGTCACACAAAAAATGCAATTTTAGTGAATGAGGACATTCCCTAGTGCTCAGCTGTGGAGGACTGTGAGCACCAGGGAGGGCTGAGCTGAAGGTGAGGGCTGCAGTGACCCCCCAGCTTGCCCAGGGACCAGTGGGACAGGGGGAAGTGGGACTGGGCAGAAAAGCACAGATGTAGCAGCACCACCAAATATATTTGAATTTTTGTGTGTGTGTATACTTTACACAGGTATCTATATAAACTTTCTGTATATATATATATCCGATCAAATCTACGATTTCCCTTCGTTATACAGTATCAGAGTGTCCAGACCTTGGTGACCCACAGGAGGACACACAGACCCAGTATTGCCCTATACTGTCTTCATCTGATCTTCTGGTATTTAACTTAACACCAAAGCACATGCACGAACCCTTTCCCAAGTGTTTGTATTCTCCAGCTCTAATGGTGGGCATACCTTGTTGCTACACAGATAGCTAATCTTCCTGGAATCTGTAAATATAATATTTCAGATTTATAAGAATTTCAAGAGGAGTTAATGGTAAAAAGCACTTAATATCCCTTTATGGGGATAACCAGAGATATGTACCATAGTAAATCTACCTCTAATAAAATGAAACGTTTGAAGTGAATTAAATGAGATTCTGTTGATGTTGAGGCCTCTCCACCCTCACATGGAAGAATTTCTTCTCCATATCTAACTTCAATCTCTCCTCTCAGTTTGAAGTCATTCCCCCTTGTCCTGTCACTACATGCCCTTGTAAAAAAAAGTATGCAGCCGTGGTTCTCTGGTGGCGCTGAGATCCTGGTGCAGTCTCATTTCTCTCCTCCCAGTGCCAGCACACAGCCCTGAGCTGGCCCAGTGTGTTCATGTATCATCCAGATAATTCTGACACCAAACCCAAGGTGAGTTCAGTCCCATACCAGAGCCACACATAATACATGATGCATCACACTTGGAAGGATAAATCTTGATCCCCATTGGTTTTAACTAAAAATACTGTGAATGGGTCTCCTGCATCATATTGAATTAGTTCTTCCAGGTCTGCTGTGAAAGCCTTCCTGTAATCAAACGAGGTTTAAAATAACCAAATTAGTGTCTCCATCACTAGAAGGATTTACTGAAAATAGGAACATTTTTATGTACTCAATTTTGTCTCAAGGCATGCTGGATAATTTTTATCAGATGATAGTCAGGTAGTCTTATTTTGATGCTCTGATGCTACTGAAATAAAGGCATCACAAAAAGCACACTGTACAATTTTTATCTTGAGAAAATCTAATGCAGTGTGCCACTTCAAATTTTAGTTAAGTGGTCTTACATCATAAAGAACAGTTGGTATTTTACTCTGCACAGCAGAAGCAATCTTCCAGGTACAACTTCCTCAGTTGCACTTCACTCTTACCTTTTTAAATATAGCATTACAAGACAAATACTATTAGCACAAAGAGCTTTAAAATCTTGAAAGTTTAGACTTTTGAGGAATACAACTGTCTCTAAAGACACTAAGCATCACCAGGACGAAAAGCAGAACAGACTTTCCTTGCTGTGTCAACAAGTATTTTAAATCCTTGTTGAAAAGCTGCACGATTACACTATGAGGGAAGGTATCTGAGGAAGTAAATACTCTCTGATTTCCCCTGGTACCAGGGCATGCTGCCTGTGAGTTGCTGAGACCTTTCAAAATCACTTTGCAATTCAGGCAGGAGCTGATGAACAGCCCATGACATGTAATGAGGGAAAAAAAATCACCAATTTGAGAGCTGGAAAACCTTCCTGTGGGAAAATGGGCTTTTCTTGTTACCTTACAAATGATCCCTCACAATGAGACAATTAGAGAAGATGGCCCAGGACACACATGCAGCTTGTAGCAGTGCCCTTCTGTTGCTGAGAGATTATCTATATCAAATAAAAAATATTAAAGTAACGATTCCCTGGACTCCAGGGAAGAACACTTCATCTCACTTCACTTGGAAAGAGAAATTTTCTCATATTTCATAGCTCAGTTATAGAGAGTGGTGAGAGACACAATGGTGAGAAGGACAGAGGGAAAGGAAGGGAAAGGCAAAGGTCACAGCGTTTATGGGATGAATGCATGTCTTGGTACTAAAGAGTTTTTCTAGATGTGTATTTTGTCACAAGCCTTCCTTCCTGTTCTTAATGAGGGAAAATAAAGTTGTGGCTGACCAGTTAATACTGTTGGGGAAGGGATACCGTTACAGAAATAAAACCTGGTCCATCAAAAAAAAAAACAAAAAACCAAACCAAAACAAAAAAACAAACAAACAAACAAAAAAACCCAACCTGATGGTCAACTAAAACCTAATACCTACTGATATTGCTGTCTAAAACAGCTTTTAGAGGTAAAAAAGGAATGGAGATTTATGTTGTTAATCACTTTGCTAACTGCCCTTCACTCATCTACAGTGGGGCAGCAATACTGCTTCTTGAAAAGTCACATGGAAGCAGCTAACCTTACTTGAATCATCATTTTTTGTGTGTTAGCTGCCCTTAATATAAGAAAATTAAATTAAATTAAATTAAATACAAGTGTCTAACACAGCAGGATAAAAATCAATTTTGCTTTAAAATGATTACACCAACCTGGTGCTGAGCTTATAGAAGCAAAACTATTGCCAAGTTTTGCACTTTTCCTTCTCAGCTCCACCCCTTGTGAGGACTCGAGGCTCCCTACCCACTCATAGTCCCATAGCTGGGCCAGGATGATGGATCCAAGTCCCTGGGGTGCCCAGAGTATCAGGGACAGCCACAGATCTGCCCAGGAAACTTGGAAGCATTCATACAAAGACATTTCTGAAGCCAAACATAAGCAGCAAATTCTGCTTCCAAGGGTTATGGTCAGTCAAGGAATGAGGGGTTACCAGGAGTCCAGCATGTCCCTTCTGCACTCAAAGAAATATCTTAATGTGAAACAACTACAAGAAAATCTATACAGATTTGAGAAATTATTCAAAACTAACCAATGCTCTTAAAAGCAACTTTTTTTGGTAGATAATTCACTCACTATAAGTAAGATGGGATTTGTTAAACAAATTGTGCACTCAACAGAAGCTGCTGAAGAGCTTGCATAGGTTACCAAGTTGTTTTTAGGCTCAGGATGCCTTATGAATATTTCTCTAAGCTGCCAGCTTTCCAAGCAGCTGTACTAGAGCATCATCCCAGTAGAAGAGAGATGAAATTACACAGGGTGTTTAGATAATAAGAGTTGGGATCATTTATATGAAACAAACAAGACAAATATTTAAACAAATAAACAGTCTGTGCCTTTATGAAAAGTTGATGACTGCATAATGAATTCTTACCAGGCACTGCAAATTCCTGCATGGTTTAAGCCATGTTTTCAGAGTGTGTAATTTTAAAAAAGAAGAGAAAAAGTACTGGGGGCAAGCTGAGAAGATTGTCTTTCATGATGTCAGTGCTTTGGCACTGCAAGCAGCTGAGATGATTTGATGGGTAGTTGGGTAGGCTCCTACCCTGTTCCTCAGCTTTGTCCAGGCACCTGCAGCCCATATTACTCGCCAGAAGGGAAAGGCTTCCCACATCCTGAAGAGCTCAGAGGCCAAATGCTGAAACACACCCAGCATTAAAGCTAGAATATCTCCTCTCCTATCTTTCATTTTCTCATCCTCCTGAAATACTTTTCAAAGTCTGCCCAAGCACCCTCCTCAAAAAATTTCACTTGAAGACTCCCCTTTTCCTCAGCTACTTCCACATGATCCAGTCACTGGGACAGTAAGCCTCATTTTGATCAGAAATTCTTCATATTAATAATGCCTTATGTTATATTTGACAGCCTCTAACTGATTCTGTGACTTCTATGGGGCAAAAACTTCTGGCAGTGTTATCAGCTTTGCCTTTTTGATTAACTGCTCTGACTGGCAGTGAAACCCCAGCAGAAGTGGATGCTCCTAGTGGAATTTTTCAAAGGTTAGATCCTCTCAACCTGATACAACTTTTCTGTCATTATTCCAGAAGACAGATTAATCACTTAGGCCTATATTCTCATCGCAGTAGGAGGAAAAAAAGTCAGTTAGGTGCTTAAAAAAGGTTTAAGCATTTAAATACACATCACAAATTTAGTCCCTGGTAATCAAGCACTGGAAGAGGGAGAACAGCAAAGGGGGGAATGAGACAAAGGAACAGATGTTCTTTACAAGACCAAACAGAATGAAGCAATATGG
Source organism: Toxostoma redivivum (assembly GCA_013397375.1). NCBI lineage: Eukaryota > Metazoa > Chordata > Aves > Passeriformes > Mimidae > Toxostoma > Toxostoma redivivum. The sequence continues at coordinate 330,820 of VXBI01012885.1, forward strand.
CATCAGGAACGAAAAAGCTCACTGGGCAGAGGTAGGAAACAATTATTTTTTCTTAAGAAGGAAGTAGAGACTAGAACAGAGTACTTGAAGTGCAGCAAAAAAGTCATAATTCACAGTTTTGGAGGACACTGAAGCTAAAGCCTAAGTCACTTACAGATGGGTTCCACATGTTATACTTCCAAACAGGTCCATAACCTCTCCAAAGCACATAATACTCTACTGTATTCCTATTGCCAAGGAAAAACACATGGGCCAAGAAAAAAAATTCAAACTGTCCAGTAACCTTGAATTTTCTCCATGTCTTCACTCTACTCTTGAGGCTGAAATCTGCCACATGTAGTGAAACCTCATTGATTCAAACCTTAAGTAACATCCCTTAGATGGACAGGGAGGGAATAGGTATATTGGAACAGATTCTATTTGCCAAACATATCTCTCCACCCTAGGTTATAGTGTCCAAAAGGTGTTTGTCCTTCTTAGCTCCTGCTGTCAAAGGGCAACCCATCCTTTCTTTCACTCTCTGCTCCACAAGGCCAGATGGGGGAGTCCATCTTTCTTCAATTCCCTTCCAGCCCAGCTATGGGTCATGCATTAGATCTGCTGTGCAGAGCAGCCCCAACCTCTTTGGCTCTCTGAGGGCAGCCTGCTCCCCTAATAAGTTTATCTTTTATCATACTGTTAGAGATGGGTAATGTGATAGCTGGATCTCGCAATTAAGGGATTAATATTGTGTGTATGTTAAGGGAAGTTTTACTGATATACAATTATGTTATTGTGATTTGTTTAGATGTCCTCTATTCTCCCCACAGTCCCCATTCTCCCCGTATGGTCGCCAAGGGACAGCCTTGGTAGTCGGGACAAGTGCAGGGAGGGTGTGTCCCTGTGCCCCTTGCATGGGGCCGTTCGGAATAGGGCAGGCTGGCTGCTAAGGGGGCACAGCCTGACAACACCTGACTGCCAATCAAGTTGCAAGAAAGTAACCTCCACCATAAACGACAAAGAAGAGATGATTGACAGACTTTGGGAGGGGCCAGGGTTGCTGGACACACACACACACACCGCAGGGGTATAAAAGGCAGAGCAGCTATTTATAAAATAGCTCATGACTGCCAGGTCACTAACTAGCTGTGCACTGTCCTTTTTTCTTATTCAGTCCTTTGTTGTATTTTGTTAAGGTTTTTAATAAACCTTTAACATTGTTAAAAGCGAGTGTCATTTCTCACAATACAGCTCAGAAACTGTGCAAAGATGTATTTTGTGGCAGGTAAAGTATATTTCTTGTTTGTTGTTGAATCATGGTGGAGCTCATCAGGTCAAATCAGCTCCCAGATTATTTACATCCCTGTGACAGAGTCCTGTTCATCATTAAGTCAATATCAGGTCTGATTATTATGGTCAAATGTCTCAGATCTTTGGGCAAGTCGGCTACTGGTCGTTGGATAACTCTGATGATACTTCAGGCCTTCATATGAATTCCAGATGAATGAGCAGAGCTGTTCTCATGGGGCTTGCAGGCAGCACTGGTTCAAGGCTATGTACAATTCCTTAAGTACCATTGCTGCATCCACCCTTATTCTCAGTTTTGTTGCATGACTCTTAGTTCAGATTACATTTTGCTGAAAAAGCATATTCCAGTTCATGCACAAAAATGCTCAAGGCAGCATCCTGTAATAAGCTAAGTCGCAGACCTCCATTATCATCAAGTCCAACCTTTGACCTAACACTTCCATGTCCACTAAACCCTACTGGAAAATATCNGTTCAATGACACAGCTCAGAATGGCATTGCTGAGGAAGGAAGGCTTTTGCACTGTTCTCACATATATATGAAGACAGAGAAGGGTAGTTGCATTTGTAAAGTACCTAAAATCACAAGAAAAATGTTGGGACTTTGCTTAAATTCGGGTCTTTGAATTCTATCACATAACGAAGCTGACATGATTTGTCTTTGCATACATTAAAGCAGTAGTCAGCAATTTAAACCAAATCATTCAGTACTTGTCAGGTTAGTGTAAATCTTTTCCTAACATGCACAACAGAACAAGCTTAAAATAGATAAAAACAAATGAGAAGTTGTACAAAGCTGCACTTAGAGACTATATTTACTGTTTAAAGGCCTGATACAGACGCTAATGAAATATTCTTAATTATGTCATTAGATGTTGCATTGTACTCTTGGACTACAGCAAGACTGCAAAAATGGACACAAAAGAGCAGCTCAGCTATCTCTGATGACTGCTCCGAACAGACTGCCTGACATATTATGGGAAAGTGTACGTTTTAGGGGAATTGATAAATCTTTTCAATTTATAGCTTAGTTCCTAAAAAGAAGAATTTATCACATTCAATTGAAAATTAAATCTTAGTACCTTTTCATCCAAAGAAATGAGAAAATGCATTTGCTCTTTATTCTGTAAATCTCCTTATTTCAGGAGACAGTACTTTTTAAGTGCTGCTCTATATTTGTCATGGTGAAGGTATTTCTTTTTCAGCTTCCCAACTATATGCTCTTCTGGAGAAAAGCCTCTCCTATTGTCCTGGGGATATTTTGTACTGGGTACAAGGGGAAATGCATTTCCACTGCTCCCTGAGGAACTGAAGATATTTTACTTCAATAATCAATCCTTTCCCTTCCTGAAGCACACTTTGTCCCTGTGCAGATTCTCACTATAATATGCAGAATTTAGAGAGCAGAATCTGTCTCTCACCATGGTGAGAAAATTTCAAGCCAAGAGTTACCCTATGTATAGCAACACTTAGAGGTTTAATCGTAAAACACAGCCAAGTATTCAGACTAACTAATAATTTATTTGCTTAAAGAAGTTCAAGAGAAGATGTTGAATTTATTCTTGACATTTCCCCCCGTAGATAATAGCTCATGTAAACATGGTGTGAATAGTCAATGTGCAAGCCTTAATATTTGGACAGTCAGTTAGTTACATAAATAATAGAACATTACTGCTTTTCCTTCATGACATATGTAACTAAGCAACAAATCACAAATTCAAATACTAAGTTTATTACATTCTGCCCTTTTCACAGGGATAAGTGATACAAAGGTCTCAGTTCAGCTGGAAGTGCTGGGTAATGCTCTCCTGTAGGCAGAGAATCAGAGAAAATTGTCAACTCAAAATCCAAATCATACTGCCTGTTCTGGATTAGAATTTACATAATGAGCATTATTGTCCTGTCAAGGTTCAATTTCTCAGTTATTAATAAAAAAAAGATTAAAAATACCAAAAATAGGGTCCAGCCTAAATTTTGATGGCCAACACTCATTGCTGGTTGTAAATTACCAGAACATCTAAAGAATTTGTAATAATTGCTGTAGATAGTTGTGATCAAAATGGGATGTGGTAACACAAAGAGCTGGAAAAGCAGGGTGAAACTACGAGGTCTCTTCATCATTTAAAACAAAAATTGAAGACTTCTAAGAGAAAAAAATGGCAGAATAACATTAGAGTAAGAGGTTTTAAGATACTAAAGGGAATAACCTTTAAAGCCTGCCTACAAAACAGATCCCTGAAGTCCTGAATCATAATAGTAGAGGGAAGGAAGCACTGAAATACATGAACATTACCCCAGAACTTTCCCAGAGATCGGGGGAGAGCAGAAGTTTCTTGCTAAACTATTAATTTCTGAACTTCTAAGTAGCATGGAACACAAGAAGAAAGGAGAAAAGAAGGATAATAGGAAGGAAAATTAATCTCTTCCTTTAAATACATTTAGTGGTGTAGCGATAGGGGTAGAATTACACTCAGTTTTATCTGAATGGATAACACAGGCCGGGATATTATCTGTGGTTTTCTTAAAATCTCCTCTGAAACACAGCTTTAACATTTCTTTCTGCAACAGCAGTTTGCTCCCTAACTGTGCCATTTCCCACACTGCTCAGTTAACCCTCAGGAAAAGGGGCCTCATGGTACAGCACAGAAAACAAAAAAAAGTAAGTTTAATTCCAGGGAAAAATTGAATTCGTGAATAGGGTGGCAGGAGTTCTGAGCTGGTTAATTTGGGGAAAATTATATGAACGACTTGTGTACAACTGCAGGGATCTAATGATAACACACATAAGCTAGCTGCAGCTGTTGTTAACTAGGCTGATGAGACAGAGGGGATTGCAGGAAGAGCTAAATAAAAAATCAGCTATTTGCTTTCACCACCTTTGTGCAGTCCTTGTGAAGCTGAGAAACCATTCACTGATTTGCAACAGCAGGTTGTAAGTGTAATCTTGCAAATCAGCACACCTCAAGTTACCTAGCCCAGACAGGTTACAACTCCTGGTTGCACCAGTTTGCTGTCCTGGTCTAAAATCCACGAGACCTCCCATCACAGGAATGCAGAAATGGGTGACCCAGTGAAATTCTGGAGCTGTTTGCTTTGAATTTGCCATATATTCATTTCAATGAATGCCCCATGGCAGGGTTACACCTCCTGTGTCTCTCATCTTGCTTCATGTTCACATCTTCTGAAGTTGCTGCCTGAGACTGTTCTATGCTATATAGAAACATATTGCCAAACATGGGACAGAGAAATAGCTGAATATTAGTTCTGTTTTTCTGGCAAACTTCCCACTGGTGCTTAATTAACAATATTATAACAATTAATCATTTGGTGGCTCCTACCTCGACTTACTTTGTCAGTGACACAAGGGCATGCAATGGGTGAGTAGCTGTGCAGTGTCTGCTTGCAATAATCTGTCACTTCATGAAGGGCTGTAGTGCCATTAACTGGGTTAATTGGATTCAGAATTGCTGCCAATCCAGACATCTGTGCTCAGATGCTGACACTTAAGAAGAAAAAAGAAGCTGAACACAATTTCTTTGAAATCCTTATGATGAGAAACTTGCCCCCAGACAGCTTTTAGATCACAAAGGACTCCTAGAGAGACAGAGTATGTACAAGGGAGAGCCCTCCTTTCTGGGAAGATGTTCCTAGTCTCAGAGGTTATCTCCAGAAACACAGTTTCCAGAACATGAATCCTTAATTTCTTGCAACAGATGTGGGAAAAATTCTAGTTAAATAAGACTAGAAATGTAAATGTGGTTTGGCAAAGGGAAAATGCCAAGGGAATTATTTTAGCCAGCAAAACACTTATTTTCAAGTAATCTTCAATACTGGAGATGTCTCAATTCCTCTGAAACACCTTTCTCAGAAAAAAAAATGCTAGGAAGAAGTTACTGCTTTTTGGCTTGGAGAGGAAGAAATGCTATAATCTTCTTCCCAGAGAAGGTGGGCATAGGCTGAGGAAGATTTAATGGCTGTGGGTAACAGAAGAGTTACAGGTAAATGGTAATTTTTGACATCATAAATGCATTGAATTAGGCAGAATTTTCTGAAAACTCCCAACTAAAAAGATCTTATGAGTGAAATTGAGAGGTTTGGGCTTTTTCTTTCCCCATAGCTAAAATTTAATGTATAGCTGTTCTCTGTGATTGACATTATACTTTAGATAAGGGTTTTGTTTGGGGTTTTTAATGTACTCTAGAGAATGTCACTGAGTTATTTCGTGGGATTAGTGATTTAAGTGATGTAAGCAGGTTGGTTGTCAAGATTAGCAGAAGCTAAAGCAGAGCAGCATTTGCTAACTGCAGAAATTTCAGATGATGTAGTCAGCCAGAGCAGCTTAATAAATGTTTAATAGGCTCAGGAAACTTACAAAAGTAATAAAAATTCTGTAATGCAGGAAAGCAAAGCTCTCAAGCACCAGGACATTCCTGTAAGACTCTGAGGTGACATAAGATTATTATAAAATATTTAGTGAACAAATTTCTAATTGAACACATGAGTGGAGAAAAAATAATTTAGGGCAGTGTGGTTTTCTGAGAAGTAATTCAAAGGCAAGAGACTTCTCATTTCCACCAGGTCACTGACATCCCCTTGCTTCTCCAACCCAGCTTTACTTCTGCTATTGAATCCTGCTGCATTCTTTATGGTAATCATACTTTACCATTATAAAGGGAGGGTTGCTCCTGCCTCCCAAACTCCTCACACCTATTGGAGAGCGCACGGCAAGATTCTGTAGAGGGTGGCAATGACATTCGGGTTATGCCGTCCTCTGGGTAGGTGAATCACAAAATCATTAAGGTTGGAAAGGATCTCCAGGATCATCAAGCTCAACCTGTCGAAATATCACTTTTCCCACTAAACCATATTGCAAATTGCCATCTCTACTCATTGTTTGGACACTTACAGGAATGGTGGCTCCTCCATTTTCCTGGGGAGCTTGCTCCAATGCTTAATTAGTCTTTCAGTATAGAAATTTTCCCTAATATCCAGCCTGAACCACCACTCCCAAATGATCGTGCCGAGTCTTCTGCCAACACAGGTCAGAAGGTATGCAGTCAACACAATTGTCTTAGGTTGCAATGCAAGATGTAACCAAAAGTATGTATTTTATTACCATCTGTTAAAACCAGGTGGAGCAGTGTTCTTTATCTCTTCCTTGACCCATCCTCTCTCCAGAGAGTTATCTTCTGTTAATGGGCCATTGGGTCTCACTGCATGACTGATAAAATTACATCGTCCCATTTGGAGATGCTCCACCCAGGGGGAGCAGCCAAGCATTTCCTACCTAGATATAGTCTGAGATTTGGAACATCAGAGCAGCCTTTTCCACTTCCTCTTCCAGAGGAAGACCAGACGCTTCTTCAACTCCACTGGACCTTCAGAGGAGAACTATACCCTTCTACAGGATCACTGCTTCAACAGAACCACATCTGTCACTCCAGGAGGACTGCAGCTACCATTTAATCTAATGGCTACCAACATCCTGACCAACAGGGTGTCAGATTGTATCCTGACTTGTCGGCTTTCTTCTTTTCTCCAGGTCCCCTAGGCTAACTCTGGACCATGGGGAATGAGGATACCAACAAGAACAAAGGCAAAAGACCAAAGGAGGCTCTTTCTCCCGTGGGATATGTTCCCACTGTTTATTGCAGCTTCTGAGTGGGAGATGGAGCCAAAGAGAGCCCAAGCAGCCAATGGCGGGCAGTTTTAAACGCTGGGAAGGGGAGGAGCAGGACCTGGACCAATGGGGTGTAACCAAAGGGGAGGAGCAAGGGGAGGGTGGAACCATCACCATAGCTTGGGGGAGTACAGAACGAACCATTTAGTGCGATTGAACAGTCAACGAGCCCTGTGATACAAGGCAAACTGTTTAGTGCAAACAGCTACATAGTGCAATGCTACACCGACTCTGTCAGTATTTTTGTACTACCGCATTTTATTTTAATTTTCCTATTAAATTGTAGTTCTGACTTGGGATCTCCCACTGGTTTGTTTTCAAACCAGGACAATGTACCACCAAAGCTGTGGGAGCAAGACATACAGGGCAATAGGTGAAAACATGAAGCAGGAAACTTGCATGGTGTATTTAGCAAAACCTTGGTCTCTGCCTCCACTCCATTCCTTAAATATCTTCAAAAATTCCATCCCTAATGAAATTCCAGTGCTGAAATTGATGAAGGTCTACAAGCAAAATGTAAACAGTACTTTAGCCCAGATTTCATAGCATTGTGCTTATTAGGCAGTTTTCTGATTTGGGAACATAGCTACTGTCTCAGAGGGTGTTTGACCATTTTTCTGCAATAGCAATGAAAAAGATTTTCCTTTTCCTTTTGTGAAGAAACATATACCAGCTAAGCAAGAGGAAGATGTCTGCTCATGTAAAATGTAGGAAGCTATAATGGAAGTTTCACAATACCTTTTCAAAGTACCTTAATACACATCAGGCAGACTATTTCAGCTGCCAAATTCATTCCACATTTTCCTGCTTTCTGTTCAAAACTTGTAAAATATGGTGGTTTTATTATTAAGGTGCTGTCATTTATAGGTACAGCTTCAGTCATTCATTTAGCAAAAAACCTCTCTGTCCAGCCAAAGAGAATAATTTCATCTCTGTCCAGCTGGGCAATATCTATTGATGCTGTTTGGCCACAGGTGAAACTCGGGGCAGAGCATGCCACTCATCTTTTACCTTCATCTTATTCCTTCCAACCCATAAACTTAAACAAATTATTTTAAATTAAATAACCTAAAGAGCTCGTTCATTGGCAGAAATGGGAAGAAAATCTTGCTTTTGCACAGGAGATATTATTCCAGAAGGAAAGCAGTAAAAAGACACCTTTACTATTCAATTATAGACCCGCTCACATGCCAGCGAAGGTAGTGCAAAATTCTGTCCTGGATTTCTATGGGAAAGGGGTGACTAAGTGCCTCAGGGTCCTGCAAATATAATACAGACTGCTTTATTGGGGCCTTGAATTCAAGCCAGATCAGGTCTTACTGCAGTGAAATGATAGAGATTTTATCATAAAATCCACACTACACCCTCTCCCTGGATTTATAGGGCATTTCAAAGAAATCTTACATGTTCTGGATTGTAATAATGGTGAATTCTCATTGCCTTGTTCCAAATCCACAGGTGAGCCAGCAAGAACATCACAGGAACAAGAAACAGACTTTGGCTTGCTTCTCCAGACCGTTTAACTTTCCACAAACATTAGTGAACTACACACATGATTTAAAGAAAAAAATCCTACATTTGGTTTAGGTTGAAAAGAGAAAAAAATATTCGGGTTAATAATTTTGAGCTCCTTCTTGCTGCAAACTCTCTACTGAGGAAAAAGTACATTCAAAAGGTAGTGAATTAGTTAGAAGGGGCAGATTCTGACCTGATGAAATTGGCATGGCTATTTAGAGAGCAAGATTTCGTTAGAGTTGCTATAGGAATTGGAACACTTTTATAAATCCTATTGAATGATTATAACAGAAACAGAGAAAGCTATAAGCTGTCTAAAGCCATAGGAACAGAAGCTTCACAAGTTTCTGAACAAAACCCCTCTGGAAGTACCCTGATCTCCCTGAAAGATACCACACTCATTTCAAACAGTTCTCCAGGGTATTCAATGAGCACTGAAAGCAATAGGAAACCAAGTGCCCGCTCTACTGCAGAGTTCCTCTTGGATTTTCTTCTCTGAGAGCACGCTGAGTTATTAAGTGCTTTATTATATGAAAGTACTTGGTACTTGTGTGGCACCACTCATCCCAGGGCACTGGGAAGCTCCTCCTGATGCTGCATTAACCTTATCCAAGAAGTACTAGATAGTCCTGTGGCTGAGTAAACTGAGCCAGAGACATGAAAGGACTTTACTTTCCAGGGACCAAGCAGGGAAGCACATGATGGCCAGAGCTCCTAGAGCCCAAACAAACCTCATGGCACATGAGCAGGGGGGACCTGCAGAGCACCCTCACATGATGTGCCCCCATGGGAAGCAGTTGCTGCAAAATATCTTCTGGGTTCAGCTGAGCTTCTGCTGCACTGTGGTGCCTCTCCAAGATATAAAATCAAAGCTATTGCCTGGGGGGGGCTGTATATATATATATATATATATATATACGCACACATACATACATATATATACAGATACATACACACACCTTTATTCCATTATATATTTTCCAGCATAGCTTCTCTCACTGCATTTCCCTCAAGTCTGAGACTGAGAAAAAATTGCCTTTAGGTCAATAGAGCAAATCTTAAACAATTCTCACCCAAAAAAGCATGCATCCAGTGTTGTAACGCTGTTATGTGAAACCACTTTTTTCCTACTGGTCTAACCCAAACCCTCAGACCTTTTCCTATTTGGCAAGTTGCTAACTCCTCCCCTCGACCCAAAGGGTTAAATAACCCTGCATTCCCTTTGTTCCCTCTCTCTCACACTGGACCCCTTCATGAATAAACTTGGAATACATCCAGAGAAAATCAGGTGAGGGGCCTCCTTGCTTAATTAAGTTCCTAATGCAGAAACTCAGTTCCCTCTCTAATATAGGAGCTAGCTGGGCAGGATTGAGGGGGTAAACTGAGGCATTTGCTGCAACCCAGCTGGTCCATGCATTATAAGACCAAGGAGAAAGGAGGGCTCCTGTTTCACCTCCAGCTCCCAGCCCCTTCTTTCTTTCTCTCTGCCCTTATGGTCAGAGCCCTCCTTTCCAAAGATACCTACAGACCTTTAGCCAGCTCTTTGAGGGAGAACAGCAGTGATTTTAGGTTGTTGGACATGTTGAGTAGTGACACTTGGACTGACATGCTCCATCACTGGGCAGAGTTTTATCACAGGATGGATCTTCAAATGACAGATCCCTGCATTGACCTGCATTGACAGTGACCTGCAGCATGAGCTGAAACAATTTTTTTCTTTGTTAGAGATGTCTGAATAGTGTTTTTACAGCATAAAAGTCTAAACCAACAACAAAATTTGTCCTTTAAATAGTTTGACTGATATAAATGGAGTTAAATGGAATATAATTTAATTCTGGGCTTTTTGAAGCTGCTAACCCCAGAAAAGTCCCCAAAACCTCCTAGGATTGCCTAAGGATATTATAAATTATGATGTGAATTGAAAAGTAAATTTCTTCCCAATTTTGCTAGAATTGGGAAGTCAGATCCTGGGCCAGCCAAGCCTCAGGGAGCCATGGGGGATGGCCAGGACAAAGCAGTATAGCAGAGAACATGTAGAGGTTCACTCTGCTATAGGAAATAGCAGATAAAGCATATCCAAACGTTTCTGCTAACAGCTCTATAAATTAATTTTCTCTGTTTGTTCAGATGTATCAGTCTGATGGCAAGTGTGAAATGTGCCTAAGCATGAAAAAAACGTATTTTGACATTACTTTTTCACTGGCAGAAAAACTGCAAAATATTTAACACATTGGAGGCCTTGATATGTTGGGGCAGTGTGCTAATTGTGCTGTGGCAGCTCTAACTCGCTCCTGAAAAATTGCCTTCAGACTGCTTTAGTCAGACAGACACAGAGTGTTGGTTCTCTGGTATTGGTGCAGAGGGCATAGAGAGCACAGTACACTTAACTATTAATGGATTGCTGTATTAAACCTCGTTTAATCAGCATTACAGTTGATGTCCCACTTGAACCAAAGCCATTAGCCAGGTGCTGCGTCTGTGCTGTACTGAACTTTGTAAAGGACAGAGGGCAGTGTTAGATTAGAGATTAGGAAGAAATTCATCCCTGTGAGAGTGGTGAGACCAGTGAGGCCCTAGCACAGGCTGCCCAGAGAAGCTGTGGCTTTTCCACCCCTGGAAGTGTTCAAGACCAGGTAGGATGGGGCTTGGAGCAACCTGGTCTAGTGGAAAGTGTCCCTCTGTTAATGGGCCATTAAGTCCCACTGCCTAACTAATAAGATTACATCATCCCATTGGAAGATGCTCCAGCCACGGGGAGGAGCCATGCCTTTCCTACCTAAATAAAAACCGAAATTTAGAACACCAAAGCAGCCTTTCCCACTGGATTCCAGAGGAGAAAACCAGGCTTTTCCACGTCATCGCTAAACCTTCAAAAGAAAACTGCACCTTCCACAGGAGCACTGCTTCAACTGAACCACATCTGTCATTCAGCAGGACTGCAGCCACCATTTAATTGGGACTGCACCAACACCCTGACTGACAGGGTGTCAGGTTGTATTCTGACTCTATCAGTTGTTTTATTCTGTATTATTGCATGTATTTTATTTTTTCCTTTTTTTTCCCTATTAAAATTGTATTACTGACTTAAAGTCTCACTAGTTTTGCTTTTCAAACCAGTACAATTTAGACTAAAGACTCAGCACTGATAGAGGGATTAGACATTTTACATTGACATGGTTCATATTCTAATATATTTGAGTTTAGAAAGTGATTTCCTTTGCACACTTTTGTGTTGCTGCCTTTCAGTTTCAGTGTAAGTTGCTCAGTACTTGCAGAAAAAGATGGGGAAAATTGCATTTTCCACCCAATATGAGCATACATTGCACCCTTGAGCAAGAAATGGAGAAGAAAAGACACACTTATTTGCATTATTCATTCAGCTTAGCTTCACTAGCCACTGCAAGCACATGCAGGTGTGGGAAGGAGCTTCTACCACCTGTTTATCTGTTTGTCTTGCAATTGATCCAGCATGGCTCACCAATAAATGTCACTTTGGAAGTGATAACTGATAATTTCTGAGTTTCAATTCAAATCTGCTTTGTTCAAAAGGAAGGTGATAATTTTAAAAGAGGTCCATAATCTAATCATTTTTACAGAAAGAGACTTAATTTATGCAAGAACATGAACAAGCCCTAAATGTGAGAATATAAAATTATAGTGGTGTGCATATGGAGAGAGTTGCATGATGATGATCTGCAATATTTTACACAGAGAGTTAGTTTGGTTATCAATTATAATATCCTCCCTTTCTGAATTAAAATTTTTGCACAATTATTACCAAGAAATGAGAAAAATATTAATCACAGCATATTTCAAACACTTGTCTTCATTTTCCTCTCTGCAGCTGCCAGCTTCTCTCTCTGCTTCCCTAACATTCACTCCTACACTTTCCACTTCTTTAAGGTCACTGTGGAGTAGCTGACTACAATATGTTTGGCACAGTCTGGAGTAACAGGGCTCAGACCATTAGACTGTCATTTTCTTAAAACTTAAAAACACCCTAAAAATAAGAAGTAGCAGCATTTGGGGAAGTTTTCAGCATATGGCTACATGACCAAATTTTAAGTATATGGGCCATCAAATGCATTCAAGATGTGTTGAAGCTCATCTAGTGATCCTCAGTCAGATATTATGTAAGATTTCATAAGATGAAAGACATAGATGCCTTTTTCAGTCTCATGACTAGTCTATGGACACTTCATCTGCCGAAGACAGATTAGAATTCATCCTCACTTAAGGGGTATTCATTCAGTTATTGCCTGGGAATTTGTACAATAAGAAATTCACCTTTGGGATTTCTCATCTTTGGTCCTTGTACTAAATAATATTCTTTTGCTGTTAAAGAATTAAAATATGTATTTAAAATATGTATTTAAGTTAACTTCATACAGCAGGACATGTAGGTGAGTTGGTTCATCAATCCTCTCTTAAAAATGAAATAATAGTAGTTAATGTTGATCATATTATCCCAGTGGGAGACAGAAATAAAGCTGAATGCTGAAACTTAAATCACAACTTGCAGTTTACTAAAACAAAACAGAACTAGAAAGAAATATCTTCTGTTTCTCTAGAAATACCCAATATAAAAATTGCAACAGTGGCAATTCATAACTATAAAGAAATAACTTGTGGTAGTATATCTTTTGTGATGCCAAAAATATATAAAGCTGGAACATTTTTTTCCTCTGAGAACTGAAGGGCTTCCTGTTGTCTTAAGTATTAGAGTGAATCAAGAAAATTTTTTGTTTGAACAGTTGAACTAGTGGGTAGCTTGTAAGAGCATAACCCTACCTTTTTCCTGTAACTTAACTCAAATAAAGATGTCTATCTTATGCAACAGATACTCACCAAGAGAGCTGTAAGCAGCCAGGCTAGCAGTGTCAATTCATTGTCATTTGTAGGTTATTAATAACTAACTCAGAGAGGCTGCTGAGCCTTAACATTTCTGTTATTGACTTCAAAATACAGAGATTTTCCTTTTTACTGTCACTCCATTCTTCTATCTTTCATTTTGTCCTAGGACTTGCAATCTGCATCTGGCATCATCCTCTGCAGTGGATATTATCCTTGCTCTTCAGCTCAGCTTAGCTCCAAGTGCTTTCTAAGATCATTTCAGAAATGTCAGCTATGGTGTTTATGTCAGCTCTAGTTAATCAAGGGAGGGAGCAAAATTCTGAATTTGTCCAGAAGCGCACTGAGGTGCACTACTGGAAACCTGATTCTGGTCAGTAAAGACTCACAAACTGGTTCCAAAATCTGACTATAGGAAGAGCAGTTGTGGACTCTCCCTCACTGGAGATATTGCAGAGCCCCATCTGGCTGCAATCCTGTGCAGTGTGCCCCAGCGAGGCCCTGTCTTACCAGGGAGGTTGAACCAGATGACCAACTGTGGTCCCTTCCAACCTGACCCATTCTGCATTTCTGTGAGTATGCCTCTCTGGGGTGGATAAAACTGGGTTCCCCTCCTGGACATCAGAAAGAATACTGGAGGGCGATTAAGGACAGTGACTAGGAATAGGGGTTTAAAAGAAAAATAAGAGAAAGAGAGAAAAGAAGAAATTTTAAAAAGGAAACATCATCATGTTGGAAGGAGCCTAGTGCTCCAAGGGTAGCAGTCCCTTTGCAAGCATCTCCCTCTGCAAGCACCTTCTATATATCCACACCAGCCTTAGAAATGGAAGAATCTTTCAGCAAATAGCAATACTATTTCTGCCAGGTTATCTTCCCCAGGGAGAACAGCTGGGACTTGATACACTTCACTGAGCTTTTGCTTTGCAAGGTTCATTAACATTCACAGAGAGAGTTGTATAAAAGTTTGTGTTTCACCTCTGAAAACCTGCTCATGGGCATTGCTGGTCCCTGCCAGCCTGGGAAGAGGAAAGAGCTGGGATGGAAGCTGAAGACTCCTCAGTGCTCCCATGTTGGAGTCAGTAAGAGTGCAGGGATTGAGCTAAAGCCTTTAGATGGATTGAAGTATGTTAGGCCTCTCACACATAAGGCAGAGGCGAAGGTTTAGGTTGCAACTTGAGGGAGCAAGTAAGTGAATAGATGGTATGAATAAGTGAGCAGATGGTATGTGTAAGTGAATAGATGGTATGTGTAGGTGAATAGATGGAGTGAGTAAGTGTAAGTAAGTAAATGAAATAGGTTTCAAGTGGTTTTAGTAAGTAAAAGGTCTTAGATGCCTGAGAAGTAGTGCATGTTGTAGTGAAGGTTGAAAAACATGCTAGTGTTTCCTAAGAGGCTCCAAGAACCTAGCTTCAGACATAATAGAGTTAGAGTTAAGAATATTGCTTACACTTTTCAGTTAGAACAAGATAGGACATGTACGTAGTCTATACGTAGCCTGGCGTGCTAAGAAACTAGATTTCTAATAGGTTAAGAAGTAGCGGTCAGAGTTTGCATCTTAGCTTGCTTGTTAGCTTCTATAAAAGAACATGCTCAGAGAGAATTGCTTTTGCAATGGCAAAAGCCATTGCTTTTGCTTTGCTTTTGTTCCTGCTCTCTCGTCGTCGCTATCAATGCCCAAGAAGAAGATGTGAGCTGCCCTGCGTTGTTTGGCTCTGCTGGGACCATGAGGAACTTCTGCTTTTGCTTGGGACTTTAAGCCAAATTTTAATATGGACTTTGCTGTCTGTGACTTTTGCCTTGAGACTGATGTGCTTCTACAATAAATAACCTTTTTAGCAACTATTAGCTGCCTGGCTTTTAAAAGAAGAATATAACCCGGCAGTGTGGGTGCCCTGGAGTGCCCAGAGGTTCAAAAATCTCACATTTTCTGCCCAGCGACCAAAATTTACACTCCCATGAAACAGGATTAACAGCACAGACAGACTGGATGCACACATGGGCTTTGCAACACTACTCACAAATGACAAAGTGAATCCAGAGACTGTCTTGAGATGAAAAGTAAAAGTGAAAGGTCAATTGAATAGTGAGATAAACATTAGGCAACATTCAAAATAAATAATTTGCTTTCTGCCTGTGGACACAGCTGAAGCTCCTCATCAGCATCATCCCCATAGTGCAGGTTTCATGTGTGCCAGGTCCCTGTAGCTACAGTCCAGTTCTGGGTCTTATTCTGGGTCTTGCTTTGTGTGACTAAAGGGCCCTGCTGGCCCAGCCCTTTCCTCACACATAGAGGGGCTGCTGACTGACCTCCATGTCCAGTGTGCTACACTTGAGAAAGAGATGAGACCTGTTCTATCCCTTGCCCTTTAATGCAATGAAATGCACTGTGCTCTCAGATTGAAATCTGAGCCCTGGCTGAATTTAAACTTGTTATTTTTGTCTGCTTATTTAGCCTGTCATTCTCTTACCCACTTATAGTCTTTTATCCTACCCACTGTGTGTGTGAGAAGGAGGCTTGGCTGAAGGCATTTACACAGGAACTGTCAGGCATATTTGAGCCCAGCCCCTCAGTGTGTCCCTGGCCAGCAGCTTTCAGGAGTCTCTGCAACATCCTCATCACAGCCCAGTGCAAAGCCAGGCACAGGGGAACTCCACTCTCCATCCCTGGCTTGTGTCAACATGCAACAGGAAGAATATACAGAGGAGACACTTATAAGAGTAACATTACAACTATCAAAGTCACTGGTACAGTTCTTTCCCAGCAGAACTCTCCACTGTGGAGAGGCTGGGAAAGAAAAGCAAAGAATGTGACCCTTAGTAGAGAAAATTCTTTAGAAAGTCAAATTTAACTGAAGCCCTTAGAAGCCTGTAATTTTTGAGAAGTGGGCCACATTTTCCTAACACTGAAAACAAAGAGCTATGTAGTGGCAGCATGAAATATGAAACTTTAAAAAAGTAATATACAGTAAGTGCAAATAGCTGTTGAGTTCATTGGAAAAGTAGAACCAGAAAGATGCTTTTCTCTCTCCTTTTCCAGACTGCCTGGTTGATCTGGTAATTATAATTTAAACATCTACAGCTTCTGGACATTACTACAACTCTCACCAAGTGATTTGAACACCACATGGGTCACAAATAAATCTAAAATACTCACCTGGACTAAGGCAATTTTGTTTGTGAAACCAGGCAAACAAAGAAAACACCTAAGTCAGGAAAGCCACAGGGTGATGGAGGGTAAGAAAGACCTATCTGGCCTCAGAGTTTCCATGTTACAAAGTAATTGTTTGGCAAATTAGAGAGATGGAACCTCACTGGTTAAAGCATTTGATAGAGCTTTTGCTTCTGCAGGCAGCAGTCCTGGGGAGACACATTGGCTTCCACAGTATTAGTTCCATGCCATCCCTGGTACAGTCAAAATTGGGCTCTCGTATCATTAGTTAGATTATTTAGATTCATGATTACACCTGAGTGATGAAGAAAAGCAAGGGTGGCTACTGCATCCACTCCCAAAATATTTGCCTGTCCATGTTGGAACCAGCTTTTGGGTGTGGCACAGCTGGATTTCAGCCAGCGCACACTGGCCACAGCTGGTCTTTTTCTGTTGTCACCTATATTCAGAGCAATTTATCCCTCAGCGCCCTACTACTACCACTTTTTTGACTTTTGGCACCTTGATGCAATGAATTTTTCCATGTGCCAACCAAGACTGCTTGGCTGTCCTCCAGCCTTTAACAAAACACAGAGGAGTTTAATAAAAACCAGCAGCTTTCAGCAAAACACCACCTCCCACAAACCCCTCAGTGATTCGTTCTGCAGCAAACAGGCACTTCGAACACAAACCAAGACCTTTAATGGCAGGACAAACAGTGTTCCTTATTCTTTGGATGTGCTTCATATTATAAGTCACCCATGAAGATGATAAATATGCACTTAAAACAAACTACATACACTGTTCAACAGGACTGTTCAGCATAACAAAGCTGCCGGAGGGCAGCTGAGCTAAAATAAGTGTATTGCTCTTATTGGCATTTTTGTGGTCTAGATGAGTGTGCAGCAGACAGATTTCCCAACCCACCATGTGGTTTCTGCTTTACCCTGCAAAATTTTCCTGCCACATTGGCCTGAAGAAGTGCAGAGGGCAAAGGGCTGGGCAGGTGCCAGGTAGGTACATCCCTACAGCAACAGTGGTGGGATGGGGGCTGTGTTTGGCACACAGAGTGGTTCTAGGCAGTTAGTGACACCTGTCATTCTGTCACACCAACTCCCTTCCTAACACCTTCATGTCATCATCTGGAAGGTTAGGTTTTAAAGGCAAAATCATTATCTGATTTTGTCAGCTGCTGTTTGATTTCTGTGTTCTGTTCCAGCAAGATTTTCCTTATAACAATGACTTTGCTAATGAACATCCCTCTGTGCTGCCCTTTTATAATACCTTTCCTATTATACCTCCTAGATGAGATCTGACACTCACAACAAACATCATTTAAGTAAACCTCTGCTGTAAAGTAAGCAAACCTTATTATACCAAATTTTACAGTTAGGTAAACTTACCTACTGGAGACATTTAAATGACTATTCACAGCATTATAGAAAGAGTCAGTGAAAGAAGAGCCTTGAAAAGTCCAGCTCTAAGTCACTCACTGCAGGGCCCACTTTGAGAAAACAAATTTATTAAGCATGTGTTTAATGTCAAACTTAGGAACAAGGGAGCATTAACCCATTACAAAGCTTTCTTCCTTCAACATGCCGAGAACCTGCTGCCAGCCAGCAACAACAGGATATTAATCATGCCTTCCACCGCCTTCATGGTCAGAAGGCAGCAGTGATTTATCACTTTGCAACAGGATGTGACATTCACAGCTTGTGACCCAAAGTGGAGGAAAAGCACACTTGATCAGGGGACATCTGGGACCCATTTGACCCCAAAACTTATAGGAAAGCTACAGTAAAGCAAGCAAAGTTATAAAAAGTGATGCTGTCAGAAGCAAGGTGGAGTATTTTGCAAAATTCACAAATCCCTTATAGAGATGCCAGGCATCCCAGGGTCTGCTTTCTTCTAGAAGCATCAGTCTCCAATGATGAGCTAACTGCTGTAGACATCAACAGAGTCAACCACTCAGAGGTGATGTGTCCGTGGTGGCCTTTGACATGCCACCAGCCAGGGAGGTGCCAGGGATCCTGGTGGAGCCCAGCCTGAACCTGGAGCAGAGGACAGAGGCTCACCTCCATACTGCTCACACTACCAGATTATTAAAGCACTAGTTTTTTAATTTTTATCCTTTCTTGGTGACTTGACTGTCTGCGAACAGGTGCAGTTTCTCTTCTCAGTGCCCAATTCATCCTCTTAGTTTCATTCCACAATGAAATTGCCTTTTTCACATCACAGGTCACAGAAGCTGCAATTACCTTACAAACACTGGATTGCCACTGGCTGAACAAAGCAGGAGGAGCTGATGGTGAGAGAAGGTTTTATTCAGTAATAACCAAGGCAAATGAGTAACTCCAGAGAGAATTGCACTAAATGCAAATGCTGAAGTAGAGAGAGCAGTGGTCTTGAAGTGTAATATGTGATTTTCAGGGTTTGGAGGGCAGAGCCTGGTTAGAAAATCAGCTGATGAAAACAGTCTGCAGTGAAAAACTAAACTGAAATTATTGCAAACCCAAAAAACTGAATCACTGCTGTATTTGGAAGCTCCTTGAGTTTGGAAATTGCTTTCAGTTTAACCAGGAATTTGCCATCAAACAATACACATGGACCTCTGCCCTCACACCTCGTTTTAGCAATCATTAATAACACATGAAATTGGGAAAAAAAGAATTAACTTAACACTAAGAGAAGGGAGGCCAATGTACAGTTGGGAGTAGGAATACCACACCTGATTAAAAAGGGCTTTGGATTACCAAATCCCAAAATCATCTTTCGAGACACCCCCTCAGTGCCAGGACCCAAGGCAACCTCTTATCTGCAAAACCTTCAAAAAGAGGCTGTGTCCCAGGAGCAGCATTGCCCACCTCCAGCTCTAGCTTGTTGCTTCCCCGCCCTGCCCACCACTACACCCCCACCCCCTCCCCCACTCTACCTTACTTCTTCCGTCCTAATTTTGGGTTTTGTTCTTCCAGAGGAAAAAGAAAAGGGCAAGACAAATCTTGGCTGCCTTCCAGGAAGCTCTAGTAATTTCAGCTTCATCCTGAGATTTAGACCCTAAAATGAGTTATAAATAGACCGATTTTACACTGCTTAATGGAGGCTTGTACAACGCAGAGTAGAGATTCCAGGTCTCCTGCCAGATGAGACCATAGCCTTAGAGGTGCCATGCATTTCATAACATGGGGAAAATTCATTTGAGATTCCTTATTAGTAAATTCAAGGTGCCCAGAAGCCGGTGTCCTCTCACTCCAGCATAAGCCCAAAATCCATTCACTAACCTTTAGGGAGGGAGGGGGGGAGAAAAGAGGGAAAGAGCAAGGAGAAACCAGGTCATGGTGATTTATTAAAACATGGGTATTGATCTAATATCGATACCCCACTGAGATGGACAAAAGACTCTCTAACAGTTTAGAGTTAGAAAGTGCATGTTTAATTCAGCGCTGGGTAGCTGCGTGGGGCAGTCCTCTAATACACACTGCAAAGTTACAAGCAATTCCAGAGTCTATTTATTTACAAAGGTTTTAAATGTTTACATATTCATAACACAAACACCTCCCATTCCCTGCTTCCTGTGGTAATTAGCTGGAATGGCTATTAAGCATGCGTGGTTTGTTCCCCGAATCGGGTCAGTAGTCTTCTTTATGGGGAGGGGTCGTAAAAAGTGGAAGAAAGGTGAGTCTTCCTCCCTCTGAACTTTCAACCCCTCCCATAGATGACAATACAAATGAGCTCTGGAAGAACTCTAATTTCCTCCCTCCGTGACTTTTGAATGGGTTTCCAGATGTCAAAGATTTACAATTGTTTGTGTTTCTTTAGATCTATTTATCAGTTTCTCTGTTTCTTGTTACAAACACAGCTAAGCAAACATAAAAATGGCGAGCAATTAGTTATTTAAATCTGGGATAACCATCTCAAGTCCAGCTTCTTTTAACTACTAATTCTTAATTATTTCCAGCAAAGCCTATCTATCTATCTGCTTCAATTAATTCCAGCAAATCTATCTTTAGCTAAAATCTTAATTTTTCTAAAATTAGTGTCTCAATGGTGGTAACTTTGGTACTCTGCAGACAGGCTGTGGTGACCCCCTTATTTTTTAAACTAAATCCAAATGTAGGTGGATAAAGGGTTCTGATGTAAATATCAGCTCAGGGCTTGAGCTCTCCATTCTCTTTCCATAACAGTAACTGAACTGGGTCTAACATCTCCAGAATTTTGTCACAGAACAGGACCATGTGGGATAAAGCAAGGACACTACAATGCCTTAAAAAGAGCTGCATTTTTTTGTCTGAAGCACTCACCATTCCCATAAACTTCTGCCAGATCTGCAACACTAGGACTTCAGAAATAATCATGCCTAAGTTATTGAGCCAAAGCCAGCTGCCCATCAGGTGGGACTGGCTCTTTTTCTCCATGTTTCAGCAGCAGATAAGGAAGGACAAGCACCAGCACACTCTTTACTCACCAAAACACCCAGGGAGAACTCTCCTTCCTCACTCCAGATGGTATTGCATCCCACAAAGAAGTTGTGATATTAAAACTTTCTCAATGCATATCACACAGAGATAGAGGAATGAGCTGTGTTTTATCACATTAACTTAACAGCCAGAAAAATCTAGCACGTGTTGGTACCTCTGCAATTTCATGCCCTCCCTGGTTTCCACAGCATATGGCATGATGGTGCTATTCCATTTGCTTTCCCTGGGAGAGCAGTTTAAAATGGAGAGAAATAGCATGGTACATTTGAGTTTATGTGATATCAAAAGGGCTATAGTGGATGGTAGCCAAGGCACCAAAGTGAATTATTTTTAGTGCAATTGCACTTTCTCCTAAGCTACCCTTCAGAAAGGTCAGGCCTCGGACACTCACATTAAGGTCTTGCTAAATCCAAATAAGATAAGGTTGTAAACAAAAATGCAGATACACCAATTTTACATTAAATCTTGTTCAAGTAAAATTCCTTCAAAGTAGCGCTCTGAGAATGACATTACTTGGTTCTTGGGTTAGAGGCATAGACATATTTTACATAAATCTCCCTTCATCTACTTTTTATTGCCCTTTTTGGGTGGTATTTCCTAGTGTATCATAACCTCTATATTGACAAAGCAGACTTCCTTTCTTTGTACAGTAAAACTGAATAGAAGAGTTTGCCTGGGGGTATTGTTGAGCTCAGGTACCAGCTAGGTCCATACAAACCTTACTTGGACAGAAAAATGGCACCAGTTCTGCACTGCAGAGCACTGCAGTGATTTGCTGCATCACTTTTATGTCATTGTGATGTAGTCTTTGTAGTCTGCAGGAAAAGGCAGTAGCCTTCCCAGCCTAGCAGTGAAGTTTTTAGCTACAGGAATTCTCCCCAAAGCGATATAAAACCCAAACACTGCACAGTATCCTACAGAGCCCTCTTTTTTTCTGGGTAGAGTTTGCCCTAGCATAATGAAAGTAAAACCAAAACTTAATAAACTAAGAAATAATGCGGGCTCTCTGTGACAAAGGTACTACAAAGAAGGGAACAGAAAAAGAATCTTAAGCACAGTCAGGATACGACTCTTCAGGAAATGCAAATATTAAAAACTTACTTCTTATCCACATTTTCTATCCAGTTATGTCTCCTAACAGTTTATCTTGCAGCCTGCAGGTAGGTGTTTCAGGTCTTTTCTTTGGAGTGCAGTTTCATGGTTAGAAGAGGAGAGATTGCACGGTCAGATTTTGGAGCAGGGCTGGAAATCACAGAATCACAGACTGATTTGGGTTGGAAGGCACATTAAAGCTCCTCTATTTCCAACCCCCTGCCATAGGCAGGGACACCTTTCACTGAACCACATTGCTCCAAGCCCCCTCCGGCATGGCTTTGAACCTTTCCAGGGATGGGGCAAACACAGGTTCTCTGGGCAACCTATGCCGGGGTCTCACCACTCTTACAGGCAAGAATTTCTTCCTAATATCCAATCTAAACATAAACCTCTCAGTTTGCAGCCATTCCCCCTTGTGCTGTCACTCAATGCCTTTATTATACATACCTCTCCAGACTCCCTGGCACCTAGCACAAGCCCCCTCACCAGCTGTGCATCCTCAGCTCAGAGGATGTGAGCAGAACTTTGGCCACATGGGCTCTGGCACCATGGGAAGGTGGTACCCAGTGCTCCCAGTGCTGTGCACTCCTCTCTGCCTTGGCCAAAAGCAAGCAGAGCAGAAATACAGTCTCAGCAGAAAACTAATGGGTACCTATTTTTATGAGACTCAATAGCCCTTTAATTTATTTTATTGTAATTTATGGCATTTACATAATGATGTGAGTCAATATGAAGAGATGAAGTAGGAGGTTATAAAAAGCATTTCAGAGTCTCATTCTCAGGGACCTGAGTCCAATCTCAACAATTTAACATTTCATTTTTCTTTATTTTGGCAACATAGCTGTTTTGCATAATGTTCTGAAGGAAATAGCAGCATTCTGACAATGTGTTGACTATCAACAGCATCTGATTGTGCTACCTAGGAAACATCTGAAATCAAGTAATTGAATTAAATCTTTTAGTACAGGTTTTTTAAACCCCCAGTTTTCAAAGTAATCAAATCTACATTGTTAAATCCCTCTATCAAGGATTTCTCAATCAAGCCAACAATCTTAGTTAATAGTTACAGAAGAGATACCCCTTGTTTAGGCCAGCTCATTGAATTGCTCTTTTCCTTTGTTTTCCATCTTGAAGTGGTGTCACTTTCTTACTCCAGACAATCCGTGTGCCTGCACTGCAACTCAAGCTGTCCAAAGCACAAGGTGCAAAGATGATTCACAGTACACTGTTATGATTCCAGTGCAATCCAAGATCTTGTTAGTTGTAATTCTGTAGATTAAAGACTTCGTATGTTCAATCAACACAATGGGGGTCCATTTGAATGGAAGACTTGTAGGTAATAAATATAAGATTATCATCATTATTAGAAGGTTTTGTCCAGCACTGATGCACAGCAGTTGAGATCTATAACTACATTAAAAGCAGTGCTCAGTAAACAAAGTTTGGCCAGCTTCATGCAAAATACCTGTACATATGGGAGCAGTGCCCACAGACACCTCATCCAACAGCATTTTCTATCTTGGCAAAAAACAAACACTTCTCCAGGGATCAGTTTCCCTCACACATTGCTATCCACTGGCTTCATTCCATTCACTACCAACACTACCAGGAGATTTTTCTTGTTCTCCTAATGAACTCCAAAAAAGTAAACTGTTGGAATGAGAATTCTAATTATAAAAACATGTTTTTAAAAAGCTGTAATTAATGCTTGTTAACAAACTTTTGAAAGTAATTAGGATACCGTTTAGCAGAAAATATTACATTGTCATTGTTGTTATTAATTGCTACTATATTATAATTACTAGAGCCTCCTGCTTCTGTGGGGATAGAGCTCTGAGGATTCTGGTCTAGTGTAAGGTGTCAGAGGTGACAGAGGGGTTGGAGCTGCATGATCTTGAAGGCACCTTCCAACAAAAAACCATTCCATGATTCTAGGATAGCTGGAATGACATACAAGAAAGCAATCAGTAACTCATGGTTTGCTCTAATAGCAAAATAACCCGTTCTCACTTTATTTAGTTCTACAATGGCACCAGCTGTGTAGCAAGAGCTGTCAAAAACCACAAAGTGGGTCTCACAATACCCATGGGTAAGAAAGTGGGGCCATAGGAGATCACAGCCATCCTTGGGAAAAGGAATGGGGGACAGCAGAGCCCAGCAGTGACCCACAGCTCCAGCAACCCCCTGGAGAATCCCCAGGCAAAGCACAAGCAGGATTTGAGGTGTGGTGTGGGGGTCACAAGTCAGCCGCTTCTGTGGGCTCTCAGGGCTGGGGCAGAGCCACAAACTGGGTAGGACTTGTGCTGGGCCAGCTCAGCCACTCCTGCTCTTGCAGCTTCATATGATTGAACTCTTCCCCAAATACAGTTGCCATCTTAAATAGTTACAGAAGTTGAGTAAAGACCAGAACTAGTACTAGTTAGTACTTGGACATCCTTTCAACTGACAGTCCAAAACCACTTTTAATTTTATAATCGTCACAGCAGCCATGAAATGGGTTTCATTACACTCCTTTTACAGATGAAAAGGGCAGGGACAATAAAAGAAAGTCACAACCTCCCATAAGTCTGGCTTCAGGTCATTTGGCAAGGAAGATAGCTGGGTAGAAAGCAGAAACACGACCAAGAGAGAGGGGAAAATCCAACCCATAGATCTGAGATGGAGCATCTTCTCCTTCCTGTTCCTCAGAGGGGACAAGAGGCTCAAGTCATTATATGCTACAATTGGATGTGCACATACTCTGCAAGATAAAATTACATCTACAGATGGTCTAGACAAAAAAACACTCAGCTAATTTTAGCTTAGACAGAATCTCATGTGTGTATCTGGGGAATAAAATTAGATGCATTTTACATACTTTCTAAATTATCAAAAAGATATTCCTCCATAAATATATATCAGCCAAAACCTAATCTTATGCTCAATACAAGGAAGTATTTGGGTTTTTTTCTCATTAAATATCACAAGTAACAAAAATCTGTATCTGTTTTTGTACATCTACAGACTCATTTAGAATGGAGTACTTTTTGTCTATCTTGTAAAATCCCATTATCACACAGTAATGTGTCCCTAGTACCCTTTATGGATTATTTTTCTGCTTTCCCAGTTCTGTTAAATAATTAGTGGTAATTGCCCTAAGCAAAAGGCTACCCAGCAATCCAATACTGTCAGTAAGCAATTTGTGCTTTTGAGATGTCCTTGTCTTCATATGTTTGTGTCAGTGGTGCCCAGAAGAGGACACCCAAAATGAATATAAGGGCTCATGGGATGGGGCTTGGAGCAACCTGGTCTAGTGGAAGGTGTTCCTGCCCATGGCAGGGGGCTGGATAGATGCTCTTTAAGGTTACTTCCAACCCAAATCATTCTATGATTCCATGAATCATAAATAAAACTGTTTGTGCTGGTTTTGCATTAATCGGCAATCAGAAGAGGGCATCCAAGGAAGTTTTCTCCTTGAGAACTTCCTCTGTGAGTTGATGGGACCAATTGGAGGCTGGTTTGGTTGTTGACTCTCGGAAACTGTTTTGGTGTTTTTCCCTCCGAGATGTGTAAAAGTTCTTGTCTGGCAGTTCGTGTGCCTGAGGTGGAATAAATCTGAGCTCTTTTGTTTTCTCGGACTCAAAGAATGTTTATTCTTTTCTTATCTGTAATATTTTCTCTCAGCCCAGCCAGGTCTGTCTTGCAGGGCAGCCATGGCACACTCTCTGCCCCTTCAGGGCAGTGTTATCTTTTATACCACAAACTACATACACTATGTTTACAATTATTTCCCAATTACTATCATCTATATAAGACAGTGGACTTCTACTCTAAACCAATCCAAAAGTGCCAGCTCCACAATAGAAAATGGAGATGAAGAAGAAGAACAAAGAAGGACCAAACACGTGCTTTTTCCTCCATCTTGTGTTCTAAAATCCTCATTCCCAAAAATCCTAAAATCTACATTTCACTCTGTGATGACACTACTTAAACTTCTGTGACTTTCAAGTTCTCACATAAAGCTGGTAATTTTTCCAAGGGCTATAATCAAACCCACAGATGTTCCTGGCTGCCTGCCAGGGTCCCAGAGCCCCCCGACAGGGGTCTCAGCAACTCTGGACCCCCAAAGGGATGTCTTAGACTCTAACAGTTGACAGCCTGGGAAACCAATTGGAGGATTGGATTAAGGTCTGAAGGTTTTATTCTGAATTTATTATTTCTTTATGTTGTTAATAAAGTTTTTCTTTACACCCTTTAATTTTAGGCCTGCCTTGCTTTGCTCCCAATCCTATCTCACAGCAGAAAATGAGTATATTGAAATTGGCAAATCTAAACCACAACACTATTATTTTCAAGCCTGCACCTTGGAGAAAAAACAAAAAGGTAGTTTTAAGGCTATCAATTCTTTATGCCATTCCATACAGTGCAAGAAATGCAGGCTTATGTGTAACACCTCTTATCTGGAATTACTGTTTTTATTATGGGCAGGGATCTCTAGGTTCAGTCTCAGGAGTCAGCAGGTGTGACTGGCAAGTACAACCTGTTTCACTCCAGACAAAAGGCAATTTGCATCTTTTATACAGTGGTTTGCAGAATAATGATCCTATTTATGATATTCAGTACCTTTCACACAAAGTTCTTTGCAAAAACAAACAAACAAACAAACAAAAACCAAACAAAAATAAAAACAAAACAAAAAGCCCCCAGCCAAACTATTTTAAGTTCTTTGTAAACAGCAACTCTTAAAATATGTGGAACGTTTTACCTTCCAGGGAGTAAAAAGCTGGTTTGACTCCTTCAGACAAAGTTGCAAAAAGTGATGATGTCTTTGCTTTTATGATAAGTTGTGAGGCCACATTATGGCTCATGCTCCCAGGATGATTTTTATAAAAATGAATAATTTATTATTTATTAATTAATATTTATTAATTCCTCCATATTATCAGTTACTTCATTACCTCTTTTTCCAGGGTTACAGATTCTCCACACAACACTGTTCAAGGGTTTACTAAAACATAAGTATTAATAACTATTAGTACTTATATAGCCTGGATGTTCAGCACTGCTACTCTAATTTATGTTTTGACCCTTCAGCTCTTCAGAGATGAAAATCAAAACCTTCTAAATCACCTGCATAAATTACTGTATAATAAAAATGTGACTAAAATAATTCTAGTCAATTCTGAATATTCTGAAGAATTGCTCAAGGCACCACTTCTGGATAAAAGTAAATGTTCAGTCGATTTCTTGCTTGAGCATATGGATATCTCTGTGGTGCTTCATCGTGGTTCCACATAATCATGAAGTAAAACTATATTGTATTTTAAAAAACCTTTTTCTTATTTCTCATGTATGTAAAAGTCTCATCACTCATGCATGCACCATCCCTGTAATTGCAGAAGTGGCATTGTAGCATTTTTGACAGCTTATTCTAAGCAATTTTTCATGCTTAGAGAGTCTTTTTGGGGGGAGGGGTGGATAGCATGGGGGATACAAACTTAATAATACATTTTACATTGTTTCCAGCAACATTCAAAATACTCAGAAACAAGTAAAGGGCAGAGCTCTCTAAACACTGCTGTTGCATTCACCAAAGTTGAGATGCCAAGGTGGGAATTACCTGGGCTAAGGACAACCAGCTCTGTGGCCCAGCAGGCCTCAACCTGCTCAGATCTCTGAGCAGAGCCACTGCAATGCTGAGCAAGACAAGAAAAAATCAGCCTCCCCTTTCACCCCCCAGAAATAAGGAGGTAGCAAGGCCCTGAACAGCTGCCCTTGCACCTACTCAAGCATTCTCACAACCCCAGGGCCAACATAGAAGGGTATCAGGGTTTGGGCATGGAGCCACTTGGATCCCATCTGGATTGGTACTACCAACAGCACAGAAAGTAGGCATTATTTAATGTTGACAAGTATTTTACAGCTATACATCCAATCTCTCTTTTGGATTTCTGTAATATCAAAATAAATAAGTAATTTCTGTGCAGGAGCATATAAACACTCTCTGCTCTGTCTTGCTGAGAAGCTGGCAGGCTATATTTGCTCTCCATTACCTCGATAAACAGATTGCTAATATAACCAATGGATATGATAATATTCCTAAAGCAACATTTAACAAAAGGGGGGAAATTATTTGACCCAAACAATTCCCAATGTGTTACTGTTACTGTCTTCTGCCTCTTGCTTTAGCATAAACAAGAAAACAACTGCAACAAAAGCCCTTAAAAATACAATGAAAAAATAAAAATCTGCATCTCTCCAGAAATTACTTTCTCACTAGCATGAGCAATTTTGACCTCAGCATATGTTTGAGAAGTTCTGCTTCCATTTTAGAAACTGCTCAGATCTAGGAATTGCTTTAGCTGAAGTTTGATGTGCCAGATCAGTCCCCAGCTCGTGCAGCATTAAGAGGGAGATTTGCAGAAGTATTTAGGCACCTAAAAATGAAGACGGGCACCTCATGGGATTTGAAATGGATGTAAATGAGGCTGTTTTTGTAAACCTCTTTGAGAATTCATATGGACTTTGTAACAGCCAGTGGCACAAGCAACATCTCTGTCACATTCCAGCCCATACTCGCCTCTGTGCTGGTGTCCAGCGCAGTCTGTGTGTCCAGCTGGTCCTCTGACCACATGGCTCGGGGACAAAGTGGGAAAACATGAGCATGGCCCATATCCAGCAGAGTCATCCAGCTTTACCATCTCTACAGGAGGTGATCAGAGAGGGCACTAACCCTGTAAAATAGAAACCTTAAAGACCACCCTCCTGCCATGGGCAAGACACCTTCCACTAGACAAGGTTGCTCAGAAGACCAGTTTGCTCTTTAATGTGTTCTGTGGTTTGATGACATGTTAATCTCTAGACGAAATACTGGGACTCCTTTCACTTCATTCACAGACATTCAGACAGCTTTTAGCCAGTCAAGATGGAGCAGAACATTGGCTTTATTTTCCATCATCCTTGACCTGCTACTTCACACTCCTGCCAGCCAGCACAGACTTTTATTCTTGCACTGGGCCATAGAGAAGGTGATTTCAGTGGGGCACAAGACCTGAAAATCCCACTGCAGCTTCATGTGTGAGTCAGCTCTAAGAAAAGTCTGTCAAAGTCTTCAGCAGAAATTATGTTCTTGTGTGACAAACATAAAAATAATCACTACTTACTCATGGTCCCTTTATCAGTTTGTGTAGCAACAAACCATAAACCCTCCACTGCCTTTCCACTCCAGCACATCAGTGGGCATTGTCAATCAGAATCAGTTAAAAAGAATGAAATTTCTCATGTATTAATCTCACTTATTTCACACCAGATTTGTTTCCTGCCCTCTGTGCCCAAAACCAATCTAATGGTATCTGGCTTGCTCTTAGGAAATGTCTGCATCTGCAACTCAAACCCCTTCTCCCTTTTTTAATTGATGACAATGGATCTGTGCCCAAGTCCAGGGTCTGTGCCAAAAGGCTCTGAGTTTGCATTGCAATCAACTGGTCAAGGGATCTTTATTTCTGTTTTATCTTCCTTGCAATGTGTGCCACAGTTTAGAGACAGAAGATGTGCAGAAGGAGTTCTGCATCCTAATCAGGGGCTTGCACACAGCGCCTGTGTGCAGAGAATCCTGAGCATGGAAAGTAGGAAATGCTAAGAGTGATTAACCTTCCCTTTCCCTACCCTGCAGTCTCCACAGAGACAGATTTGTACATTCTTAATTTTAATTAATAAAATCAATGTTCATGCATTTGCACATGCACCATTGCAAATTAGCTTTCAAGAAAAAAAGGAAAAAGAAAAATCTGTGACACTCTTCCCCACAAAAGGTCTCTTGGAAAATATTTTCACTGGCTGGTGGTTCTCTGAACTTATGAGACAACCCCCCAAGATGTTTGGTTGAAATGCTCAGGTTCAACATGGACAGTTCAATTCCAGATTTATGTTTAGTAAATGTTCTAATATTTTAAAAGCTTAAACCAAGAGATTATATTACAGGGCAGCATTGAAGTGAAAACACAGTTTTTCTTGGATTTTTTTTTTTTTGCCATTGCTGTGAGCATTCTGCAGGAAGGGTTTTTGTCCTTGACTTAATAATATTTAATAAGCCGTAATGTCACTAATTTATCTAGACTTTTAATGAGCCTGGTCTAAAAAGCTCCATTCCTTTATTCCTGCATTTTCTTGATGAAATGAACTTTGTTTTCATCCCTTTGGGGATTTATCTTCACTGGGGTCTGCTATTGTGCTATTCTTGAGCTTTTCAGCATAGCTGCAATATAGAGACTGCCAGATGAAATGTGTGCCACATTATCACCTTCAATTAAGCAGCTGGGTTAAGTGACCTCACAAGGGAACAGGAGTCTCTTCAGATCACTCAGTCTGGTGTTGCTACTCCCTTCTGCTTTGAATTTTCATTTCTTGGGCTGTATCAGGCAGTTATAGGGACTTTATATGAGACAGAAATACTGCCGTTGGTTATCCCAGGCACACTGAGGAAACCCGTGCTACGTCACAGCTGCTTCTCCAGGGAATCCAGGCAACCAGAATAACCCAGTGTCCCCCAGACACTCAGAGGACCCTCCTCCAGACGGACAATTTGCTGTGATGCTTTTCCTGGGAAGAAGAAGGGCAGCTAAAGTGTAGCATCAAAAATAAGTAACGTATCATGATCAAGTGTCTAAATCCTAAGCTGACCCTAAATAATTCATCCAGCTGGATAACCAGAGGTGAGGTGCTGTGTGCTTAGCTCTGGGGCAGACTCCTGCCTTTTGCTGAGAGGAAGGAACCTTTTATAGTGATCTGATAATCAGGAACCTTCACCTGCAGCAAGACCTAGAGTTTGTCTTTGCTAATATCTGAATTGTTTTAAGCTAAGGACTCTCAGGGCAATGCTGGGTGTGCTCCCACCTGGGGGAGTCCCTGAATGCACCCTGAGCTTTGGTTTCTTGTCCTCGGGGATGGCAGCACTGCCATCTGATCCCACGTCTGATCCTTCTCCCACAGCCTTCAGCTTCCCTTCTTTAATATTAACAGGGAGTTTAAATATTCCAGGGATCTTATTTTTTTTTTTGCAAAATAAAATGCTGGTTGAAGTACCACTCATGATGAAAAGCTGCCTCTCTTAATCAAGGCTTCTTGGATTCAACACAACAATATAACAAACATTGGCCATTAATAATTGAGAAAAAGTCCTCCTCTGTGTTATTTTCATCAGGATGATGTGTTATTAGTTTACAGATATATATTTTTTAGCTGAAGACCTTTTCTGGCAGCAATTTGGCCTTCACAATAATGGACTTTGCTCTATGTAAAGCCTCAGAAAAATAGTGGTTTTGAGAGAGGTTTGACAGTGAATGAATCTGATTAAGAGAGGAATTTCCTTTGCAGTGAAATAGAAAAATAGTGCCATCTTTTGGTCTGAGCAGCTCTGCCAGTGTCATGGCCGAATGTCAAGAGCCCAGAACCACTGGCCACATCAACAACTGGATTTAGCTCTGGTTATTGCTGTCTCTTATTTTTTCTTAAAACCACAATAGATTCTGGATTTAGTACATATGCAAAGGAAAGAACGTTTATCCTGGAAGTCAGGGCTCTGCTATTTGTTGTCCCTGACATGCCCAGCTGCATCCCTACTTACACCTTATACTTGCAGTTTTGCCCTGGGTTCTCACTTAACTGAGATTCCAGCTGTAAACCAAAAGGGCAAATGCCATCAGCACTTCTGCCCCTCCTTCCTCCATGCAAAGAAACAGCTTTAGGGGATTTAAAACTGCTGATTTCCAGCCCTGGTTTGACAAATTGCCAGGATTAATTCTAGTGCAGGGCTCTGAAAATCAGGGGAGAGAATTTGAGCCTCAGTTAATTCTACATTCGATTGTAGACTGATTAAGGACAGTATTAGCTCAATAATCAACTACATAAAAAGGTTACCCTCTTCCACACAACATGCTCTACCGGGATATTTTGCATTCCTCTCATAAGGACGAATGTAGCTTTTAATCAGTATTTTTGTCTATACATCAACTTTTCCTTTCTGATCTCACAAATGAGAATTCTCCAGTGCTTTTCCTTTTATTCTATAAAACTGACTTACTGGAACAATTCGGTAAATGTTTCACTGTTCTGAGAAAAGGACCCACCTTGCAGCTTTCTCCAGAAAAGAATGAACATTACTCTATACAACTGCATCTCAAAATGTTATTTTTCTTTCCTAGGGACGTAGAGAAAACAATATTCTAGTTTTGTTGTCCCAAATATCTGAAGTTATTTGACATGGAAAATATCATCTGTGAGCCAGGACCCAGACATGTCCTGCAATTAAGATCTCGAGTTACTGACTTTCCATTGACATCAGAATATCTATTAAATGCTGCTGTGGACAACATGTATTTGACATCGTACAGGTGCACAACACACTGGCAAAGCATCCAAATGAATGACAAAACCCCACAGAGCTGCACAAATCCCCTCCAGCTATGAGAGCAGGACAGGGCTACATCTTGATTAGTCAGCAAAGGCAGCTGATGGTAGGGATGGGGAAAAACCTTTGTTCACAGGGAAATGACATCTATTAAAAGGCTGCAAGATGTCAAACAAATACATATGTGTTGAATTACAGAGATATACATTTATATAGAGCTTGAAGACAAAACGACAAGGACACAGGTCAACATCTCAATAGAGTAATTTCTACTGCTGAGCTCCGTAGAGACACTTACATTCCATGGGGATAACAGACATGGTCCATCACAATTTCACTACCCAAACTTCCCTTTTTATGCAGGCTTTTATTATGCTGTTTCTTCAGGCATCAGGGATAGTTTGGTCTTCTGGTTGACTGTTTTCTTATTCCTTCTACACAGATAAGCCCATACAGGGAGTATCCTCTGACCTTATGAGTAGCTTAGCAATAATCTTGGATTTTATTCAGGCTTTAAAAGTGAGCAGGAGTGTTTGCACAGACTTCACTGGGATTCAGAGCCAGCTTCTGAAATGTTTTTCCTATAAAGACTCTAATGACGTTGTGCTGGTTTTACTACTGCTACACTAAACCTTCTCACAAGTGACACTAGACTTTTCTGCCTTTAATGACTGTCATCTGCCAGCTGTACTCAATGCCTGATTATCTTGCTTAACATTCTCTTCCCAGCAATTAGAAAAAGCAATATTAAAATTCCTCCCTAGGCATTTGCTTCCCAAAGACAAAAATTTGATGCTTTAAAACCACCAGTAGCTTTTAAAAGAACAGCAATCACAGTAACTAAAATGCAAAAGGAAGGAGAGGAACTCTAAGCTGCAACAATAATTTAACCATTCCAGGTGCAACGGTTTTATTTGTTCTTTGGAGAGAATATGTTCAGAATATACATTTCTTTAAATATCTTTCAGAAGAGGCAGCCTTTAAGAACCGTTATACTGGATTTAATGCAAGACCTGGAATAAAATCATGAAGAACACCCCATAAACACTACATCAGCTCTGTGCCACGGAATCTTTGCACTTGACTCACTATCCATATGGATTTCAGGAACATGAGCCAAAAAAGGTGTTTCTTCTGGGAGATGAAAAAAATCCCAAATAGAGATTGAACAGTATTCTGTTGCATAGCAAATATTATCAGCCTAAGTAGAAAAGAACTTTCCTGTAGATCCTGGCCATAAGGCAAGCAAATTCCCCACTGCTCACAACAAATACTGCAATGTACAAGGATTGCATCCTCTATCCAGGACTTCTTCCTCTGGGGTTTAGAAACCTCAATTCCTATTGGACTGGAAGTGTCCCTGCCCATGGCAGGTGGTTGGAACTTGGTGATCTGTAAGGTCCCTTGTTGGAGTCTGTAATCAAAGGTCTCTCTGAATTCTTCAGAGAGAAATCAGAGTGCAGGGATTGAGTTAAAACCTTTGGATGAAGTCTGTTAAACCCTCACACATAAAGTAGAGGTAAGTTTAAACTTTGGAATAAGCAAGTAAGTAAGTAGAATAAGTTTTAAGTGCTTTTAGTGAGTAAAAAGTCTCAGATGCTAAAGTAGAAGTGTGAGTTCTAGTGAAGGTTGAAAAACATAGTCCTAGGGCTCCTAGAGCTTCTGTGGAGGCTCCAAGAACATAGTTTTAGACATAATAAAGCTATAGTAAGAATATTGCTTACGTTTTTCAGATAGAACAAGATAGGCCATATGTGTAGTTTATACATAACCTGGTGTGCTAAGAAACTAGAATTCTAATAGGTTAAGAAGTAGTGGTTTGAGTTTGTGTCTTAGCTTGTTGAGAAGTTTCTATATAAGAATATGCCTTGGGGTGAGCTGGTGCTTTTTGCCGTTTGACTTTGCTTTTTGCTTTGCTTTTATTCCTGCTCTCTCACCACCATCAACACCCAAGAAGAAGATAGAAGCTGCCACAGCAACATCAGCCCTGCTGGGACCTTCAGGAGCAGCTTCTGCTTCTGTTTGGGACTCTATACCAAAACTTAGCATGGACTTTAGTGTCTGTAACTTTTGCCTTTGAGATAGATGTGCTTCTGCAATAAATAACTTTATAGCAACTATTAGCTGCTTGGCTTGTTAAAGAAGACAACGTGACAAGTTGGTGCCTAGAGCACTGGAGATTTAACCCAACAGTCCCTTCCAACCCAAACCATTCTATATTCCTGTGCTTCCTCCAGCTGTTGGATGGGCAAAGTGACCAGATATGGCACTTTGGTGGAAATTGGTCTCAGCTTCCATGTCCATTCCCCAGGACCGGGCAAGTCCAAGTGTTCAGCATTTCCTTTTCACCTTCCAAAGAGGCCACACGTTCTCCCACAGTACTTTATATTCATGCTTATAGCCCTGACAGAGTGATGAAGCTCTGCAATTCAGGCCTTGGTGTTCTTCGATCCTTGCAATACACAAAACAGTGGTGTTTGGCTTAATGCTATTTCCAAGCCCTTGAGCTGTCACTGAGTT
Source organism: Toxostoma redivivum (assembly GCA_013397375.1). NCBI lineage: Eukaryota > Metazoa > Chordata > Aves > Passeriformes > Mimidae > Toxostoma > Toxostoma redivivum. The sequence continues at coordinate 365,774 of VXBI01012885.1, forward strand.
ATTGATCTGAAGAATTCAAGCTGGCCACACATCATTTGCCCAGTGAGAAGCCTGGCTGGCTATTGACACTCCTACATGCAGTCCTGGCAGCCAGCAGTGACAGAGTGGGAACCCCTGCCTGGCAGATGGCTGCTCACAGGACAGAACCAACCCAAAAGCAAAGTCAGAGGCAGCACCACAGGCAGATCTGGGTTAACAGGCACTGCGGGGTGTCCCCTGCAGTGACTTTGCTTGTTTGACAGCACTAGATGAAATGTATAATGGCACCTCCAAGTCATTCATGTTTGCATTACTTGTGTAAACACCTGGTGCCAAACCACTGGCACACTAACCACCACACTGAACTTCTTGATCTGCCAGTTCAGCTACCTGTGAAATAATAATTCAGATTTTAAAAAATTAACCCGGCACATTTCTAGTCCTCCCCACCATTACTGGTCAGCAGTGGGCTCTCCAGCAGTGTCACTGCCCCTTGTGGATAGGCATGGTGCCATACAGCATTCCTTTTGCATGGAATAATAAATCCTACAAGTAAAACACATCCCACAGCTCCAGGGCTGTGGTGCATGTTTAATGCCCCATGAGGGTCCAGATCACACCTTCCATGGTGACATTCATGCATTCAAACCCAAGGCACCCAAGAGCAGGTATCTCTCTTCCCAGGGCACTCATCAGCACAGGGCAACTCCCTCTGGCCACAGGTGACATTTCCACATGGCAGGAAAGGGCACAGGTAATAGAAGCATCAGCTACTGAATCTCTTGGTTCATATTTTCCCTAGGCTGGAGGAGAAGAGCCATGACCGAATTGAGTCTTTTTAATTGGTAATTTCCAAATGACCATGTTTCTGCACCTCTGAAAACCCCACTGGAGGCCTGGCTTTTAAGCTGTATAATTTCCTGACAATTAAGTTACATTTAATAGCTGCTTTAGTCAGGAAGGTCTCTACAGCATAGCAAAGGTTTTACAGCAAAGTCAGATGAAGCACCATCCTCTTCATCCCACTGTGAGAAGATCTGCAATGGAACAGCCTCCTCTAGAGATAAGGCAGCAGGAATCCAACCACTTCCCCAGCTTCTGCTGCTGCTTTCATTCTTAAAACCTTCCTTTGCTGATGAAACGAGGTACTTGAACACCAGCAGATTTCTCCCATCCATTATTAGCAGGTTGTTCAACTAAGCCAGGACAGAAGCATATCCCTGGTAATGAACACCACCAAGGAAGGCCAGGTAAGATGACAGGTTCACATCACACACCACTTTTGCATGTCCTTGGTTATTTATTTGTTTTTATTGATGTGAGATATCTCATTGAAATAAACTATACGACCTTGTTTAGATGTCACACCTCCAATTACCTTTAATTACTACTGCTGTAAAATGCATGGTGATTTCTACTAAATTTAATTACTTGCCTCTGCAGACAGTGAAGGCAAATGGCCAAGGTGTCTCCCAGGCTAGTTGATAAGAGGCACAGTCAGGGCAGCCACATGATGATGCAAGTGAGGGAAAGGACCCCATGGGGAGATGACAACCTGTGCAGGGAGCACAAAGCCTGCCCAGGCACCATAGCCCAGCACAAAGCTGCAGAGCCAAGAAGAGTTCTCAGCATCCCACCATGAGATAGCTGGGAAACCAACAACAAATCCACCTGAACACCACCTGAACACCACCCAAACACCACCCACGAGGAGCCAGGGGTGCTGCAGCTCCCCAAAAGCTCTGAAACTTTTTTTGCATGCAGTAGCAGCCTGGGAAACGCACACTGGATGGCACCTGCACAGCACCTCCCATATAAAGCTCATAAAATTAATCTTATTCTGTCCCTTGCCATGGGCAGGGACACCTTCCAAAATCCCAGGTTGTTCCAAGCCCTGTCGAACCTGGCTTTGGACACTTCCAAGGATGTGGAAGCCACAGCTTCTCTGGGTGACTTGTGCCAGGGCCTCACCACCCTCACAAACAAGTATTCCTTCCTAATAGCAGGTCCTTCATCACTCCTTTTGTCCTCAAGGCAGAAGCCTACCACAAGACTTTCCCCTCCACCAGCTTCACTACTGACACTGAAAATCAAATGAGAGAAAGGAGAGGAGCCATCATATTGCAGCCAAGCATTAGTGCAACTATATCTACATTGGAACTTCAATTAGTACCATATTTCACCCTCTTTCCCAAACCAAGACTGACTTGCAGCATTGTGACACTGGTAATTATTCTCTTCCTCTCACAAGTTCAGGGGAATGAACAGAAATCTTTGTGGAGCCCTTTTAACATTCATCTTGTGCAAACAACTTGATTCTTCCTTTATTTCCAGGAGTGTTGACTCTCTCAGATAAATAAAAGCCTTCAGGGCAGTACCTTGGAGAAAGACATTGTGCTTTTCTGTTGATAGGCTGTGGGAATTCAGGGAATTCAGCATCAGGAGCCAGTAGCTCAGTGCTCTTGAGAGCCAGGGGCAGGTGAAATCAATATGGGTCTTCATTTCCTTCACAGGTGTTTTTTTTTTGGTAAGAATTCTTTTTATGGTTTGTGTTTTCAAGGTTTCCATAGCAACAAGAGCTGTTTTACATACCCCCCCCTCCCCTAAATGTCATCAGTTCACATCTTCACGTGCCTACAGGACCTGGATCTTCAGGAAAGCTAAAAATACTGCAAATTCTGGGTCAAACCACAAGAGCTGATGCCACAGCCTGAAAGCACATAGCACAGACACCACAGACTTGAAGTGCTCCTCTTGAGTTAAGGTTCAATGAGGAGAAATGTATTTACTCCGTCCTCAAAAGTGCAGGAATTCAACCCAGAGGAAAAAATGTTGCAGGGACAGGTTTTAGTCCTCTTGGTGCTCAAAGATGGTCTCTTCAGCACACTGTACCCTCTTAATAAATGATGAGTGGCTGAAAGCACTGACTGACCCTGCCTAGAGAGCCCTCCTGGCAAGTCCCCAGGTGGTGGGGACAGCTCAGGCTGTGACCCTGCTGCTGCCAGTGCAGTTCTTGCCTTCTTCCTTAGGGCAAAAAGAAAGTATGTTTCCAGCAGGCAGCATCTATTAGGCAAACAATCTTCTGTGGAGGGAGAGAGAATTCATCTCTCTTTTCATATTTATTTTGGAGGGACAATTCTCAACTTCTCCACGAGCAAATAACACTACTGCAGTCTAACAAGCAATTGTCAACTCATCCAAATAAAATCTGATTGATATTGACTCTCCAGCAGAAAATCAGAAAAAGCCTTGGCTGAGTGCCCCTGAGGAATACATTCAAGTTTAGGTGAGCACCTATATGATGCTCTGAGGGCAGCTTCAGATGCCCTCGAGCACAGGGAGTATGAAGCTCTGTCAAAGGAAGAAGCTTCCACCACTCCAATAGCGCCAGATCTAACTCAAATGCTTGGACATGGAATGTAAGGATGGGAAGTGGTGCTGCACATAGTATGCTGGATTTCCACCACCTCAAAAGAGAAGGTGAAAGAGAAGCCCAATATCCAAGTAACTAATTAAATGGATTGCTCACTAATGACGCTGCTTCTCCTCCATTTGATTTTACACAAGGAATTGTTGGCTGCAATCAGGCCATCCTGGCACTACACCTCCCAACACAATCTGAGAGCTACTTGCTTCCTTCCCACACTGTCCTACCAGCTGCTGATACTTCTGTCATAGGAAGAAATACTCCAGCCTCCCTCTGGCACAGTGGATGGAGAGCAGTGGAGAAGCAGACACAGCTTCCCCAAGGCAAGATAACTATCATGGATGAAAAGGGATCATCCAGGCACACGAAGGAGAAATTGGGACCAGGTACCAGACAGCCTTGGAAAGTCCTAAATGCAAAATGACCTGCTAAGGCCCATGTCTTCTGCACTGCATGGCTCCACATTGTCCCTACAGACATTGACAAGGGGCCCAGTGCAGCCTATGACTGGAGAGCAACAGGTCAATGTCCCTAGTGCCACCCACCAGGGTGCTGGGTACTGGCTGAGCATCGAAGCAACAGCATGCACAGTCCCTGCAAAGCCTGCATAGCCACTCACAAAAACAGAGGTAATGCTGGCCTCTTGTGGCAGCTCTGGTCCTTTTCCTTCTTTAAAAAGAAGGGAAGTTTTCAGAAGTTAAAAAAAAAAAAAAATTAAAAACCTTACCAACTCCTAGAAACTGCTGGAATTCGAAGATTCCCAGGAACAAAATCAGGCTGGTTTTGAACAAGGTTCTGAGAACAAGGTGGAGCTGGACAGGGCTCTGATCAACCTGACTGGTGGAAGGCATCCTTCCCCGTGGCAGAAATTTGGAACTGGGTGAGGTCCCTTTCCACCAGAACGATTCTGTGATCTTGTGATCCTGTGATTCTAAAACTGAAAAGTCCCACTGGGGCAAGTAAGATGGTGAAAATACAACTCAACTCTAATCTGACCTGCAGCAGAGGTGCAGCCACATCCCCATGTACAGCACAGGGAAAGGGGCTGCACAGGGAGGAAGGGAGGAAAATGCCATTTGCACTGGGGGAGCAAAGGACAAGAAATTATAGACTTTTCTTGCCAGCAAAGAACCCATTACACAAGTGTCCTGTCCCTGAAAAAAAAAAATCCTTTCCCAAAAAGTTCCCACATAGCTTAGCTTTTGTATTATCCGTACATGAATGGAGGGAAAGTGCAGTCAGAAGTGGCATTCCAGCCAGGGCAGAGAGGCCCAGCACAGCTCCTGTTCCCCTTGCCCATCGCACCTTCAGCGCCACACTGGGGTGGCCACAGACCCTCTGCAAAAATAAGGGGGGAGGGAAAAGAACTATTTTCAACTCTGTGGTTCCATCCTCAAGGCCAGAACACACCTCCATCTGTATGTGTTGCATAGGGTCTGGGATGCACCACGTGCTGCCCAAGGGCCTCAGGCTCCCTCTGGTCTCTCTGAGTTGAGGTAGCAGCCACAGGACCATGGGGACCAGGGAAAGATCACAGAATTACAGAATGGTTTGTGTGGGGAATAAATCCTCAAACGCAAGTTTTTTTACCAAGTGTTTACTTGGTTAATCACAGCTGTTAATGTTTGACTATTTATTGTTAATGTTTTGATCACCCTGTTGTCAATGTCCTTATGAGTTGTTAATGCTGTTTGTCTCTTACCTTGTACCAGCACCCACACTCGCTTCAGCGCACGTCTCCACTGCTCCCCAAAATGGCGCGCTACATGATATGAAAATGAGGAAACATCAGGAACTCATGAGGTACCACTTAGAGATAAAAACCCCTAAAAACAATGAGCCAGTACAACATCTAAGACTAAAAATGGTACTCCCAGGTGGGGAAAACAGTAAAGGAGATAAAACCACTGGCCAGAGTCTTTCTGCCCCGTTGTCATAACCTAAACAGTACTACACTTGCAGGACACCCCCAGGCAACGAGTCCAACATGTCTTCCTAGGGACTCTCATGAGGAGGGAAGCCCCAGCTCTGTCGTGTGGCGAAGCTGAACTGCAGCAAAGCTGAACTTCTCCTCTGTGTCATCCAGTGGGAGCAGTGGCAGTGTGCGCGACCCCTCAGGTTCCCCACTCAGAGCTGACCTTAATAAAGACCTTAAATAGGAGCTGGTCTCCTGGCCCATTTTTAACAGTTTGGGTGGAAAGGGACCTTTCAAGGTCATCTAGTCCAACCCCCGGAATCCTGCCATGGGCAGGGGCACCTTCCACTATCCCAGGCTGCTCCAAGCCCCGTACAATCTAGCCTTGAACATTTCCATGGATAGGGCAGCCATAGCTGCTCTGAGCACCCTGTGCCAGGGTCTCAGCACCCTCACAGACAAGAATTTCTTCCTAAAACCAGAACCAATCCTGACCTCCTTAAGATTGAAGCCATTCCCCTTTGTCCAGAGTCCTTCTCCTATTGTATTGCACTATGCACTTGTTTGCACTAAATAGTTTGCCTTGTATCAGTGGCCTTGTATCTTGGGCTTGTGATTGTTCTATTGCACTAAATGGTTCATTCCGTACTCCCCCAAGCTATGGTGATGGTTCAGCCCTCTTCTCACCCCTCCTCTTTGGGTACACCCCATTGATCTGGGTCCTGCTCCTCTCCTCCCCTTCCCAGGATTTAAAACTGCTCGCCCTTTGCTGCCCTTTCTCCCTTCTTCCCTTGGAAACATTCTACACTGAAGTGGGGATGACCCAACAAAATCACTCATGGTGGCTCGTCTTGGATCCCAGGATGAGCATCACTCCCACCAGGCTCTCCCCAGCTCTGTACCACCTCAGCTCCATCCTCCACTGGCTGCCAGAAAACAGCTGCTGAAAACAATACATACATGTTGATTGTTTATTGATTCCAACATATTAATAGATTGGATAATAAACAGTACTTTTAAACATTCTCTTAACCAAAAATATAACAAATATTTACAATCACTCAGTAAAAATACAAAAAGCATACAGAGGCACTGTCTTTCTAAAAGACATAAGTGTAAGAGGTATAAAAAAATAGGAGACAAACATTGCTTGTTACATAATACTTTACAATCACTGACTTGTGCAGTACAATTGCTATTGGAATATCATTACATCTGTGCAGTTTTGCCAATATGCTCACATATTTAGAATTTAATTAATACCAAGCTAAACTGCATTCCAGGTATACCAGAAATAAAGATAAAACAATAAAAAGCACAACAGAAGCAAAAGCTGGGTTGGGAATTCAAGATAGATTTCCCTCTATACAAGCATTCTAAAATATGTGTAAAGCTTTTCTAAAGAGAGAGTATCCCTTTTTTCTTTCCTTTTTGCAAAGGCAGTGATAAATTTATCCTTCAGAAATTCTAATGTTTTATTAAAACTTAAATGACAGGGCTGTATTTCTACTGTTGCCTGCAGTAAAATTACTCGAGACATGATGGAAGAGGTTTTGGAACACCCCTGATGCCCCACAGGCCCCTCTGCAAGTGGCATCACAGGCACGTTCAGCCCCTGGGGACATCCTCTGCCTCCAGCAGGTGCAAACAGCCCCCAGAGCATCCCATCCCAAACAACGGGCTCTGACCACCTTCCAGAGAAGCATCACTCACCTGGCATCACAGGATCTGCTGAGCTGGAAGGGACCTGTCAGGATTATTGAGTCCAAATCCTGGCCCTGTACAGCACCATCCCCAACAATCCCACCCTGTGCCTGAGAGCATTGTCCAAACGCTTCTTGAGCTTCCCCAGACTGGTGCTGTGACTATTCCCCTGGGGAGTTGTTCCAGTGCCCAACTACCCTCTGGGTGAAATAGCTTTTCCTAATACTCAACTTAAACCTCCTCTGACACAGCTTCAGGCCATTCCCTAGTGACCTGTCACTGGTCATGAGAGTGAAGAGATCAATGCTGCCCCTCAGGAGGATGTTCTAGATTGCAAAGAGGTCTCTCTCCCCTCAGTCTGCTTGTCTCCAGGCTGAAGAGACCAAGTACCCTCAGCCACTTCTCATAAGGCTTCCTTCCTCCAGACCCTTCCCCATCCTCGTGGCCTCCTTGGGATGCTAATAGTTTCATGTCTTTTTCTAATCATGGTGCCCAAAAATCACACACAGGACTCAAGGTGAGGCCACACCTACAAACTTATCTGAGTAAAGAAAAAAGGAAGGAGCCAGGAAAGCCCCACACTGCCCATTGCTGGTAAACATTTAAAATCTGTCCACATTGCAAACATCCACAGCCATTGTCTTTCCATTCTTTTGTGTACTTGGGAGAAGAACCTGATGCTCAGAGGCCCAGTGATCTCATTTTCCCCTTTCTGCAACTGGAGAGGCCAATTCAATTTTACCAAACTACACTGCTTTCTCAGGACTTATTTGGAAGTTTAAGATAGAATCCTGTGTGCTTAAATCATAGAAATCTGAAATGCATCTTTCACCAACAAGTCAGGAGCAAACGACAAGCAGGAAGTGTGCAAACCCAGGTATGGCAGTGGAAGAACATGACATGAGGCACCTGAACTGTTTATCGGCATCAGAGCTTGAGTCAGAAGAACCTAGCAGAGGTACAGAGTCAGGGATCTGTGGTCCAGAAGACATCACTTCAACAAAGCAATGTACAACAGGTACTAACCACCATATTGCTTCTATCTGCATTACAAACAAAAAGGGATAATGTCTCTTCAAACCCACGCCAGACACTCTACATTTGGCTATTGGCCCCAATCAATGTGATCGGTTGAGTTACAAACAAACAAAAACCCCAGCAAGGAGCAGCAGAGAAGCCACACTGTGCAAGGCGGGAGTAGCAGGAGTATCTCATCTGTCCATCGTTTATGTATGATTTATGTACACCAGCTGTGTTGGCTATAAGGAAAATATTATTAGTGAGACTTTCACTCATTCCAGAACTTTTCAGTGTCTGCCAAGCCCTGTGGAACAGACAGATCCTGTTGATGTGCAAACACCATCAAACACCATGTTTGGATAGGTGATTTATTCAGCTGCCAGAAGACCCCGACCCTGCTCCCCACAGGGGGTTCCCTGTGTCCTCAAAGGCAGTACTATTGGGTTTCGGGGTAAATGGAAGCCACTTTAGTAATCCACATCCCCTATACTTCCGTTCAACAGGCTGGAATGAGCTGCAGCTCCCCCCCAAGGCCAAGGAACTGTACAGTTTCATTCACCTGGCACAATGCAGATGATTTCTGATGGAACTCAAAGCCTGTTGTTTCCATGTATAAGTTAACAAGCAACTACAGGTAACAGTGGGATGGCAGGACCTGGATTTACATCCCACTGGAATATCAGTTCAAGAATTCTGTTATCAATATTGCATGTGCTGAAAACACTTACTCTGACCTGCATTGCACTGAAATATTAATCTTTAGTCATTAAGACCTGTGCAAGTTTATTATACACATTAAGGCCTTAAGAAAGCAAAATGCATTTATTATGCCATACCTCAAGTGGATTTTAATATATTTTTTCAACCATTAGCTTCTCTGATACTTGTGCCAAAAATTCATACAGCCAACCAGTGAGTTAAAATTAGGAATCCTCTTCCTCAGCATCACTGTTCATTCACACCTTCTCAGTTCCTATCATGACAGGTACATTCCAGAAAATGTTGAACCTGGTACTGCTCTGAAGGCAGACACAGGCTGGGTCATTCACATCCACCTGGCTGCATCAGCCCCTAGCTACTATGGAGAAAGCACATCAAAGGCTTTGGGTTCTTTTTGGTACTTGTGGCATTTTCCAAAAATGTTGTATTCACCTTGCACCCCTACAGGTGCACCTTGCACACATACAGGTAAAAAAAAAAAAAACAAACCTTAAAGCTCTTCACAACTATGGATATAGAAATCAGTTTTGAGGCACTGTAAAAATGACAAACATCATCTTTCTAGCTTAGGCTGTAAACATCACAACAAAGATTTACAATTAAATGTTTAAATACACATTCACATATTGATGTTTGATTTTAACACTAGAATGGGGTGTCATGTATGGAAGGAAGGAAAGGAAAGAAAGGAAAGAAAGGAAGGAGAAACAAAAGTACCTGCAGGCATTTCCAGTTCTACCCGTCTGCACTTTGGCTGGCTAAAAGTAAAATCAAAGAAGCAATTCTTTTGACAATAGTCAAACTAGAGGATCATGGGTTAATACTGACTGGCTGTAAGTCAAAACTCTCACTGACATCAACACCACCAGGACTTTTAACTGGGATTTAAAAAATGGTTTGAGATCACTCACTGTATTTTCCAGATAAACACTACAGGGTTTTTCAACCCATCATAAAATGCATTATGCTCTTCTATAAGCACTGTGTCATTTATTATTCAATTTCACAAATATTACTGTGAAATGTAGGTGATTTCTAATTTTTTTTTTTTTAAAGATAGCCTTTGCACCTAAACCTGTGCAACTCTGGGAAAAGGCCAGGACACATGAGATGATCTTAAAAACTCCCAACACACAGCTGAGTTTTGAGTTTTAGAACATGCTCTGCATGTTGAACTCTGCAGGGCAAAACCTTGTTAAAACTCTTTTGGGAAAGCTTCAGATCTCCCAGAATGCTCCCCACAAGCTACAGCTTCCACATTTCAAACATTCCTTAATAGGGGAGGAGAGCACCAACTGCTGCCTTAGTCGGCTGGCAGCTAAAAAAAATTCTAAAAATCCTTGGACAGGAGGTTTCTGATGTGTCCATGTGGGAGGGGAGCAGCAGGAGTGCTGGCTTGACAGATAATGTTCTGCAGGGCATTGGGCTCTATTCATATTAAATCTAAACGCACTCTAAAATCTGTAAATTGCTGCATTCATTTCTACTTTTCTGTGTTTGAGAGCACAAATGATGTGTAGCTAGTTTACTGTAACACTGACTAAACATTTATATTAGCCAACCAGAGCACTCCCAATGCACATAAAGGACTCCCATTTAAAAATATTAAATTAATAAATTATTTTCAGATACTTCAGCAACATCCTTTGCTTTTGCTGACATCTTGATATAATTTTTTTTTAAGTTCTTTAAAATACACTCTCAGACTTCTAAGGATCATGTAGAAAATAACAACAATGGAAACTATCAAAGGATTATATGGTATCATACATAAAAATGCTCCCAGTTTTCAAGTGGTGGTGACAACTGATCCTCCCCAATGCACGAAACTCGGTCCATCTCTGGGTACCCATGTTGATATCCAGGCAGTCAGCATATTCCTTGAACAGGATTTTCTATTTCATAGGCAGAAATAGCTTCTTAGGTGGTGGAGGCAGAGTGAAGGAAGGTGTAAAGAGGTGATCCAACCCATTCCATCTCGTCTGTGACAGAGGCAAGGTCTGAGGTCAGTAGCAGCAAGTAGTCAGCAGTCACTAACAGAACCATGAGACCTTCTCCCATATGCTTGTGTTGTAAGTGGTTTATATAAATAGCCCAAGGGTTAAACTGCTGATACTTGTTCATCTTCTGCAAAACAAGATAAAGAAATAGGCATTATTCCACCAGTCCCCATCTCAGGCACATAGGGCACAGACCAGCACCCAGTGAGGTGGTAACAGTGAGTCTATGACAACTTCACCCCTTCAGCAGCATGTTTTGACTGTTTTTATCATTGATCACTACACATTCCATATCACCAGGAAATCACAGAATGGTTTGGGTTGGAAGGGACCTTATAAAGCATCTCATTCCAACTCCCTGCCATAGGCAAGCACACCATCCAGGTTTCTCCAAGCCCCATCCAGCCTGGACTTGTGCACTTCCAGAGATGGGGCATCCATAGCTTCTGCAATCTGAGGTATAATAGTTATACAATAAAGACATATTGCAAAACAGAAAATCCCAGATCCCCTAAAAATTATCACCATGCAGCTCCCAGTATGCCAAAAGCTATGGATTTGGGGGAAAAGCCAGCAAATTTCCATGCAGTGAGCATTTTATCCCAAATAAAATTAACCAAGCACTTAAAAAATAGTAAAATAGGTGCCTCTGAAAGTGTACAGTTAAATTTAGCTTAGAAAACATTCGATTAAAAATATTTGAAGCAATGACTTCCTTAATTTTACATCAAAAGCACAACAGAATGAATGCCAGGCAATTCTATGTTTACTGTAAATTTGAACTGCAGTACTAATATATATGTTAACTACTGCTTACACATTTTAAAGAGCCAAGATATAATCCTTTTGCATCAGAAATTTTTTAAATCTAAATACAGGCTCATTTTGAATCAGACTGAAATGGAAGGAAATGATTACAACATTCTAATAAAAAAAGAGTTCACCAGCAAAAGATACAGAAGATCACATCAGTGCACAGAAATTAAAAGCAAATCAACAGATAAACAATTAAGTAGAAATTCCCCTGACCTGAAGTTAGCTTTGACACAATGTAAGAGCAGTCTTTATTGGAAAATCCTCTCACATTTTGGTCACCCCACAAATGCCATGCTTGGCAGCACTGGCTGCTGCTTCAAATAAGATCATGGAAAACTAACTGGAAGAGACACTGTCAGGCCAAGTTAGGCAGAGAACACAGGTTTCATCAAATACATTCTCCAGAAGAACAAAAGTTAGCTATTATTTTGTTCAATATTTTGAAACTCCATCTCCAAACACATCTCCTGAGGCATAAGGAGCTCAATGCTAGCACACCCAAATACAAATGAAGTAAGTTCACTCCACTAAATCCAAATCACTCATTTTAGACCCTCACCCTGATGCCAGCCAAACCACTGGGACACCAGTTAATCAACCCAGGGAGGCTAGAGTTTTTCCACACGTAGCCTGTCAGTGTCCCATCACTGTTAAAGAGGGGACTGATTTAAAGAAAAAAAAATCTACATGCTCTTAAGTGTCTCAGCTGTACTTTAGGAGATCTTATATGTATATTTTTGTATATTTATTTATTTACATATACTTCGAGTTTGTTTGGTACCAACATGCTTTTTCTAAGGGGAAGGCATTCTTCTTTGCTTTGAACGTGTATGTACATGCACACAGTTATGCATGACATACACAGCCACGCATGTGCATACAGCCATACAAACACAACTGTATTTTCAGAGATTAATCTGCTTTCTATCTCCAAGAATGACCCAAGAGAAAGCCCAGAACATCGCTGTGAAGTGCACCCTGCACAGCCCCACTCCCGAGTCAGGTGTTCACCTACCATCCTCTTCACTATCTGCGTCAGGCAACTCTGCTACTCTGGGGCTGGACGGCTGCCGGCCGTGCCACTGAGGCATCCTCGAGGAGACACAGGCCACCGGGTCACTACCGAGAGCAGCTGGTGGAAGTCTAGAGAGGTCACTGTGCAGCATCTTTGACCTCTGCACTGCCACACTATAGTCGGGAGGTTTGAGGTGTGGGTGGTGGGGCGATCCTTCTTTTATGTCCGCTAAAGAAATCCCCATATATCCTGGAGGGGTGGGCGGTGGCTCCCTATACCTATCGTCCTTCTTAGGTGAGGTGACACAGTACACTGGGCACAAGAAATAAGCAATGGAAATGTTAAAGAAGAAAAAGAAAGGAAACAAAACGTTAAAAAATCATGAAATCTTACAATGGCAAAACAGAAACTGATAACAAAATGCAAATGCAGAAACACTGGTTATAATGACAGCAGCAGGTATTTATGCCTTCACTTCTGTTTTCTATTTATTTTAAGAAGTCAGAGTAGCAAAAGAATCCATGAACTCTTAGGTGAGATGTCAACTGACTGGAAAGAGGACTCTGAGCTTGTCTGCATTCAGACTGCAATGAACACCTTTTATTTCAGTCCCTGCTCCTGTGGTCCTGCTGCACCAGGGCATGCTCTGGAGTTCTCCAGCAGGATGGAGAGCCAGCAAAGCCAAGTCTGCTGCCACCGTTACAGGCTGGGAAACTGAAACAGAAGGAATTAAGACAACCAGTCCAGAGTTACTTCACACACCATGCTGGTGTTTGACAGCAAGAACTGCTGGTTGACTTCCAACATCCATTTCATCACCCAAAAGATGTCAGTCGCGTAACACAAATTCATTATAATAAAATATCACATACCAACTGATGTGTATAAAGACATGGTTATCCGGCTATACCACAGGAAGAAAAAATAGCATCACTTAAAATTGAACCTATGAGGCAGACTGTGTATTGAGCCTTCATTAATGATTTCACATTTTCACAGAGTGAATAATGACTTATCACACCCATACTTTTGATTTCTGGCTTTTTTCCCTTGGTTTTTGTTTTGTGTTCTTTTATACCCTTATCTTAAACTATGTTCTGTTTACAATGAGAAAAAAACAGGAACAGTTATTGGAACAGCCTTTGGAAGTGCTGCATTACACCTTGTGCTGTCATGAAAAGGCTACAATCAATATTATTTATTTGCGATGTCCATGCCTTATAATTCATCTTCTCCCTTCCTGTCCTGTTCAGCAGTAGTTCAAGTCACAGAGGCTCTCAACCCAAAATTTAACTCAATTCTTAGGTCGCCTCCCCTTCCTCCCCCCCCCCAGGTCTGGGGCTTATGTGCATGTTAAATTGGGCTTTTTTCCATGGACATGTTGCAACAGGAGAGTTTCAAAACCAGGGTAATTTTTAAAATCTCTTAGTTAAGTGAATTTTCATTCTTCCTTTGGATCTATTTTAAACAGTGCATGTTCATTAGTTTCATTTATTTCAGCAAATGTAATAGTTTCATATCTTAGAAGAATGTGAAGGGATGAAAAATAAAGGAGAATTTCTTGCTGTGTTGTAGACTTGTGAGATTCCAGGTTTTGGTATCAGGAATACAAGCTAGTTCCTACTTGATGGCCTCAGCTCATACTTGGGCTGACAGTAAAACAACTAAAACCAAATTCAGTCAGGGATTTAGCAGATACACATGGGTACAGGCAGAGATTTATACTATTGAATTACAGGATTTATTTACATTTAACTAGCACTGAATGAGGTCTCTGAAAAAGCCGGGGAAGTGAAGAGGACCTGCTCTTCCTTGGAGGGATGGTGTAGGGCTGGGTCCTCATCTTGCCTTCAGTCTTGGTTGGATTTGCAGGAGCAATGATGAGGGTGGGTATGTTCTCCTTCGAAGGAAAAAGCTTCAAGCTCCCTAGAGCTAACCTTTAGTCTACTAAAGTAGACTGCAGTAATGCAAGTATAATATGTGTCTTTGTCAAGTTCCAATTCACAGTATTTTACAAACAGTGAAATAAAGTGAAGATATCTTTGGCATACTGTGTGATGGCAAGCAGCTAATGGATTTGCATTTGCAAACCTATACTTATATCCACCCGTATCAGATCTTTCCTTGAGCAGACATACTTATGCCCTACTCCAGCACTCTGTATGTGTTCCTCACAGCTACATGGTGCAGAATGGAAAAATAATTAAAAGGAAGGTCAAGTGCTGTCAGCAAAGACAGCATGTACTGAACAGTGAACCTGCCATCTCCTAATACAGCTCAGCCGCTCACGAACAGCTCTGAAAAACTGCAAGGGCAGAGCACAGGCACAGCAATGAGCTGGGAGCAAATTTTCTGTAAGGCTCCACCACGATTTCTTTTCCAAAGCCAAGAAGGAGCAACACAATCCAAGACCTCCACCCTACGTGCAATGTTTATTCAGGCAATTACCTTTCATAACACACCCCTTCAGCAATCCACTCAGTAATTAAATTGCATTTCAGTTGCACCCTTGCCTCACAGTCTTAGAAAGCTTTGCATTCCATGTTTTATCTTGCTACTAACCCAGCTCCTTTAATTTTGGCTACTGAACTCACTAGGATGGGGGAAGAATATATTGCTTGATAGAACTATGCATATTTCAGAGAACATTTTTCATTTTTTCTCCTTTCATAAATAGCCAAACTGCACCTGTATAATCAAATAAATGGCATCTTAAAATAGCAAAGACGGGAAAGGAATCTGCTTTGCCCTTGAGCTTTCAGAGCCCAAAGCCCTGTGGGTGAAAGGTGCCACAGCTCCAAAGAGGCAGGTGAGCTCCACACACTGTGTAGTCATGCTCTTCCCTCTGGGTTCCTGGGAAGTCTGTATTATAAGGAGTATGGGATCACTGACCCTTGTCAGAAGAACATCTACAGTGATGAGTATATCTCCAAAATCATTCAAAAAAGAGAAATAGCTTACTACAGAAAAGAACTGGCTGACATTTTCCCGAAGAGAGTTTTCCTGCAGACCCATGAAGTGATGGGGAAGTGCACTTGTTTATTATCTTGATATTCCTGATGCAAAAGAAGGTGGCTTGAAAACACACTTTGTAGTGCTCTGATTACAACCATGTGTGAAGCTGAATTCAACATGCCAGGCAGCCCCAGACCTGTTGATGTCATTTCTTAACAACTTAGTATCAAAATGAAAAACAGATGTAGCAGCTTCCACGAGCTGTTGTCTTGTCTTACCTATCAGGCCTTTTTCTGTACTCGAAGTAACAGTTTTGTAAGTTGTATCAGTGCCTGGTTTAGAGTCCAAAACCTCCATCTGCTCCACTGCGGAATTCTCCAGCCCCCTTCGCTTAATTGTCCCATAGTTTGCCTCATAAGTGTCTGACAGGGAGCTGGAGGATGCCCAGCTCTGCCGAGACTGATCGAGCTCCACGCTGGCTTTCGACTGCTTGTTGGCTTTGGAAAAGGCTTCAGAATACAAATAGCCCTCCTCAGAGTAACAGTTTGTGGGATCCACTTCAGCTATAGGTCCATCTAGCTGGGTGTGACGGTAAGAACTGAGGAGATCCCAACTCTTTTGGTTTGGAATATTCTGGAAATTGTCATGAGAACTACTTGAGCATGAAGTCCAGCTTCCCCGGCCGCTGTCTGCTGCCTCTACTGTGATGTGCTCATGGGAGATCTCCTCGCTGCTCATGGAAGAGGTGAATGCCATCCCTCTGATCAAAGCAGGCCTAGTGATGGACCAGCTACATTGGAAAACAACAGAAATTGGGAAAAAAACCATTTGTAAGCTTTTACAGAAAGAAAATGTACTCAGAGCCAACTCTGGGTTTGTATCAGGTGAGCAGCAAGCTGAAGGCACAAGGGAGCACTGACAAGAGACAATATTACTCCCAAATCATTATTGCACCCAGCAGCAAGAAGTTATTTCCAAGGGAATAACAAGTTTGCAACATGCATTTCCAGGCTGCACCCCAGATCCCAAAGTCTGGCCCACAGAAGCTATTTTCTACCAATCACAGCAACAGTGCCTGACAGAAACCAGAGGAGTAAACTACCTCTTACATTTAGTCTGCTAACACCATTTTCTTTACATTTATAAACTAAAACAAAATTAAATATTTAAAATAAAATCCAATCCCTTCACTGGCAGCAATATCAAGTTGTTTAGACAGAGTGGAAGCAGCTGAATTTCAAGAATGTTTGGAAATATTTGGCATAAGTAACATTTGTGGGAACAATATGGAGGGACAGATTCTGAAAAGCAAAGTTCAAAATTTCTTTTTAAAAAAATGTCTGCTGAAAGCTCTAATTGCTCAGTTAAGGGAGAGAAATAAAGCCAGGTTTGTATGAATTTAGAATACAGGATTGTTAGACATTATTCAAGTCTCCCAACTATTTCTGGTGTGTTAATAAATGCATGGGCAGCACAACATTAAAATTCAATGCCCTCCCTCAGCAGTTTACTGACAAGCTGTGAAATCAAGGACTGTTTCTTAGGTATATGCAAGCAAGGGGTTTTATTTCCTTCCTTTTCTATTTTGTAAGTCCTAGGATAAAATCCACTTTCTTCTCTCACAACCCATTGAAACTAAGGAATAAAGGAACAACCACAAAACATGAACTCAGTATGTATTATGCCATCTAGAAAGGGAATTATTTTCTTTGATGAAGAATTTTTTTAAATTCTCATTTTAATCCTATGAAATAAACTGAATTACTCTTTTCTTTCCATCTCTGGAAGTGTTCAAGGCCAGGTTGGATGGGGTTGGAAGCACCCTGATCCCTGTCCAAAGAAGGGGGATTGGATCAAGATCATCTTTAAGGTCCACTGCAACCCAAAGCATTCTATAATTCCATGTGCTAGAAAAACGAGAAATGTGAGGAGCATCTCTCATTTAGCTGAATCCACAACAACTCAGGACAGACAATGTTATTCCTAGATATATTAGGAGATATTAGATCCTATGGATCAAGGTGCTACATCTAGCAAGAAAATCCAAAAACCTCCAGTTCGAAGCATCATTTCAGCACAAGTTCTCATTGCACTGAAGTAATTCCTCCTGCATGGAAACTGTCAGAAAGACAGTGGCAGAAAGCTGCCAGTCTGTCTAAGCAAGAAATGATAATTAGAAAAATCCTTCCAAATCACATTAGAGCATGTTAAGTGACATGCACTGCTGACTCAGAGAGAATTGATCATATCCTGTTGTTCTTTTGATGTCTCTCACCGTGGCACTAATTTGCTAAGTATCATCCTGGCTTTTAACAAGCTCCCAGTCTCTTGCAAGAAATATCCAGCTAAACCCCATCAATGGGAACAAGCTGTTGTCTCCCCAAGTAATATTGTAAGCTGCTTATGGAAACAAGCTCACACACAGCAGCCAGTGCTCCAGGTTCCAGCAAAAATTTAATAACCAGAGTGGAGTGCACAGCTGTGTCCTGGCCAAAGCCCCCTTACCCCTTCTAACACCAAAACACCAAGCCCCACCAGAACCAGCTGCACCTTACCCCAGGCAGGGCTGGCTGCAATCTGTCAGTGCCTGAGGATGCTCCTTTCTCTCTGCCCCACCTGAATCCACCACAATGAGGGACTGGGACAAACTCCTCTCGTCCTGCAGTGCTGCTGACATGGAGTCCACAGAGCAGTTGCTCACAATGCTGGACCGGGATGAAATCTCACTGTGGCTGGAGTCTGAGAAGTTGTCAGATTTAGTGGAAGGTATTAAGGCGTAGCCTAAGTACAGGAAAGGAGATGAGAGGAGAATGTCTTGATCAACATATAACAACGAAGTATTGACACACACATTACAGTGAGGATATTTAGAAGAAAACCAACCAAACCCTGTTTGCATTCAATCAGTCCACTGAGCATTTTAGAGCACTAAAGCTTCTAGCATCTATCAGCATTTAGCACTGATTAACTAATGCAAGTCCAGGAACACCAATAACTCACCTGCAACTCCACTACTCTCCAGAGCAGCAGCTTTAACCTATACAACCAGAATCAGCAGCCTATTGCATCAGTACTGGGTGGGCAGATCAGGTCTTTCCAATTCTGCAAGTGCTGACTCCTTCAGTTTAAACATAGCACACTTCCCACTATCTATCTCTCTGCCATATTGCCATGCAAGACTAAAAAAAAGATTCTGGCAACAGAGGAGGAGATACTAACTAAGGTAAAAGACAGTTATTAGCACTCAGGGATTAGCCATATGGTCTATTTCAGTTTTATTATCTGCTCCAAAACTAACAGAGAAGGAAGCAAAGGCAGGAAGTACAACCTTGGCAGGAGCTGGACCAGACTCCAGTGCTGTTCCCATGGAAGGGGAACAACTGAAGACCCCACCAGACGCAGAGCAAAATGTAAATTCCTTTTTTTTTTCTGCTTGTCTTACCCTCAAATAACTTCTTTCAGACATAAATAAGGTATACACCCCTATATAACACCTCAACCCAGCTTTTTTTCCCTAAATTTCTGCACAAGTGCCTTTTAAGTGAGGCTGCCACATATTTACATTGATTAGGTGAAGAAGTAAAATGACAAGGCAGTGTAAAAGCCAGTGATACACACAACCTCATAGAGAAGACTGATGCCCCTAAGTGCATAAACAATATAGAGATGATACAGTATGGCATAGAGAGACCTTGGCATACAATGCCACTTAGCATAAAGCACATCATTTGAGATTTCAAAGCTTAATGTTGATTGTTGCTGTAAGATTTTAAGAGCAAATATGAGAATATCAATATTATAAAACTATAGAAATGTATCTTGAAATGCTCTTAAGAGCAGCCTTTTTAAGATTAAATTTCAGTTTCCTTTCATTTGGCAATAACTAATATTTTATATTCTTTACATTTTTTAAGAGACTCTTTAAACTGACACAACTTTACTGCAGTAAGAAATGTCCTTACAGTGTTCCAACTATCTGGAGGACAAAGGGGCTCCCGTTCATTAAAGAAATTAATACTATCTAAAAGCTGAGCCAAAAAAACCCCGGTATGTGTATGAACAGACTAAATATACACATTTGCTGGGCTGAAAAGAACAGCAGAAGATGTGATCAATGGAATACACACCAATGCTGGAAGTGAGCATTACACTGACACTGTATCAGGGACTGTTTAATGAACAGATGTTGCAGAACTTACTGTTTCATTGGATTTGTGACACACTAAGTAGTAACTGAACTGACACTGTACCTGTTCCTTGATTTTCTAAACTTCACATTATTTTCTTCACTGCACTGTAAGGGTGATTAGCTATAAAGAACTGACACAAACATCTGGAAGGGAAGCACATTAAACATCTTAAACATGTAAACGGATAATGCTGAAATGACTTAGATAAACTCAGGATATCAGACACAACACAGACACCAGTCTTCCTTCTAAAAATACATTATATAGTCTTCCTCCTTCTTCTAGGCCTTGTGCATAGGCAGTAGGATGTGTATACACTGCTCTTGCTACATATACTTGCTGTACTCAGAGTATCAATGTCCTTGTCCTTTTGGTTTCCACTGCTTTCTAAGGCTTCAGTGGGCTCTGGTTCCCTTTTTGCAGTAAAAGCTGTTCTTTCCCTGGAGAAGCTTCTTCCCCTAGGTCTTCTAAACCGGAATCCCTTTATTTTTGTAGATTCGTGCTCAGCTTCTGCCTTTCTACTCTCTTTCTCTCTGTCCACCTTTGCACTTTTCTCAAAACTCTCTCCAGCTTGGCAAATCATCCAAATTTGCTTTTGTAAATAAGCCCCACCTATTCCATAGCTGCGCTGTCCACTGTTCTTGTTGCTGGTTTCACTGGCCAGTGATGAGGAAGAGCCAGAGAGATTCATCTGACTGCAGTTATCCGACCTTTGGATGTTGCCAACTACAATGAAGTAGACACAGACAGATGTTGATAGATGGTGAGATAAATAACAACAAAAATAACAGCCAAACTGAAAATCCTTTTTCTTCAATCCTATTTGTGTATCACTTGAGTATAGCTCAAAAGAAGATGAAATCTAAGATTAAGTGGAATGTGTTCGTGGCTAAAATTATGTCTCAGCTGTCTGTGAAGCACCTAATTTAGATCAATGAGCTGCTAGCACAACACACAACAAAGTACATATCATCTCAATCAAATGAGATCAGTGCTGAAAGCAAGCTGAATTAATGAAACAATTCCCAAGAAACAAAACATTATTTTCAAAGAACCAAGTAAAAGTTAACAAAAATAACATATTTATAAGCTATGCTCAGTGGAGCAAGATTTGGCAACCCAAGTATTTAAGCTTTTTATACATGTGCTGTGTTTAAGTAAGTGGCATTCTCCTAAAGGAAACAGGATCTTGTGAAGGCAGAAGTGGATGGACCAGCCTGATCTCCCACTGAGAAGGGTGAGAAGATGCAGCAGGTCACTATGCCATGCCATGCCAACGCGGTGGCTTTGGGCTGTCAGTGAACCAAAGCAGCACAGAAGGGAGGGAGAGAGGCCTTACACAATTCAACACCAACCACCCAGGCTGGCTACTGAGTGCTCTTAAGAGATTTCAAATTAATTTCCATCCAAGGTTGACTAATGATGAAGTGATGCACGTCTTTTAAGATGAAGACATCAAAAATAAAGGGATTCTCAAGGCATCATGAGAGACAGGGATGTATACAAAGCCCTGTACACAAGAACAAAAAATATGAACAGCGACTCGAGGATTTAGATGGATCCACTACTTCTGCAGCAACCTAAAACACCTGTCCTGAAGAACTATGACGCCATTCCATCTCCAGCTCTATCTAATTACTTTGTATTCCAGCTACCTTGGACAAGACCAAAAGTTGTCTCAATACTGTAATTTCTGTCCGAAACTGCTGTCTTCAAGAAATCCCCAGGTTTGCGAATCCCATTTATTTAAGTGGCCACCTAAATCTGAACTAGCATGACAGCAGGTGTCAGCACTTGAGATCTACTGGTAATTCTGCCAAAAGCACTTAGGCAGTAATTTAAGAAAACAACTGTTCCCTTTTTTTAAATACTAAGTGACTTAAAGGTCCAAAATATACAAATACATTGGAAAATCATGTCTTTTCATAGAAAGACATTATTCTATTCTTGACATGAATATTTTAAACTACTATTTCTCTTACGTGTCATTACCAACAAATATTCCTGCCACTGCCCACCCTGGTTTAGGCTACAGTTCCTGGGACTGATGCTGCCCCATACGTACCTTTGCGTGGGGAGCCCTGAGGAGAAGCAGGTGGGCTGGAGTGTAAAGAAGATACCATGGACACAGTGTCATCTGTCTGTTTCTTACTACTTACTTCCTCAGACAAGCTTAATGACTTCTGTGGAGAGCCTGTACCTATGGAAACAATGGACCAGTTACTGCATATTATTCTTCTTTTGAATTATTGATTTCTGTTTAAACTACAAATAAGCACCATGTTGAACAATCAGAATATTCAGCAAAGAGAGGAGCAGATGCTCAGAGAATTCTGCATGTGGAGGCAGTCTCCACTTAAATTTAGATCAGCTGTGGCCACTGCTACTGCTGGCTACTCATCTGCACTGTGTTGAAACATCCATATCCCAACAGGAACCACTGCAATGGATAAATTTGTTGCGGTTTTGCCAAAGGACTATGTTAAAAAAAAACCAACTGTGTGCAGTATAAACCTCGGAGGAAATCCTTGCCCATGGCATTGTTGGGACTGTGTTAAAAACCACATGTGTCAGAACCAACAGGTCAGCTCAAGATCTTCACGAGCAGGTGTTCTCAAATCAACACTCATAGGCACTATCCACAGCTTGGCCAGTTTAGCAAAACCAGTGTCCCACACATGATTTGGTGTTCCTTATTCACTATCTGACCATCCTGCAGAGGACTTAGTGCTGAGGAGTTATTTCAAGTTCTCAATAACTTGTTAGATCAGCATGGACCACCACACATGAATGAAGAAATATCTCTGAGAAACGTTTCTGGAACTTGTCAAACTGCACAGGCTTTTCAGAGGACAACTGAAATAAATACTAACTGGAATAAATATTTTATATGCTGCAATATACTGTTTTCTGAAGCTATTTTAAATTATGTTGATGCCCAATATACTATAAAATAATTTCATATCAGTTACTGACTGCAGCTAACTTCATTTAATAACCCACAACTGCAGCTTTCAAATGATACAACCATTAAGTAAATAGAAAAAAAGCTTTTAAATAAAGAATATACAGCTTTGCAACTAGCAAATTTAGAGACAAAAAAATTATGTTCATTAGAAGAAATCAATAATATATGTTGCTCCATTTTACCATAATGTTGTTAAAATGGTGTCCCAGAGGTTAAATAATAAATATCTGTGATTTCTTTCAGTGATTTCACCCAAATATATTAGACTTCGTGAAGCAAGAGCATATTTGGAGACAGCACCTCACCATTAACTGTTTTAAGGAAAGTTATAAAAGACTGTGCAAATGATTAAGCACACTGTCTTAAACCACCCAGCAATTTGTACCAGCTGTTTTAAAATGAATTTATTTCATGAAGCACAGTATTTCACATAAACCACCCAGCTACAAAAGAGCTCCTCTCCCTCCTCTTTATTTCTATCTTTAAATGTCCCCAGCCAGGTGAACTGAAGATACTCACTGAATGTGACATGATCCTTTGTCAGTCCCTTTTTCCTGCTGGGGTACAAATTCACAGTTGGGACCTGAAGAACTTGACTCATTCGGTTTTGCTGATGCTGATGGGCTTTTGTGGTTTGGCCAATTGATCTCATGGGCACTGGAGACATTTCGGAGGATTTCCCTCCTCTTCTCTCACCTAAATTCTTTGTCACTGTAAGGAAAAACTGCATATAAATATCTAGCACTTTCAGTTGCAGGATTATTGCAGTATAACCATCCAGACAAAGGAACAACTGTATAAAGAAGATAAACTGTATTTTAAGCCATTTCTAGTCCAAACACTACAATCTCATCAGGCTGAAGACGATGTGTGAAAGAGCTTTAAGAAAAAGCACTAAATTATTTAAAGTGCCATAGAGGTACTTAATCAAAAGATAAAAAACTTTGTTTATTTCTACCAAAAGCCTGTATTTTAAATGTTTGCACGCAAGCTGCAATTGCCTAACAGCACCTCCTTCAAAATCAGGTGGTTTTGCAACTGGCATCATATGTTTCACTAGGTGGCACAAGTGATTTACAGCACAGGACACTGCTTCAGCTTCTGCTTTAATCACACAGCAATTCACAGACTGAAGTTAAGGCCATCCGATTTCTCCTTATATTCTGTTGGAAAACTCTGGATTGCAGTGCCACTACTGCTTATTCCTACCACAAGCAAGGCCAGAAGCTTAATACTGAGGTAAGAAATGGGAGAGTTGAACCCCTGAATGTGGGTAATCCAACCAAGTGTGAAGAGACATCCCTGGGACAGGTCAGTGCTCTCCACCAGATTTAAAACCATGAGGGACTGGCAGCTCCCTCATGCTACACATCACTCCTCAAATCTCTCTCCTAGCTCTGGAACAACTATAATCTCAACTGGATGTACCTGTGGGTTTTGAGGTTTAGGGCTTCTTCCCTAATTTTTAAAAATTTTATTTTTAATAATATGCCAATCTACTTTATATTTATTTGTATATCCACTTCATTTTCTTTTCTGATGTTTTAGAAAATATGGACTTGATTTGCTTAACTACATGAAGTAAAACATTCAGTATATATTCCACATTTTAACTTCCAAATATCTATGGCTAGCACTTTGCACATAAGATTTTAATTTATTTTTTTTAAACAAAACCAATCAGATAACATTTATGTTTTTCTCTTGGGCCTTGTACCTGTCATGACACCGATCATCCATCAATAGTTCAAACATGAAGGATTTAATAGTTTTTAAAAGGGAGTTAAATATGGCCACTCCCAGGTTTCCTGCTTCAGTGCTATTTAAAAGTAAATGCTAAAATAAAATTTGCATAAAATGGCATCTTAAGGAATAACAAGGATTTGCATTCTTAATACTGGATAACAGCAAGGGCTTAAAATCTTATCTTCAAGATGCCATCTCCTAGTCATGCTTTGAACTTACCTCAGAGACAAAACAGTATCTGACCACAAAAAAAGCCTTAAAATGCTATATTTGGACAAAAGACAAGCAGGAAACATTATTTTGTTTAGCATAGTTGTTATTCATCCATTTTGAAACAAATCTGCCTTTCAAAAAAGTGAAAACTGCTAGAATATTTAAATAAAACACAATTATAATTTCTCATTTCTAAATAAGAATTTACTGAACCATGTAAGACAGCAGGTCAGACAACAGTTTGACATCAGCTCAAATTATGAGAGCTGTCCTGCTGTAGTCCTCAATTTGTGACTGTCAAGTCATGTCAAACTCATCAGTCAATACTGACCTAACTTCTCAACAATCTTCATTTGTTCTATGGTGTAATCCATTGCAGTTTCTATATTGATTTTGTCTCTTTTTATTTCTTGCTGTTCATATGGTAAATACTACTTTTATCCTTCCTAATTCTGTGCAAGGACAGCAGGGCGCCAACAGAGCTGATGTGCTATTAAATTTCCTGCCAGACTGATGGAAAGACACACAGCTTTAGGAATTAAAGGTCAAAATAAAAAACATCAGAGATGTTTTTTGAGCTCAACAAAACCATGAACACACACGCTTTCTTGCTGAAGCTCTCAGTACACAAACTGACAAAACAACACTTACTACAGTACTTTCTCCTTGGAGGAAAAGTTTAAAAGAGTATTTCTAGAGAAGGAACAACATCATTTTTTATAAATGCCATAGATCATGCTGCTGTTCTAGCTCACTGTACTTACAAGTGCTGTATGCAGGCTCACACTGAAGTGACAATATTTGGATCTTTTCTTCGTCTGTCTCTACATTGAGGTTGGACAGGTACTGCTTCACCTTCCTCGCCATCTGGGCATCCTCATAGAGCTTCTTGGCATTCAGCAGTGAGCTGCGGCGGGCACGTTTCTTGTGAGCACCTCCCTGCACATCCAGCATGTTCGAGTTCATGCTGCCCTGGCTCAGAGACCTACAAGAGAAAAGATGAAAGCAGTAAAGGTTCAGTTCACAACAGCAACAAAGAGCTATAGTAGCATAGGCCAAAGCAGATTAATACCAATAATCTTCAGTTAGGGCGAGAGCATGCTGATGCAAATGAGTTAAAAAAGATGAACAGCATTAAAACGACACTTGTCTTACGTATCTGGGTAAATTGAGAGCAACGATTTGAGTCTAGAACAGGACTGCATATGGAAATGTGGAGCTGGGAAGAACAAGGGGTAATGCTGCACGTGGAACTCATTTAGCTCAGCTAATGAACCACAGGCTTGTGCTGCAAGATCTGCAGCTGACAAGAAGAAATAGCCTTGAGTTGTGCCAAGAGAGGTCTAAATTGGACATTAGAAAAAACTTCTTAATGAAAAGGGTTGTCAGGACCTGGAACAGCCAACCCAGGGCAGTGGTGGGGTCAGCATCCCTGGAAGTGTTCAGAAAACATATTTAAAGCACTTGAGGATGTGGTTTAGTGGTGAACATGGTAGAGGTGTTGGGTTGATGGTTGGAGTTCATGATCTGAGGTCTTTTCCAACCTTAACAGCTCTATGAATTCAACTGTAGATTCTAAAACTGGACAAACTTGGTACCTTTGTTGGTTTAAGGAACTGGGTACCCACTATGTGCATCAGGCTTACACAGAAACTTCTTGCACTTAGCTGAGCACAGAAGTGAGTGACCACTGCAATCTTCTTAGAAAACTGAGCTTCTCATAATGGTTAAAACAAGGGGCAAATTATGTTAAATGTACACAGTGCATTTGATTACACACTTAACTTCTTTCTTCAATTAACTAAAAACATTCACAGAAGAGCATCTCATTAAAAAAACATATCCCAAAAAAGGTGAGGAAAACAGTGATGATATACATATACCCAGATTTGTACAGACTTGCATCTATGAAAGAGGATGCTCCTCAACACTCCTAATTTTGAGCTCTCAAATCTATCAGTAACTGAAGCAAAAATATATAATACTGTAATTGTTAAAGAATGTGAGTTACTCTCCCTGATAGTCACTCATATTCACACTGAAAGAGTGACCAAACAACTGCTCTGGGTATAGTTTAAACAGTCACCTCTCTTTCAACTGCCAAAATCCTAAAGCCACACCAGTTCTGATGCATTTTTAAATAAATGGAGATCATAGTATAAGTCACATGTAAATTCTAATAGAAAATGTCAAAGTTGTTCAAAACTGGGTTCGTCTGCAGGTTTTTAAATAATCAGATGAGTATTTTTAAAACTACATGAAGACATTTATCAAGATCTTGTATGTTTACAGAATCACAAGTTGCAGAATAAACAACATCAGGCACAGAAGAGCCATAATGGCCAAAGGAGTCAGAATGAAACATATTGTTAGAGAAAATCCAAGGAATCAAGTACACTGAGCTTAGAGAATAAATGTTGGGAAACAGCTGACTGCAATATTTTCAAATATGTTAAATAAATAATTCTGACAGAAAATATAAGCTTAAAAATTGTCAGCAATTTATAGCTTAATTAAATAAAAAAGTAATGTCATTGGAGATAAGGAGCAGCAAAAGGAATGATGAAGTGTTCACAGCTGTTCAAACCAAGGGGACACTCCTGTCTCTTGATGGGTAAGGACAAAGCTATTCTACTATCATCAGGAAGTTATGTTTATTTTTAATGATAGAAATATTTTATTGTTTATGTACAGACTGTTTTTTTTCCTTTCAAGTCTGGATTTGACTTTTTAAGGCAATTTAATTCTATTTCCTTTAACAATTATTTTTCCTTATTCCCTTGTACTCACAATAATTCCAAGGGTTAGAAATTACAGTGGCTCCATGGGTCCTGGCTATTTCTCCCCATGAGCTGCCTTGTGAGCAGTTGATTATTGAGCACCAAATGCTCAATGAAATGCTGCCAGCCAAGGGCATCCACACCAGTATCAGGGACCAGTATCCAAACCTGCTAACCCCAGTATGACCAGCCCAAGTCCTGGCCCTGTCCAAGTCACTGCTATGCAAAGGCACACAGGTAACACTGTATGGGCAAAAATACACATAACACATAAAATATGGCTACAATGGCAGTCTTAAAAACACTGCCCTGGACCAGGCAGGAACTTCCCTGGTCAATATTAGAACTCTCATCTTTAGTCATCCAATGATCCACACCTCACAAAACCAACACACTCAGTGGTATCAAGGATTTTAGTGCAGGAAATGTGAGATACATTTTAAACATATACTAAAAATAAATACTTTCAAGGTTGCCTGAACACAAACTTCAGGGAGGAAATTACTACATCATTACCACAATTCAAAGTGTCCTTATAGTTGAAAATGCAGAATGGCTTCAACTTTTCTGCAATACGTTAAAAGACAAGTTACTTATCTCATTTACTTCCCAAAATAGTTTGCCTTCTCATATAACTGCACAGCAGGGTTTTTTTTTGGTGCACAAAGCCAAAATTCAAACAACTTAATCTACTACACAAAAGCAACTCAGAATTCTTATAGCTGCAGTAAAACATTGGCTGTAACCCCTTACTTCTGTTTTCAAAAATATATGTATTGCAGGGTTAATAAAATGCATGCTGTATTTCAGATGCATGCACTAACAAGGAGGATGCAGTATGTTAAGAACTGTATAATCTTTATTTATCTTAGTTGCATTCAGCTCTACACTTACCCCAAACTTCTCCACCTCTTCTTCCTGTAAGCAAGAGCCATATACATTGAAGCATGTATTTGAACAGAAAAGCACAGGAAAAATAAAACAGTTGAGAGTCAGGAAGAAAGATGTAGACAGGAAAGAACAGAAAAGAAAAATCTCTATACAGCCAAATTCTTCTCAAACAATAACACAATGTTTTCATGAAATGTAAGCGCAAGACTTGACAAATACTTTAATATCTATCAGATTTTGTTTAACCTATGAATTGAAAAAATCAAACTTGCATTTATTTTTATTATTTTCTGTAAGTCAAATTCAAATTTGATGGAGTGCAACTCATTCATATTGCAGAAAATGAGATTAAATTAATTTATTCTTTATTAGGCCTTTTGAAACTGTATGAGAAATCATCACTATCAATATTCAAGTTTATGATATTGTTTTCTCTTGATTGTTGGCTGGAAAACAAGTCAGTTGCGAAATAATCCTTGAAAGCCTATATGCTCTCTATAATTGGTAATGAACTTATGAGCAAGTCTCATGTCATCACTAATACACATCTTTTCTTGTTTTCATCTTCAAAAGCATTTATTTGGTGCTTCATAATAGAAACTGATAGATCAAACACAAGAGGCAATGAAAATTAACAGAAATGACATGAAAACATGTAATTATTTTCTTTTGATGTTTGGCACTATCTCTAATATTAGATGCCTAAGTAGTTTGTGGCAGTGTGCATAATTTAAATTAAAGTCATTCAAATGTGTTCTGTAATTCTGAAAAACATACTAAAGGTAACTATTTACTATTTAATTTATTGAATGATTACACTTCATGAGGTCTTAAGAAGTGCATGGGCTATCAGGGAAATTTATTTATAAACTAATTTCAGCTGTGAATGCCAAAATTTCTGAAAAGCAATCACAACTTCTCAGTAACTGACTTTATTGTTTTAGACTAAAAATGAAATCTTGCTAATTCCAATCCAACTGTATAAAGGTGAATCTCCACTGTGAAACAAATCCATCTTTAAATAACATTAACAGGATCTGTTATTTTTGGCTCAGACTGGGCCATTTTTGAGTCAGAATCACAGAACAGTTTGTGTTGGGAGGGACCTTAAAGTTCATCACGTTCCAGCCCTGCCATAAGCAGGGACACCTTCTACTAGACCAGGCTGCTCAGAGCCCAGTCCAGGCTGGCTTTAAATGCCTGTCTTTAAAAAAAATAAAAATTAAAATTAAAATTTAAAAAAAGTCTTTCCTGATAGCCAGACAGACAGAACTGATGATCCTCTACAAATCCTGACCACTGGAATACCACAGGGCAAATATCTATGCTCTTATAAATGCTCCCTATCCTTGCATGCCCTATTTTCTTCCATTGCACAGATGCAACTGAATTCACACATCAGACAGAATCACAACTACACAGGTGACTGGAATTTTGGGTGGATGAAGCACACTTCACCCAAAAACTCCTCATTGTGTCTCCTACTTGCACTACTCCCTCCAGGGTGTTCAGAGAGCTCTCCTTTGCTGGGGTGCACACAGGTTTAGGAAGCTGAAGAGAGTATTTCGTCATTTTCTGAAGTCAGAGCCATGTGGCTATTCAGCACAAGGCATGACGCAACTCCCCACCCAAACTGCACCCTGAGGGGTCTTGTCTGGCCCATTAGAGGCAGACAGTGCAAGAAGTGAGGCCACCACCCATCCCACAGACACCTACAGGATCAGGACCCTGTATGGACACAACAGAGCCACTGATGCTTTTAGTTCAGACAGTGGGAAGAAAACAGATGCAGGAAATAATTCATTTTCTGGAGCTAATCAGCACCAGATTAGAAGTTATGTTGCTTTTATTCTGCACTTGGTTAACACCAAGCCTGGTGATATTCAGCATCAAGATAAAAAGAAAAAAGTAAGAAAAATAAGCCAAGAACACACCCTCCCTCCACCTGCTGAAGCCTGAACATATTAAATGTTATGTAAGTGGAACAAGCTGTGCTTAGAACAAATAAAAAGTATTTCGTTTGAATTTAATATGTTATCAGTGGGGTTTTGTATTGAAACAACATTTCAGATCTATACTTCAGTGATTTAGGTGCTTTTTATCTCTCTCTCATATCTAAATATAGTACGCTGTAATATTATAAGTCTCTCAAAACTCTACTGACACTAACATTTTATTTGGCAGAATATGTATCATTAA
Organism: Toxostoma redivivum; assembly: GCA_013397375.1. Taxonomy (NCBI): domain Eukaryota; kingdom Metazoa; phylum Chordata; class Aves; order Passeriformes; family Mimidae; genus Toxostoma; species Toxostoma redivivum. The sequence goes on from VXBI01012885.1 coordinate 396,312, forward strand.
AATTAGAACCTATTGTTCTGTGTTTTTTAAAGCCAATAAATTGGTTTATTAGTCATTCAAAGCAGGTCTGGGAAGCATCAACTGTTTTGCCATAATTTGATAAAAGTTGTGGTTTGATGGTGGTGTCAATGATAAGGTACACAATGAAATATCAACGTGCTGATGCACACAGAGACCCAGATCCCCTCCAACTGAGATCCCTTCAGTGCTACTGCCCTTCCCATTGCACACCTTTGTCTGAACATCACAGCTGGATCCATGTTTGCTGAGGTCATGCGGACAACTTGGCGAATTTCTTTGGCAATCATCCGGAGTTTCTCAAAATTTACCAGGCCATCCACTTTAGAATCATTGCCTACACAATTGAAACACATTTGAAAAGTAATAAATATTTCTGAACAGCCACTGTGCTTCTAGTTCTTCCCTTGTTACCCTTCTCCCCTCCCTATCCCCCAATCAACACAATTATTTTAATCAAAGTAGCAAGAAAACAGGATGCTCTCACAAAACACTAATGGAATCAAACCCACTTGGACCACCCTGTATTTTTTTGTTAATCTATTTTTAAAGTAACATGTGTTAGTTGGAGAAAAAAGGAATATATGAACTATGCCCAAATTCACTTGCATAATATTAAAATAATATAAATACAGAATTGACATTAACAACATTCATTTGAGGAGAGAAGTTGAAATAGTTCTGAACCATCACAACCAAGAATTAAGCATATTTGGAAATTCACCTCAACCAGCTGTGAACAGGACTTTGCATAAAGGGAACAAAATGGAAACATTTAAACAAAATCCCTTGAAAATGTTGGAAGCAAGAGCAGGAGGTATATTACTGGAGCTGTGTGCATGCCATAACATGGAATGAAAACCTGTAAACATTACAGCAACAAGTTTTTTATAAGAGATTATATTTGAAGTAGTATAGATACCAGACAGCACACTCACCTATCACAGCATTGCTTTCAAAATATTAAAAATATGCATTTTATTTTTAATTTTTGTCTAGGACCAGTCTCTTCCATTAGGCATTCCCAGTTCTATTTTATTTTACTTCTACAAACGATGCCTCAAAAGCATCTTACTGGTGGCAGCTTTGTTAGACACATACTGACACACTGAGTACTGAAGAAAGGACTGAAGTACATTCAGTGCTTCATTTATTTTCTCTCTGTTTGACATTACCTTCATGCAGAAATGTGATATCTTTCTTGACAACAGGGAAAAGTGGGATAATTGGAGGCTGCATGCTCTGGCTGCTGAGGATGTTGCGGTACTTTGCCATGTTTCGAGATGGATCAAAAAGATCTTGAAGGTCTCTGAGATGCTTTTCATACTTGCTGGGTAACTTTTCCCAAGTGCCTCTGAGACGAGCTACCGGTGCAAGATTTAACCCACTGCAAGGCAGAAACGTTTCATTATTAGCTCTGAGCAGAACTGTCACCTTTCAGAAGAAAGTGAAGGGTTGGGGGGTTTTAAAGATTAAAAATAGCTCTCTCAAGATTAACTGTGAAGCTGGGTAAATAGCAGGCTACAAGTTCATCATAATAATCCTTTGCTGTTTAACAGGACTTTTTATGTTTAAAATCAAGACTGCTCAAGGTACAAATTTCAAATTACTGCCAAAATAATATTTCTGTAACACAGGACTGACATCAACTTAAGAACCACTTCTGTCCTGTAAATATGTATGCTATGGTAAGAACAAAAATGGTAAAAACATGCATGAGGTGAACTAATGATTGCACAGAAAACGAGAACAGTGCAGAGTTCATCCCAAGCAGAAGTGGCAAGACTTTAGAAAGAAATTCTTCCTTGTGAGGGTGGTGAGGTCCCAGCACAAGTTGCTCAGAGAGGCTGTCAATGCTCCGTCCCTGAAGTTTCCAAGGACAGCCTGGATGGGGCTTGGAGCAACCTGGTGTAGTGGAAGGTGTCCCAGCCCATAGCAAGGGGTTGGAATGAGATTATCTTAAAGGTACCTTCCAACCCAAACCATTCTGTGATTCTCTGATTTCAGAGGTTCAGACAAGAACATTTGTAAGTGAGCAACAGACTGAGAACTGGAAGCAGTAGATAAGCTAAAACTTGTAACTGTGCCCTCATTCCCACTAATAAAATAAAAGTTAAAAAATCCAGAATTATTTTGATGCAAAAAACCCCATTAAATAGAAACATTAAATAAAATAAATCCATCCTCCCAATCATAATTTTTCACCAATTATGCTCAAGAAATTCTGCAATAACTGCAAAGTCCTCATCTTTGCAGAAGTGGAAAGGAATGTGCTTAGGAAATACAGAGCCACAGTATCACTGAATTTGCTATTCTCAAGTTTTGTTTTTTTTAATCAAATCTTATTTTGTATTTGGTTTATTTTTTAGACAAATTTCTCTCCATGTGATGCCAAACAAAGCCTTCTCTGACATGAAAAAAATCAAACATATGCCAGCCCACAGATCCTCTTTTCCATGCTACCTCAGGATGGTTATCTTCCTATTTCATGAGGCATATGGCACCAAACTGCCGTGCAGGACAAGGCAAGAAAGAGAATCCCTATGCCATATGCTAACCAAATCATATTATTTTGGAAATAAAACAAAAGTTAACTTATTTGCTTTTTTTTTTTGGACAAAAGACCACTTTAGTAATGGTCTGACTGGACTTAACTGAGAAGCAGAAAGAATAATTTCCTTACCTGCAATAAACCATGAAAAATTAGGGAGCAGAATATAAAAACTAAAAAAATACATCAGTATCCATATGTGTATTCCCACACAATGAGCAGCCACAGTCTCAAGGACTGTCCAGTACCCTTCACAGAAATTAATGAATTCTTTAGTGACTAACCACAAGTCAATACATTTGATGAACTGGTTAGACATGGGAGAAAATATTTTAAAATTGTATTTCCAACAATGCTGCTGGGATACAGCACAAATCCAGACCTTTGTCTGATGAATCACAGTGCCTTTTTTTCCTACAGTAAAGGCTGGGTGTAAAACAATTGCAAATACAGGAAATGCTGATCTCATGCTGTTAAAGCAGCAGCATTCAGTATAAATCAGAAGAGAAAATTTACATGTGCAACTGAAGAGGGAAAAAATAAAATTGAGTAGCAAGCAGATGAAAGAATGAGAGCAGGAAAGAATGAGAAGGAAAATGAAGCCAAAAGAAGACTGGTTTGAGGAAGTCCTTACAATGAAAGGAATAAATAAAGTCATCTCATCATCACATATATGACTCGGTGCTTCCTGGAAAAGTAACAATGACTGACAAAAAGAAGGGAAATTGAGTGCCAAAGTCACAAAATATGACACAATGCTCCAGCAGGTTTCTGCAGTTCATCAATCAAACAGTGCTTTGTACCCATTTTCTCTTTTCCTGCGAGGCACCAGTCACACCTAGCACCGCAACAGGACTGAAGTGCTGAGGTGACAGTGCAGAGGCTGCAGTGACAATCCACCTCTGACCAGTCTGCTTTGGAAAATCACCCAGCCCCAACTGTAGTCTGCTCAGGATATTCCCATTTCTTTCCTTTCTATTTGGATTAACAGAATTGCCTGTGGCAGCATCAATCAGATGTGAGAAATGAGAAGTGTTTTACCTTATCACTGCAAACATGGAATTGAAGTTCTTGCATTCTCGACAGTGGAGAGCAATTTTAATGAAATGCTTAATAATCTTCATTCTTTTGAGTTGGTTGGGTTCTGCTAAAATTTCCATGGCAACCCAGAAGGTCTCTTGATTTATGACATCCTCAAACTGTTTCAGGTGAGCATTCCCTGTTTTGGAGTCCAGCTTGTAAAGGTCATCAATGTATTCTGTTGGCTCAATGTTGCGGAATAATTCAAAGTCCCGCATGGAAAGCTGAGTGGCCACCTCAATGGTGCTCAGCTGGAGGAGGGAAATTTGGCTCTCTCGGAGTAGCTCTTGAGCATCCTCATCTGAGCATAAGGTTTCTGTTTCCATATTGTTTTTCAGATAATACCTGAAGAATAATTGAGTAACAACAACATATTAGAGATGCTCTTCAGAGGTTTTGTGAACACAAAGACATTGAACTATACCAATCACTGCAAGCATTACAAAGACAAGAAGGGAAAACAAAACCTTGTACTTCAGTTAATGTAAAATAACACCATTACTTAAATAAACAAATATTTCAAAAGTTATCTGTTAATATTTTTATACCGACTCTGTAATATGCTGTAGTGTTCACCTTCAGAAAAAGGTCTGTTACTGTTCCATTTTCTAAATTTAGCAGTGAAAATAGCTTTTTAAAAACACTTGTCCTGAGAAATCTCCTGTTAAAGTATTTCTACATTTCTTACACCGATTTAGTGTGTTTTTTCCATAAACTTAGTGTGGCATACTAATATTTACATGAGGCACAGATTATTCAGGAAATGAAAATATAGCTGGAAAATTCATTCCATGGTCCCAGGTACATCAGTTTCAGATACACAAAAGTTTATTACTCATAAATTCCCTCTGTTGCCTAGCAAAGACAAGTATAGAATACTTTACTTTAATAAACTTTCTTCTGGTATGGATCAGGTCATCAGATAAAACCAAAGCACTTAACATTTCAAAAACATTCAGAACAGTTTACTTTAAAAGGGAAGAATTTATCTCAGGTTAGTATCAGTTCATTGCAGCATGACACTGAGAAAGAAATTAATTGTATACTTTAATCCTCAAGTACATGTGGGAAGTGTCAAAACAAATACAACCATTTTCTCTAAGTGTAAACCACTATATACATTATCTTGCTCTGCTAAACTTAGCTTGCCGTAGATTTTAGGGAGGGATTTTTGGGTGCAAAAGAGGAAGGTGACCCAAAGAAGAGAGGAAAGTGTAAATTACTGGCATTTATTTGCTTGTGCTTCCAACAGACACCTGTCTATTTTAATTAAAACATCTCTCCCTGATGTTGGGCTTTATTATTGAGGAGGTCTTTTCCAACATACAATGTTTCAATCCTGAAAGCCAAATAAAAGGCAACAAAAAAAAGGTGTATTTACCGTCCATTGAGCTGAATCCTGTCAGCCAGCTTGGAGAACTGATCAGGGAGCCTCCGCTGTTTGATGACCCCCTCAGGGCTGATGGACACCTCACACAGGGAATAGGTCTCTGGGGCGCCTGTCAGGTTGAATTCATGGACAGCATGACTCACCACCTCCTTTGCCGTAGTGTCTTTGCTGATGATGATGTAACAGCTCTGCTGATCCGCTTTGAAAACTCGTATCACTTGATCTGGAATATCTAAAAATAGAGCATAACACTTTTAAAGTGTGAAGTTACTTTTCCCTTGACAAGACACAAGGTCACTTGGAGAGGTATTTCACAAGGGCATGTGATAGAACAAGGGGAAACTGGCTTAAGGAGGGAAGGTTTAATTGGATATTAGGGAGAAAGTCTTCCCTGACAGCAAGGTGAGGCCCTGGCACAGGTTGCCCAGAGAGGCTGTGGACTCTCCATCCCTGGAGGTGCCCAACACCAGGCTGGATGGGGCTTGGAGCACCTAGTCTAGTGGAAGGCAGGGGGTAGAATTAGATGATCTTTAAGGTCCATTGCAAGCCAAACAATTCTGTAATTCTGTGATTTACTGTCCCATTTGATCATCAGGAAACAAAAACAACCAGCTTCTGGGGGAAAAAAAAAACATGCTCGACTTGAAGAATATTTAAAATACTCTGGGTTTTTCTTCATCTTTGTAAGGAAAAAAGAAAACTCTTCTCCAGCTCAATTACTCTACCATCCCACGACCTCAATCAAAATATAAGACATCCAGGTATGTAACTAGACTGTGCACCGTTCCTTCACAGTGTGTCTTAAAAACTTTTGCAGCATCATTCCTTCTCTGGCTCTCGTGTCTGTGAAAGCCATATCCACATCCACACCAGGACATGCTTACCAGGGATGGGAAGCCACCAAGTACAGATGCATAGGCTTGGAGTGGGAGGATATGAAGAGGAAAGGAGATTTGCTTGCTCCCAGAACTAGCCCAAGCTTTAATGCTCGCTCTTTCCCCTGAAGGAATTAAGCTGCTGCCAGCAGTTGGCTGATGTTCTTAGAGCACATTTTATGTATTACAAATGCATTAGAAAACAGCCTTATCTGAGGCAACCAACAGCAGGAAATAAATATCTACAGAACACGTGTTTAATTGACAGTGTGATGATTGCAAATAATTTGCTCTATTAGCTATTACAGAAAGTTTGATTTTCAAAATAAAACTTATTTTTTTTAAAAAATCGAGTCAAAATGCACAGCAATTTCAAGCACAGGGAAGCCCAGCTCTTCCCTTCCCTCAAGTCTGAAGACTAAAACTTCACAACTTTTCTGCAGACCTGAGAAGGTGGAGGGCTGTTGCTGAGCCCTCAACTAAGGCTTCAGAGTCTGAAGTTCTCCATAACCACACCAGAGGCAGTTGTGCCTTAACTCCTGCATCAGAGATTCCCAGTAAGGGAAGTCAGGGAGGGAAGCTGTCATTAAAGCAACAGCCTCCCCAACAGCCCTCTCCTTCTCTCACTGCTATTTGTCCAGCCAGTAAAAATGCAGTGGTAAGTGCCAAATCTGTGGATTGAGCATGTGACCTGCCCTGGAGCACCAGTGATGATCAGGTGTCCCTCTGCCCAAGGGAACGGGCCCAGTGACTCATCCTGCTGGGCAGAGCATCCAGGTCCTTCAGGCACTCCCGGCAGCAGCTCTCTGAGCACAGTTTTAGATGCTGCTCACCCCACTGCCTATACACTGATTTTCCTCCATCAAAATCCACTGCTTAAGGAGGCAACAAAGATATCTAGGGGCAGTGACCTCGGGGTTTCTCTTTCTTGCGTCAAGACTTCAAGGTGTTATGGGCACAAGTAGAAGGAATTTCAAGGTAAAAAGTAAGCAGGTAATCTATGATCCAGCACCAAAGGTCCCACCCATTGGAAAAAATGAAGGCTCAACATCAGTTGTAAATAAATTTTAAGATGGAAGAAAACATGCTTTAAAAAAATTCTGATTGAAAGCTAATTCCTCTAACAGTTTCATCAGAACATTCTCATCAGAAGCTGGGTTCTAGCTGAATATAAGAAGTTCAGTATATATGTGAATAGGGGCAATATAAGGGAGAAGTAAGTATTTTGTACTTTATTTCAGAGTGAAAGTGGTGAAAATGACATTGTATAATTAGAGAAGTGCCTACACTCATAAAAATGATAGTAAAAAAACAGGAGAGGGAAACATCTATACTTTGGTATCAACATACCTAAAAACCCAGAACATACTCAAGGTGGAAAACTGAAAACTGAAATTTAATTGGGGAAAAAAAAGTAAAAAAGAAAAAAAGAAAAAGAACCATGCAACAAAAACAATGCAACTTGTAACAGATAAGGGAAACATAAATTACAGGCACATTTCTGTCTTCATGGTCTTTGCTTTTAAGCAGGCAAACTTAAATTATTAAATTAAAAATTTTTAATGCATTATTCAGCTCATTTTGACAATACATAGCACATATCAAGTTGGCATGCACAGAATTTTAGTTATGAAGTACAACAGAAGAACAAATTAAATCTCAACTGTTATCCTCTGGAACTTCAGTTCTATGAAAGAGATATAAAAAATTTCATCCCTTCAAAGCAAGGGCACAGAGAAGCAGAGGAACCTGCCAAAGGTCATTCAGTGTGCTGGGGGCAGAAATGGGAATAAAATGCAGGTCTCAGCCCCAGCACAGCATTATGCCTGTATAGGAACCTATGAATTTGTTTTAAGGAAAATTACAGAGGACAGGGCTATCCAATGCCCTACAGTAATAACTATGTCAGTGCAACGTCTGATAGTGTTAAATTTACAGGCAAGCCATGCAATATTAAGGTCTACAGGATGCTGTACATGAGGATACTTACAGTAAAACCCAACAGCTGCAGACAGGAGAAAAAGAAAAAAACTGTATCAACACCAAATCAAGACTGAGATGCTTACAAAACTTATCAAGTGTACATTGTCAGAAATAATTTGGTTTTCTCTGACATTCAAACATGGCAGCATATTTGTTATAGCAAGCTTAAAGTAAAGCTAAGTGATCCAGCTGAAGATGTTCCTGCCCATGGCAGAGGAATTGGAATAGATGACTATTAAAGATCCATTCCAACCCAAATCATTCTGTGATTCTATCCAAGATAAATCAGTTACCACCATTTCATATTAAGCAATAAGTTGTATAGTATTAAATTAAGATTTTTAGAAAAATGTGTAGCTCTCATGCAGACAGCAAGGACCTGGAATTGAAGCAAAAAGGGAACTTTTTGCTATGGGCATTTATGTACCTGATAGGATGTATCTGTGCACATCCCTTTTAAAGGGGAAATCTGCAAGTTTATGTAAAATTAAGTCACAGTCATAAAACACCTTACAGAATTATGTCATTATACAGAACTTACACTTAAAATAGGGATAAAAGATTCTGACTAGACATGTTCACAGGCAGCTGCATATTGCAACAAATGCCTCCTGCAGCCATTCCATAAACTGAATTCCTACAGCAACAACAATGAAAGCCCAGAATACGTACCTCAAAATGGTTTTTTTAGGATTTTAGACATACTGTTGAACATACATAATGTTTGTAAAACATAAAACATGAACATCACTGTGCTGGTATCACGGTAGTCCTATTCTACCCACAATACTGCATGAAATACACTGACAGGTGAAAGGATAGAAAAGTCAAAGCACCAAGGAGAGATGGCAAAGGAGAAAGAAGCAAACAAAGACAATCTCCTTCCACCAGAGCCAATTTACTCCACTAAATTAAAGGGTCTCAGAAGTGGCAAAATACATTTCCTTGTAAAAAATAAGTCCCACATTATCTGAAAAAAATAGGCAAGACAGGTTCAGGCAGTGTGGATTTTCAGTACATCTCCAGTTTGGCCCTGTCAGGCCCACAGGATGCACAGGCAACTGCACTCACAGGAGTGATGCTAGTAACAGTTGCAATTTTCCCCCTGACTAAGCTGCCTTGCTAACCACCCTGTAAATCAACCTCAAGCTGCCATTTTACCTGAAGGGTTAGAGAAATCCAGAATACTGGGTGTGGGCTGCAGCAGGTCAGGGCTACTAGATGAGAGGGTGCCTGGAATGGGCATGATGGCCAGGCTGTGCCGGCACTGCCGTGTCCCCACGATGCTGTCATCCTGTGACTGGCTCACGCTGCCATCACTGCAAAACAGTTCTGGTTCAATTAACTGCATTAAACTCCTCCTATTCATCTTGGGATGAATGAATCTAAGAAAAATAATGGTGTTCAGCTGTTTTAATTACATGCTGTAGACAGGCTTTCAAAATAAGGATGGGGGAAAGATTTGAAAGCGTTCATCAGTAGAGAAAAGATATTTTGGTCTTGTTTTGTCTTCATGGGCAGATGCCATGATTTTTTAAAAAACATAAGCAAGGTGAACATAATGACTAGAAATGCTAAGTAACTGGTATCTCTTAATGGCCTGAGGACGAAGGAGGGTAGGTTTTAAGTAGATGGTAGGGAGAAATTCCTCCCTATGAAGGTGGCGAGGCCCTGGCATAGGTTGTCCAGAGAAGATGTGGCTGCCCCATCCCTGGGAGGGTCCAAGGCCAGGTTGGATGGGGCTTGGAGCAAGCTGGAGTAGAGATAGTGCCCCTGTGCATGGGAGGGATTGGAATGGAATAGTCTTAAAATCTTTAAGTTTCCTCTCAACCCAATCCCCTTGCAACCATTCTATGATTCTATGATTAAAATATCACAACCTAATGAGGAACCATTACTTTTTGACAAAAGAGTATGACAAACCTGAACAGTTTTGGAGGCAAGATGCTGAAACGGGTCTTGTCTAAAATTTTCCTGATTCTGTTTCTTCCACCAGATACAGTGTTTGCTTTCATTTTCTTGTTTCCTTTTTCACGGGGAAACATCTGTTCCACATCTCCAGGCATATCTGGGATAGAATAACGGTTGGTTTTCTTTTCTGCAATTTTTGGAATATGTGGAATTCCATTCTTCTCCTGTCCTATCCTGCAGAGCAACTCCTTAAACACTGTTAGAAGAAGATACAGTTGTTGTGAGTAACCTTTGCACACTCAGAACTTCACAATGAATACTTTTCCCCTCAAATCTTTTGCTTCCCATGTCCCAGAGAGAGAATAAGGAAACACTGCATTCAGGGCAATAAGCACTATGCATTTACTGGCTTTTTTGTTTGCATCTTTCAGGTAATGGAGTGCACATGCTTCTTCAAGAGTAACTGCAAAACAGATTGATATTTTACCAGATTGTCTTTGTTTGCTTCTACTAACACTACTGAACAGAAGCTGCATCAAATTTCCTGTTGCATTTATGTAACTATGCTAGTGTATAACCCACACTGACATTTTCAAACCTAGAATTCCATGGAAATTATAGGGGTTTTGTTCTGTTTCTTTCCACATATATAAGGTGAAAAATGCTGAAATTGTCTTGTCAACATGAATTATTTCTTTAAAGATCCTTTAAAAATATTTTGAAAAATTTTCAAGTCATAAATTCAGTATTTTCAGTTCAAAATATGGTGATACTGGAAGAATGCAGAACTGAAAACAAAGCAAATTATTCGGATTGCCCCTATGAGCAAGGCAACCAAGGTTTTCTGTACAGAAAGTTCAATTAAATGGTACCTTTCTGTAGGATAATAAAAGCTAAAGCTACAAGCTTTCCCAGTATAGATTTAAATAGAATAACAGGAATTGCTCATAGTCAGTACCAGGCACTTAACATTCAATTAAAAAGCCAGGATAATAAATATCACTGTTGAAAAAAGCTTCAAGATATTAATTCATTAAAATTTATCAGAGAAATCACCTTGAAATTCCATCAGCTAGCAGAAGGAGATTAGAACCCACTTGCAAATGTATGTTGCTTATATTTATAATACAAATGAACAACCTTTCACTGTCTTAGTTATAGTGATGCTTCATTTCACATCATTTCACATTAGCCTCTGGTTGTTTCAAGCTTTTTTTGTATTAGGCTAAAAAGCAACTGCTGAAGGCTTTAACCTTTTCAGCTGCACAGTGATAAACAGAGTATAATAATTGAAAAGAAAATCAATAGTGAGCAAGGGTAGGTAACTGGAGGAAGGAAATAGGAAAAGAAAACCATCAGAAGATATGAATACAACTATAGAAGAAGGAGCTATCCTGCGGACAGTCTCCTTCTCTCTGTAGCCTTTGTTATTCTTTTCCCTGAACAAGATGATGGAAAAAAACCAGATTATTTGTCTCGCCAAGAGGTGGGTGAAGCAGAACATTTTAAATTAACGTAATTGTTTCTACCTGATCACCACGCTTAAGTCCAGCTTCTGCTGCTTTACTGCCTATCTCCACAGTCTCTACAAAAATACCAAACCCCTTCTCACTGCCTCCAAGAAAGCTGAAAAACAGCTGAATTTTCACTGAATGTTCCATCTGCCTCAGTGAGCTGGGATCAAACACATTAGGTGATAATCAATCCCACAAAACAATCTGACAGTTTCAATGTAACAGTATCTCCAATCAGAAAGTTTCAGAAAATAACCATAACTTGGTTTCTTTTCTCATTCTGTTTTTCAAATATCTAAATATTTTACACATTTTGAAAACTATTTAATAGAAACCCATTTAACAGATATAAATGGAAACTGAGCTGTGGCATTCCCATGCCTGCTAGTGGTTTGGTTTTAGCACACAACATAACATTTCTGTTGAGAACAACCAAGAGGTGGGTGAAGCAGAACATTTTAAATTAACGTAATTGTTTCTACCTGATCACCACGCTTAAGTCCAGCTTCTGCTGCTTTACTGCCTATCTCCACAGTCTCTACAAAAATACCAAACCCCTTCTCACTGCCTCCAAGAAGGCTGAAAAACAGGGGAGAATCTCGGGAAGATTTGTTTGCATGGTATTAGGTGCTTATATTCACGATGACAATTAAAAGCCAACATTTATATGCCATACCACTTTTTATATCCCCTTTTCAATTATAAAGGTAACTCATCCTCTCATTCTTACAGCCATTAAAAAAAGTTTTAAAAAATCCCAGTCTTACTTTTTTGCTGTTTCTTGGCAAAAATATTTTGATCCAGATCCCTTGGCTTTGTTTCAGTCCTATTGCGTGGAGGGACACTAAATCAGCTTAAACAGTCATCTGACAATTTCTCAAGGAGTTGAAGAGTTGCCTGTGCTGGCTCTGTGCCACTCAACATGCAGCCCTTGGCACTTGTGAACTTATCCAAGCAAAAAGAGGCACAACAAGGGGGATTTTGCACAACTTCTCGCCTCAAGAGCAAGTTGGGAAAAAAAAGGTGGAATATTGCACTTATAAAGCCAGAAGAAGTGGAATTTTTCCTTCACACATAAAGATATATCATATATAAAGTCTACTCACCAAAAATGTTTGTTTTTACAGTGATGGAGAGATGTGTGTTATTCTTTAAGATTTCCAGAGCTTTTACAAAGGTAATGTTCTCAAAATTCTGCCCATTTACTTCCATTATCTTTAAGAAATAAAAATTGGACTATTAGGAAAACATCTGTCTGACAGACTTACAAATACAAAGGTGATAATACAGGCACAGTAAGAACTTCTCAGAAACTACCGTATCATCTTTACAGCAGCTACAGAATGAAAACACTCCATGTAAAATAACTATTTCCATCACATCAGAAAAGCTATGTCCTGCAAATAATTCAGAACTTCCATTTTTACTTGGAAAACGCTTTAAATAAGTTGATTTTCTATGGTATCATGACATTCTTGCAATTAATCAAAAATGGTGGATCATGAACCACAGAGCTAATATCACTTCAAAAGCTGAATTTTCACTGAATGCTCCATCTGCCTCAGTGAGCTGGGATCAAACACATTAGGTGATAATCAATCCCACAAAACAATCTGACAGTTTCAATGTAACAGTATCTCCAATCAGAAAGTTTCAGAAAATAACCATAACTTGGTTTCTTTTCTCATTCTGTTTTTCAAATATCTAAATATTTTACACATTTTGAAAACTATTTAATAGAAACCCATTTAACAGATATAAATGGAAACTGAGCTGTGGCATTCCCATGCTTGCCAGTGGTTTGCATAACATTTCTGTTGAGAACAACCAAGAGGTGGGTGAAGCAGAACATTTTAAATTAACGTAATTGTTTCTACCTGATCACCACGCTTAAGTCCAGCTTCTGCTGCTTTACTGCCTATCTCCACAGTCTCTACAAAAATACCAAACCCCTTCTCACTGCCTCCAAGAAGGCTGAAAAACAGGGGAGAATCTCGGGAAGGTTTTTGCAGGGTGATTTGTCTCCATTTTGCTTTGGCAGCACAGGCAATATTCAGCAATCTGAGATGGCCTTTCATTTTCTGTTAACATAGAAGACACAAAATGCAGTGCAATGTTTCTTTTATCAGAAATGGAAAAACAGTTAAGAAAAATACCCCAAGTGCCAGAAAATAGATTTCTTATGCCAGATTTTCAGATCTTACTAAATTAATCTTGTTCTCCTTTGCAGAACTGCAGAAACTACTAAGTGAGTGCCATAGGTATTATTTATATGGCCTTTATATCTGATTTACACTTAAGAACAAATATATCCAATGTTAAAAGCCACCTGTTAACTGTAACACTTAAGAGACTACAGCCGTTAGGCACTGGTAACACTCGAAAATTGAAATATGTACTACTAGAAAATGTGACACTCATTCTCTTTTGCTCCTACCGTATCTTCCAAGTTCTTTTCAAATTCTTCCAGGAATCGAGTCATGGCAGGATCTCCTTCAAAGTCATTAAAATGATTGTTCACCCACAGTAATACTACTCTGGTAACCTGTAAAAACAAAATAAATTATGTACATATACACATATATAAAGGTACCTATGGTTCTTCTCCTATAAGCTTTCATCTATAAACACAGAGGAATTCTTGGATATGGCACAACAACACAAAGTAGATTACTGTATCTGATAGGAAAAAGACATTTACACTTGAAATCATCTTCTCTTTCCCTTTATTTGTGGAAGCAAATGAAAAATTTAAAAACCCAAGTATTTTTATACCTAAAAACTACTGGCTACATCACCCAGTACCTACTGGTGCATAAATCCACTTTCAGCTAAGCCTTCCTGACACTGTTCATAAAAATCACCTTTTAAAGCATCCTAATGATTGCTTTAAAGGAAGTTCTAGTTGTGATAATAAAAAGCTTTATTTTAAGAAATTTTAGTTAAATCTTCAGATTGCTTCTGTGAGTGCTACAGAGACACTACCATTCATGATAAAGTCAGTCTGACAACAGTATTATCTACCCATATTATAAACAAATCTAAGTCTATAGCAGTTTCTCTTCTAAAATTATACAATTTCTGCTTTTGTTTGATGACACACGTCTCTGTATCTTTCCTTTTATTAATACACAGTAGTTGCCAAAATGAAAGGCATGGAAAGAGGTAAGAAGAGAAGCAGTAACCACAGCAGACCCTGCACAACCTCGTACTCAGAACATCTAGTGTTTTGATAGCACGTTGGACTTCCTCAGCTCAAGGCTAGAACACATAAAAACATTGGCTAAGAACCAACAAATTGGCATGATTTAAGTTCCAGACTATCAAGGTTTTTCATGAATGTGCATGTAGTTAGATAGAGTGAAACCTGGTTTTATTTATTCTAGTTTATCAGCAATACAAAAAAGGATCAATTTAAGTATATCTTCACCAGAAATATTAATCTCAAACTCCAACCAACCTTATCCCTGAGGCTGTCCACTGTGAACCATTCCAAGAGTTTATTTCCAACTTCCAAGGGACTTGATAGAAATGTTCTGTATGTTAAAAGAAAATCTTCAATGTAGGTTGGATCCACAATAGAATGTTCCTCTATTAAGTGCATGATGAGTCTCTCGGGTGTTGCCTTAAAAAAGCAAATGAAATAATAGCTGATATCTCTCATCACTACCTCTCCCTAAAGAGTAATTTAACATAAACCCACGTGAACAGTATAATCCCTTTAGAAAGTTTAGTTATGGCCAACTCAGGAGAAAACACACCAACATGTTTAAATCAAATGCTCCTGCTTCTCTCAGTACTGACCTTTTGCACAGGTTACACCTGGCTAAAACAATTAGTAACTTCCCTAATTTTATTTTTTAGTAAGCAGTTTGAGCTCCTCTTTCAGAATACAAAAAAAAGGTCATAAAGATCGCAAAGGCTGCTCCCAATACAAAACTCAATGTAAGGGTTGAACAGGTTACAATGTATGCAACTTTATTAGAGGGGAAATGGAAGTAAATTTGGAATATAATATGCATTCCTTCCAGTCAAATTTTTTGAACTGACACGGACAAAACTGAGTATGTATACTAGATTCAAACTGAAATTTTATTTATTTACTAATAAATAAAAGTTTAATAGATTAAATGGAAAGCATAGAAAGAAACCTTGATAACTATGTGTCCTTTTCTGGTTCCACTGCGATCCAGCTCCCTGTGTTCCTTTACCATCACAATTTCTCCTTCTTCCTCCACTTTATGAGTGTTTTTTTCCACATGGTTCAGAATCCTCCAGTAGTCTTGCTGGGCTATACACACGAACTGTCCCCAAGGACAACAACAGTGATTAAAGTATCTAACATATGAATGTATCCCCATCTTATCCCCATCTCCAGGCTAAACAACCCCAACTCTTCCAGTCTGCACACAGCAGAGAGGCTCCAGCTCTTAGAGCACCTTTGTAGCCTTCTCTGGACCTGTTTCAATCTGTTTTCTTTTATTAGATGCTTAAAAATAAGAGGTAGTTATATATAACTGCAACCTTACCTGACAATCGTCTACTTTGGTTCTGACCACTCCATTCATGTACTGTTTGTCCAGAGAGGGAGTAATTCCAAAACTATTTCCCATACAGAGACTCTCACTTTTCCCATCAGGATAGCTGATTTCTACTGTGCCATTTAAGATAACATACCAAGAATCAAGCTAGAGAAAGGAAAAAAAAATTAAAAAGTGAAGCTTCAACAACTTTTGTAAGCTCTTATCTCAAAAAGGATCATTCTTGTAGCCTCCAGTTTGTTGTCATCATCTCTCTGCAACCTTTAATTCACCAAAACTGTACTGTAAAGCAAGAGATGGAGACTGAAAAAGGAATGCTTTTCAGCTTTCTTCACTCACTTCAGAATTGATTGTGAAGGGAGAAATGCTGACTAATAGACTGCTTTCTTAATAAGTAGGCTAATTACTATGATATATTTGTACCATTTAGTGAAAATGAACATTCTTTCCCTGGGTACCCATTTAGTCACTACCACAGATGAGTCTACCTCACCCCTTCTTGGAGGGATGAACTGAAAATGCCATTCCAGATGTCTTGATGCAAGCAGGAAGAGAGATTTCAAGATAGTGGTTCAGGGCACCTATGTTGGGAGCCTGACTATTGAATGATTTAACACCTCTTCTGGAAGCAGTGACTTACTTCCTGGCCGTCTTCAAGTATGATGGCTCCTGCTTGCTCTACAACTTCAAATATCATCACTGAGCACAGTTCTCTCCTCACAGACATGGTCATGTTTGCAAAGGCAGGGAGTTGATGCATGAATTCCAATAATTGTTCTGTTGGACAAAGGAAACGTTGGTATGATAACTGCAAGGACTAGGGTTTCCTTGGATTTCTTACTCTCCACAAATATATTAAACTCCAGTTAAATTCATTCAAAAATTGTTCAGTGATGTTATACTTCCCATTAGTGCTTATGACTAAAAGAGCCCAGTGTGCACTCCATCATCAACAGTCAGAACTCAGCTCCACAGCCTGGTTTGTGCTCTGATGGACTCTCAGAGCAGCAGTCTAACTAAGAGTAAAAGCACTTCAGCTTTAAACAGTTAGAAAAATTAAAAATACCCCTAAGCACAATAATTATAAGCTAGACAGGAGCATGAAATGAATTTTCCAGTGTTCAGAGCTGCAATCTGAAGTACAGCAGAAAGCAAATTTTGCTATTGAAATTCATGCCAATTTTCTTGCTAAACACTGCAGTAAATTATCTTCATTTTAACTGTTTTGCAGTTTACAGTTAAGTATACCTATACTCAGTAATAGTATGCTCTCTTTGCTATTTAATAACTACTTCAACAGTTTCAGGCAGTCAAAATTACCTTGCTACCTGTCCCATTACATCAACGCATACAATAACTGTAAAACCTCATATCTTGAGCATCAAAAAGACTGCTGTTCAAAGTACTTGGACTCTCAGAACAAATACAGAGAGACAGATAGCAGGAGAAGACATAATTCAATTAAGAGTATCAATAGATCAAAGGGAGACATCATTCAGTTATTAAGATCTACATTGACCATTAACTCATTAAACAGTTTTCAGTTATGTTTCTCTTACAGATATTATATGAAGTAGCCTTATGTAAATTTTACACTGTATTTTTTCTCCTCACCAATGTCATCATCAGTTTTATCTGCAGGCTCTTTCTCAAGGCACTCTCGGACAACATCTCGCCCTAGAAGTGGATCAGAAGTTCTATCAATATCTTCATCCTCCTCTTCTTCTTCATCTTCAGAGTCTACAGGTGCTTCTGGAAGACCCGTTAAATCAACATCTCCCATCTCACTTTCTGTAGCCTACAAAGAAAACATCAATCAGAGAGTTCAGTGTCCTCAGTTCAATGATTTATGGTCTGAGGTAGCTAATTTAAAAAAATTAAATTCTGTGACCAACAAGTCTAACTAGAATCTAACAGCTCCCTTTCTGAACCCTGAGGAAAACATGTTACGCTGAAATCAACTAGATTCTCATTTTACAGCATTTATTCTTCCTTGTGAATTCCTGTGACATTGTTTTTTCACAATTTAAGTCTATAATATTAAGAAAATAATAATATAGTTTAGCAATACCATTGGTTACCCAATGCCTGTGGACACATTTCTACTGTCAGTAATGGATGGCAACAGAGACATCACACTGAGCAGACATACAAGACAACAGTGAACGAGAACAAAATACCAGCAACAAAAAGCAGACTCACATAGGACTCACTTGCACTAATTCCTTCAGTACAGCTTAAATGATGTAATGGCATGAAAATACATTTCCAAACAGATGGAAGGGGAAGAAAAATAGTTTCAAATTCTCAGTTTCTACAGAATAGTTGCTCAGTCACTTTTTTTAAAGCTTAAGCCAGAATGCAAATCATTTTTCTGTTTAAATTCAGAAATTTGAACAACAGGATGCGTCACTGAAAAGTATAAGGCAATTATACAGAAACTTGCAGAAAATTTTAGTTTGTTTTTAAATGACCACATTTACAACACTCACTTTCACTTTGAAGCAATCCTTGAGATTTTACAAAAACAGTGAACTAAGGCATCAAGTACCTTGCATGTTCACAAAACATCCAAAATAAAGGATGAATTTGAACATTGTAATGGGGCAGAGCACAGCTTCTCCGGACAACCTGTATCAGTGTCTCAAAACCCTCACCATAGGAAAGATTTTTCTTCCCTATATCCAAGTTAAATGCACCTTTTTCAATTTTAAACCACTGTCCTTGGTCCTTGTCACTACAGGACACAGTAAAAAAAGTATTTCTAATAAATCTGCTTTAAGTATTGACAGAGTGCAATAAGGTATCCCTGAGGCCTTATTCGCTTTTCTCCAGTCTCTGCGGGCTTCACATGACTGCCACAACTACCAGATGGAGAGTGCCTCCACGGTTCCATCAGACAAGTCCCTCAGGACCTTGTGATGCATTGCCTTGGGTCCCATGGATTCATATATGTGGTCTCAAACACGACCTTCTCTTCACATGGGAAGGACTCCGTTCCCCCAGTCCCTGCCTTGATGTTGAGGGAGCAGAGAGATGTGGGAAGAGAACCTGTGAAAACTGAGACAAAAATTGCTGAGTGCCTCAGCCTTCTCCATGTCATCAGTTCTCCTGCTTTATTTAATGGGGGAGTAAAGCAAAATATCTATCTGTTTTTTTTATTTTTATTTTTTTTTTACTAACATACCTGTAGAAGCCTTTCTGTGTTTTGCCACATCCCTTGCCAAATCCAGCTACAAATTGAGTCTTACCGTTTCTGATCCCAACCCTACACATTAAGGCAGTGTTCCTTATATTCCTCCCAGGACACATGTCCCTGATTCCACTCTATGCATCTCCTTCTTGTGCTTCATTTTGACCGGGAGGTCCTTACTTGGTCACTTCTCTCCTGCTCTTATGGCCTCACATAAAACAATATTCACTTTATGTGATTTAATCACACCAGATTGCACTGTCTCCATCTCCCTACAGACTCTATGTTGATATGAGCCCCAATATCTGCACAAAGGAACAGCTTTGTCTTCCTATACCAGAAAAAAAATACTGGGGTTTATATATAACCTTGGGCCTTGAAGGTTGTCCTCATTTTGGTCATTAGCCAGCAAACCTAATAAAGAATGCTTAAATGATTTAAAAATATATATTTCTTTCAGAGGAGGGTAACAATATAGAGAGGGTTAAATCTGTTTTACATTACATCATTTTACTGGCTTCTGTAGCTCACATAAACAATTCTGGAATTAAGCCCAAGCGCAAATTGTACTTGGAGAGTCTCAGCAGCATATGATTAGTACAGCCTTTTATTCAAGGACTTTCCTAGCATTTCTTCATCTAAATAGCCACAATTTATATCAACTTCTCCCTGCTAAGACAAACAGCAGCACCAATCCTCACTTTGATACGCCCATGCTAAGCCAGAAAAACTGAGGCTACAGGCTCTACCTAATTTTTTATAACCTATATAGGAAAACAGACAAATCAACTCCTTTCTTGATAAGTAAGTTATGTTTTGATCAAACTATGAAATAGGAGCAGGTCCTCCAACTGTGTTTCAAAGATTCCGTGCACATGGTTGACAGAATGCTGGCAGGCCAGACAGTGCTGGAAGGAATAGGAAGGATTTTGCTCATAAAGCCATCTGGAGAAGTAGCTGCTCTTCCCAACCATGATGCTCCAGCTGTTGCCATTATCAAATATAAAAATCACTCCTAAAACAAACATTTATGAACTACTGATGTACAAAAGGAAACCAAAAGCTGCAATCCTCAAATCTCACACAAATATGGACTTCTGGGATCGGGTCCTTGATACAAGGGTATCTACTGAAATCCACATTCTTGATAAATCTTTTATAGATAATCCATTTTAATATCAGAGCCTTCACCACAATTGGAATTACTGCTGGACAATGATGGTGCTGCCCCCAAAGAAGACATACTCCCAAAGTGATAAATGAAGAATTTTGGAAGAAATTAAAAGAGAGAGAAACTTTCAGCACAGTACTGACAGAAATAAACAGATAGGAAAAAATTGATGCAAAGTAGGTGGTCACTAAGAGAAGATGATTGGCAGGTATTGATACAAGAAACTAATTTCTGAGAGTAGAGCTGAGACCCTGTCCAACTACATCTAGAGAGACAATTTGGATTCCCTGTGTGACTCTGGGTGCATACCTTAAACCCTGTCCCAGTGTCTTAGGTTGCAATGCAGGATGTGACCAAAAGTATGTATTCTATCACCATCTGTTGAAACCAGGTGGGGCAGTGATCCTTATCTCTGTGGGAGATATTCTCTGCTAATGGGCCATCTGTTAAAACCAGGTGGGGCAGTCATCTTTATCTTTTCCACAACCCATCCTTCCTCCAGGAAGATATCTTCTGTTAATGGGCCATTGAGTCCCACTGCATGACTGATAAAATTCCATCATCCCCTTGGGAGATGCTCCACCCAGGGGGAGGGGCCAAGCCTTTCCTACCTAGAAAAAAAACCTGAGATTTGGAACACCAAAGCAGCCTTTTTCCACCGGATTCCAGAGGAAAACCAGACCCTGCCACATCATCACTGCATCTTCAGAGGAAAACTGCACCCTTCTACAGGACCACTGCTTCAACTGAACCACATCTGTCATCCTGGAGGACTGCAGCCACCATTTAATTGGACTGCTACCAACAACCTGACTGACAGGGTGTTAGGTTGTATTCTGACTCTGTCAGTGGTTTTGAGTTTGTTCTCTGTAATACTATATTTCTTTTTTAATTTTCCTAGTAAAGAACTATTATTCCTATTCCCATATCTTTGCCTAAGAGCCCCTTAATTTCAAAATTATAATAATTTGGAGGGAGGAGGTTTACATTCTCCATTTTAAGAAGAGGCTCCTGCCTTTCTTGGCAGACACCTGTCGTTCAAACCAAGACACCCATAAAAAGGCAAAGAAAGATGTTTTCCCTATTGAATTCTTTTTCCGTGACGACTCCTGTAACAGGTCAAAGCAGCTATACAAGCCTGCATTTCAACTGCTGAATGCACAACCAGACAGCTTCCCCTACTTCCAGCTGAAGACCATAGTTCTGAAACTAAATGTACTTTCAGATAGGGGTTAAAATAATAAAAAAAAATTTAAAATCACCTTCAAGCAATAAGTTACTTTAAAAATTGTAGGGAATAACTTACTTTTTCTTTCTATAATTAAAAAAGGTCTGCAGCGCAATAGAAAGACAACTGCTCTGCAGTATTCCAAGCAAGCTGCAATTTACAATACACACATTTGAACATTTTGGCGTCCATGTTTCCAACACCAAAACACTGAAATCTCCAACAGGGAACAGCAACAGTACAGGACAAGAGAGAAAAACATAAATTTTCACCGTTTTTCACAACTAACTCAGTATTTAGCACAATGCCTCCACAGCAGAGCTTACAGGCATGAATCATCTTCTGCTGATATCACCTTCATCATTTCCTGTTTAATGGGAAATGGGCTTTATGCTGGACTGAAAGGCAGCTGGAACAAGTGAAATCTCATTTCTACACTATTGATGAATGCAGTATACACAGATGAAGAGAAAATCTCTACATATCTTAATAAAACATTGTTTCATGATTTTCTAATCATGTTTTCCGTTCTGGAATGATGTTTGTACAACTTACTGAAAAAATTCATGTTAAGACCATTAATTCAAAAGATAATTTCAAGGCTACATTAATCAAAATTATTCAGAATATTAGTGACACTAATGACATTCCTAAAGAGTTTGGCATGTGAAGCTCGCATGATACATATTAAGCTGACAGCAAAAGCAAAGCATCATTTTCCAAATACTTAATAAAAAGCTGTATTTTGTTGTACCCAAAATGCTTTCAATTATTGCATCAATACATCACACTCAAAATGTAGGTTTATTACACATCAAAGATATTCTCTACCTTCATAATATGATGAATACTGGGGAAAATCACTTTTCTTTTTTGTGATTTCAAAATCTGTCTGTAGTAACATGTCGCTGCAATATAACACTGTGTTAAATACTGTGCAACGGCATTATTACACAATATCTATTACTAAGCAATATCTAGTGATCACTTACAGATTTGTGACAAACAGTAAGAGAATTCTCCAACACTAACTGTTAACAGCTACTGCAATAAAACCCATAAAATACATAAATGCACATAAAATACATCTTTTAACAGGTTACTATTTGCACATTAGGCACATAAGAACAAGATACTAACAATTCAATCGAAAAAAAAGAGGGAGAAAAATCACTGTGGGTTGTTGAGCACTTTCCCCCCTCATGACATGTCTGTAGCATGTCTCCTCTTCACCCAGAGCTTAACATATGCTTGATTCTCTAATGCTATCGTACACAGTTAATGTCACTGTAGCTCTGCTCATACATTGTCGTAAAATTATCTTTCAAGATCTCACTTGAGTTTGACAGTGGTGACCTGCCTCAGCATTAACCTAGCCAGGCAGGAACTCTCTAACAGATGTCCTCATTTCCTTCAGGTGAATGTCACTGAAAAAGAAATTCTTACCTGAAAAGTCCTAACTCCTAAAAATAAAATCTGCAGTCATTTTCACATTAATTATTCCTTAGTGTACAAAATATCTAGCACCACGGTTTATTTGCTACAGTGCATATAAATATGTTACTCCATCATTTATTTTATTTACATAATTTTTATGTATTTAGTAATTATGCTCTTTTGTCATTTATGGATGAGCAGACATAAGGCAACTACCCGCACATGAAAAAGAGTATTCACTTATTACAAGATATCATTGCTAGAGTGATATCTTTGTTATCAATAATATCTATTAAGTACTTTTTACTTAGAGCAACCTCTCCAAACTACTCAGGCAGGCAACTCGAGCAACCTGCAGTGATGGCCTTGAAATGCCTTTTCAAGTGCCAGTCTGTGCAGCTGTAGGATCTCTGACACTCTCAACCCTAACTCTAGGCCTAATGGCAGCTTGTCACTGGGGCTGAGGTTCCTATCACCATGGCTGGTCCAGATAGGAAAGGTGTAGGAAATGTTGTGACCCTGCTGCAATCACTTTGGCAGGCCTTTTCTAGCCCCAGTGTTCCTGGAGCTGTAGGCTCTTTGACTCTCAATCCTAACCCAAACCTAACATCAATTCTGATGTAATTTTGATTCAGAAAATAAAAAAAAGTAAAATAATCAAGATATAAAACACAACTTCCAGCACAGCCTCTCAGAAATAATAGAATTCATGGAGCATCTTGGAGAGACTCTCTCAGGGATGCCAGCTACTCCTGATCTAGCTGGCAACATGCAAATCTAAAGAATAGTAAGGTTGTAGATTAAATAGGACAAAAATGCAGAGATACTTTTAGTGTTCTAAAGTGATTTTTGCTTTAATGTCTTATTTTTCAACTCTTCAAGTATGGCAATATATTGCTGTAAATAGATACCATTAATCTGTTTCCAGTATAGAAATAATATTTCTAAGCAGCAGCTAAAGAATAGGAACAGGTGTCTAAAACCAAGTTACACCTACACCATGCTCAACAGCTGCTCTATACTCTGTACTGTAGTCAGATTGCAACTTAGAAGTAAAAATGCTGTGACATTACTGATCAACACAAACCGAAGATAAGCCCCCTCATCAACCAGAACATAAACACTCATGAAACAAGCTCTGCAATATGACACGAGACAAGTAACTTATTAAATGTATAATCAGTAAACAAATGAAGCTACCTCTGGCTTTCAGTCAACTTCTACTCTCAGGAAGCCACACTAGAATTGCCACAGTCAATTAGTGCAAAGTGAGTTTATTACCACACTTTTGTTTGCAGAACTGAACATCTGCTAATAGCAATAAATACAAATAATCAAGGACGGTATTGGAAACACCAGGCTGACTTCAAGAGATCTGTTCCATTTCAGAAAGGAAAATGATCCCATGAATCAACAAATGATACTTTTAAAAACCAAGCATACTTGGGGGTACAGAAAGATGTGAAAAGCAACAAAAAAAGCCTTACAAGCAGCTTGTTGCACTTCTGTGTCTGTGGGAGTGGTGAGTCCCATGGGCAGCACAGGGATAGGCGGAAGCATCAAGAGGGTTTTACCCAGTCTTGGATAAAGGGTCATTCTTCCTGTTTATGGAATAGTTTTAATATCAAGAAAGGAAAACTATGAAACCAAAGCGGTCTTACCTGATAAATATCAGACAGGCTGCTGCTTCCAGAGTCACTGGCAATGCTACAACCTGACTGGCTTGAAGGGACGTGCGTCACCTGAGGATGAGGATTGTCGGTGAGATGCATCTTGGTAAGGTCAGCTGGAAGCTGTAAATAAAATTAATTTGGGGAAAGGCAGGAAAAAGAAAGGAAGACAAGATGTGTAAGTCTGATTTGAAGACAAAGTTTTTTATAAAACTTTGGCTACACATTTAAATTTGTATTTGAATTGCTGAGTTGTTGAATCAAAACTGAACACAATTTGAACCTGTAACTTGACATACATTTTGAGGAAAAGCTAGTTTAGACTAAGCTGACCAAATCACACTTCACATTTCATAAAACTGATGGAAAACAATGCACCTTTCTATAAAACAAAGGTCTGGGATATTTACAGCTAAGTGACATACCCAGCTAAGATGACAAATATATGATGCTGGGCAAACAGCCCACAGTATTTAACCTTAGCTGACATTGCAATCTATTATGAAGAAGCAGGATTCCTCTTTTTAAGTTCAATTTATGCACCTTAATTCAGGAATAACCTTTAGAAAATATCAATGTAAAACAAAAGGTAATGTAAACTAAACAAAATGTTTGGTCTATAAAGGGCTTTGAATTTTCTTTAAAGAAATAAGAACACTGAAATAATATTATGCATTTTGGCTACAGCTACGTACATAGCACCCCGATTTTATCAATCTACCTGTAAATATACATGTAGTTATCTAAATTTTAGTGCATAACTCAAGTTCACAAACATATTCTTTCTACTGAAACAAACAGCAGTAGCTTTTAAAGACTCAGAGCTGGATGGGATACTGTCAAATAAACAGTCCTTTAATTCAGCTACTTGTTTAATTTTTGTCACACGTATTTATTTTTAAAGTAGCAAAATTTAAAGTTTAAAATTTAATTTTTTTAAAAATTCTACTCAACTATATGAAAAGCACATTATATCAAGAAATCATAGATTCTCACTGTGCTTTTATAATTTTTAAATTATACAAGTTATATTATATTTCTTTAACAAAAAAGTTCTGATGCAGAAAAAATACAAAACTACTCCCACAGCATCAACTGTTGTCATCAAAATGAAAATATTTCTTCTGTAAAACAAACCAAATTCCACGCAATTGTGTCAGCTACTAGATATTCAGTCCTACAAATTAAAGGACAGTACTGGAAAATACTCTAGATCTGGTATCAACTTTATAAATACTGACTAAACTTAAGAGAAGTGATAAACAGGTTTTGATTTAGCATCACAATTCCATGTCCATTATTTGAAGAGCACACAAGAGAAGTACTTCACCAAATACAAGTTCATATATTTTCTGAAAACATAGGTGGAATCACCTATGTTTTCAGAAACCAAACCTTTCCCACACCCATGAAAAAAAAAAGGTTGAGACCCTCTGACAAATGCAACCTAATTTTCCTATCAATATTGTGATAAGGAGCATAGGGGAATCTCGCATCCATTGCAATTTCCAATGACATTCTCATTGCAATCACTACTCAAACACAATAATCCATATGGGCTATGAAAGAAAACATTACTCTTTCTCACTATCCTAATTTTTACCTTATTCTAGCTTTGTTTTTTCCTAACAAAAGAAAGTATAAAATATCCAACCTGTAAATTCATATCTATGGTCATATGAAAATGAGAAAGTCTGAAAAGCAAAAGTTTGCTAAACTTCCAGAAAATCACACAAAAAACCCCATCCAAGCAGTAGAGGGAAGAAAGCGGGTCGGCAGAATGAGAGTTAGGAAACTTAAGGTGTAGTGAACTTGATCTAAATACAAAGGAAATGCAACACTTTAAAGTCTATGTTTAGCCACCAGAAAAAGTTTTACAGGCTGAAAATACCTATTTTCAAGATTTGAGAACAGCAAAAAGGTCAAAGCACTCAGGTGATAAAATTCAATCCAGTGGCCAACAGGCAACCTCTCTGTCAGCACATGGGGAAGAGCTGACATACACCAAGATGTGACCTCTCAACTACAACAAAATGTGCAATAGTGAAGCTGAGATTTGATTCTGATTTAATTCTAGTCTGGAGCACTGGCTGGTTACTTTTGGAATCCAAATGGCACATTGCCTACAGAAGCCATTTCTGTGCCACACACAGAAGAGCACTCTCCAGGCTCCGCTTCCAATGGGCATGAGGCAGTCCTCCCTAAAACCTTGGACAACTGGACATTGGTCAGGGCACCAACGTTTCACTGATGACACTTGCAGTGTGGATGGAGGATATTCCTGTGCTGTGGCAGCACC
The DNA here is from genome assembly GCA_013397375.1 of Toxostoma redivivum. Classification (NCBI taxonomy): domain Eukaryota; kingdom Metazoa; phylum Chordata; class Aves; order Passeriformes; family Mimidae; genus Toxostoma; species Toxostoma redivivum. Next base: position 423,173 of record VXBI01012885.1, read on the forward strand.
CACAGGGAGCAGACTGTGCTGCAGGGTGACTTACTCTGCTCCTGGAGCACCCTGCAGTGCCCCAGCTGTGCTCCTAGCCACAAGCCAACAAGGTAAAGCACCACTTCCCAGGGAGGTCATATCCACCACCACTGTGGCACTCATTGGCAAATACACAGGGCAAGGCGGCTGGCAGTTGCTGGAACGCTGAAGGTCAGTGGAGCTGAAACATCCAGGAGTTTTAGTAAATTACAGGACAAATCAGCCCACAAAGATCCACTGCCTCTAGCTAAAGACCACAGGTTTGCTGCAAACTCTTCAGCCTGTCCCTATCTTTACAACCTCCCTATTCAAAAAAACAGTTCCAACTTCAGCTCCAATCTTTTTGTCCATGATCAAATCCCATGCTGACTGTGGTAACACAGACACAAGGAAATCTAAGCTCCCTTCTCTCCAGATTCTCAAACCTTCAGAACGGCTCCAGTAAAACTGTGAGCAGGACCAAGAATAGAACTAATTCTGCAGGATTTCCCAGGAGAACAACTGCAGGTGCTTCTCTTTACTAACAACTGATGCTGTTAAAGCCTGTTCTGGCTCAAAGACATCCCAGCACCCACACGTACACACTGCCTCATACAGTTTGTCTTTAATTTATTTGAGATTTTAAGATTCTTGTGATGAACACTGTTTTTTGTACCTAGACTGAGAAGTGGGGCTCCACCTAGTCTAGTGCAAAGTGTCCCTGCCCATAGCAGAGGCTTGGGACAAGATGAGCTTTTAGGTCCCTCCCAACAAAAACCATTCTGTGATTCTGTAATTCTAAGTACTGATGGAACAAGACATCATTCTCAAAATAAACAGGTTGTGCGTATTGGTTATATCAGGTTGTGTGTCATTTCCACAAAAACCCACTGATGACCAACTCAAAGCACTGCCAGCCTTCCCAAAGGAGTATTTCTAAACAACTAATTAATCAAAACTTCTCTTCAATCCCCCTACCATCAGTCCCCTTCACTTCCATCACCTATTAAGCAATGGGTGTATATATGACATTCCTGCTGGACTCTGCAATATATTCTTGCAAAAGACATTTAATGCAATTTAGATGCAAGGAAACATCATAATACCTCTTTAAATTTGGGAGAGAGATAAGATTTATTTGAGAAAAGTGACCTTTAAAGTATTTTACTCCTACTCTACTCTACTCCATCTCCAAAAATAAATCACAGCTTCTGTCTTTTGTATACCATTTTTAACACCCACAGTGAGTGTTCTTTCTTGCAGAGCTCACTAGGCAGCAAGATACAGAGAGGATGTTTCTGTACCAACATGACAGCAGACACGGGAAGCCCTTGCTGGTTGTGGCAGGGAAGTTGCTGGAAGTGACATAAAATTGTCTTAACTATTGGTGTCTAAGACTTTTTTTTCCTGAAACTTAGAAACTCTTGTTGCAACAGCATCAGTATCTTGAAAATCCTGCATTGGGAAACAAGGTCCACATAACAATGTTCAACTATGCCCATATTAAATGCTTTTGGATTAGGATGTTTCTATCTGCAATATCTTCTGGCTAATTGTGTGCCCCAGCACCCTCAGACAGGAAAACCCCAAACATCCACAACATTCTGATAAACATTCCAACAGACTACTTAGTTGCCACTTTAAACCACAACAATTTCATTTTTCCACAAGGGATAATCTAGAATTGCAATATAAGTGCATCTGACATGTTGGCACAGCCTGTCCCTGCATCAGTGCCAGCACAGCCTTGAGACTGACCTTTCTCAACAAAGGGATATTTAGGAACAAACCCCCCATTGAAATACCACACTGCAATTCAGAACTGTACCAGAAAGAAAATTAAGAAAATACAAGTTATCATTGGCATAGCCACCTACAGCTCTGCAACTCCACTGAGTCAGGAAAACACAGTTGGTGATTACACCAAAAAATCCTGGATCAACAGGGAATTTTTAAAGCAATATTGCAAACTGCAAGAGGAAAAAGGAGAGAAAAAAAAGACTAAATCCTTCAGAAGCTCATTCTAATGGTAGCATCAGCCTGCCATGCCACACAAACCTAGAAGCACCAGCAGCCTGGACTTGTTTTTGTTAAAGGAATTTGAAATTTTCAAAGAGGGTTCACAGGTTGATCCCATCTCATTTGCCAGGATACAGTCATGGCCAGTCACCTCAGGCAGGAAAGAGAGGAGGTGGAGGGAGAGGACATGGGAGTGATAAAAGCCAGCACTGAGAAATATTTAATAAAAAATGACATGCACAAAATACTAAACTCTCCCCACAGCAGCCTTGAAAACCTGAGGTGAAAACTCCAAAGGTCCACCAGGAGCTTGGCTTTTTCCATCAATTTCATGGGTGCAGCCACCTAGCACCCCTGCAAGAAGTAGCAGCACTCCTGCTGCCAAACCAGAGAAACTCCAAAAATCTCTTTAAGTCCCAAACGTGTCCTTTCTCCTATTACATAATACAAAGTTTACTTAAAAGGAGTATTTTATTGGATTATTTTTGTTTGTTCATTTGTTTCACAGCCATCAGGACATCTTGGTTTTATATAGAATTACTGACTTTCTAAAAGTAGCTTGGTAACAAGAGCAGGATAATGATATGATGGTTTCTCCCCGAGACAGCTGAGGTTTCCCACTGTTCTCCAGCAAGAACAGTATAAAGTTTAACAAAGGTGAATAAAAGGCTGTGTATCTACACCAAGTCTCATGACTGTAATTTTGAAATTAATTAGAGTATAAGCTCTGATCCATGATACAACTCACAGGCCAGCAGACCAAGGACAGTGTGTCTGCAGTGACATTTACTTCCCACGTAAATACCATTTACTCTCAGCAGTGAAGTCACACAGAATATTCGGGAATTAAATTAAAACCTAATTTTGCTATAACAGACTTTTAAGATTGCACACGCTCTGTCCAACAGAGCAAATAACGTGACCTTTGACAAGATGACCGCCCATCAACTCGTCTGAAAAGGACACCAGCAGTGATGGTGAGTCTGAGGACAACCTCCTTTCATGTGCTCCCTATGAAGGGTTTGCTAAAAATAAAGGCTATAGAAAGTCATTGCAGAGTTTAAATAGAGAGAAAGGCAACCACAGAAGTCAGAAGTTAAGTTTTGTCACAGACTGGCCAAACTGAGACATTTTTCTTTTCTACTTCCCACTTTCTTTCACAGAAAGGAATCAGTAGAATCTCTTCTGGCAGAGACTATGCTCTTCATCTTTTATTTCCATAGTGATTTACTTTAGGATTTGCTGGTATCTTTGCCCTAAGGAAAAGCCACATCTGTGCCTTTGTGCTACAAGTTTTGAAAATAAATAACAATGTTTACTGTTGCACTTTGGATAACCAAAAAACATATGCTGAAATGGCATAGGCAACATGAATTTGCAAAATAGTCTTGACAGAGGGACACAAGACCTATGAATTACCTTTTTCTATGTGTAGAAGAAGCTTCACTGCTGTGTTCTAACCTGCGGTAAATTGTATGTTTATTGAACATATTCAGAAAGATCCCACAATAAAGACAGTGGCCAAAAGACTCATCAGGAGGAAAAAAACTAATAAAGGAAGCACAACCCACTGAACTCTTCTGGTCCATTCCAAATTCAAATTAATGGAAAGAAAATGGGCAATAAAGAATCAAAAGGTTTGCCCCTTTCTTTAACACTTTAATACTTGATAGCAAAGTTTTGTATCAGTTTTTCTAGGAGCCCATATGAATGCTTACCACCAATCGATGAAGTTGGACATAGCAGAAGCATCAGCCTCTGAGAGAACAGTCTGTCCTTTTCCAGGCTGTATAAGCAAATTTTCTGTCCTTGGTGTTACAGATTGTCAGCAACCTTATACCTTACTTGCTTTTCTGAAGTTCCCTGAAATGTTGCCAGCAAGACTAATATTCAGAAACAACACGGGATTTGTTCTCCATAAAACAGTTGAGGACAAGCGTAGCACAGTCCTGCAGGGTCAGGGCACACAATACGGCTGCTGGGTCACTGTAAAACCCCCAACTCAGCCACCTCACTATGAAACCCAGCTCTATGAGACAAACAGTCCCAATTTTAAGGCACATTTGATGAGTATTTTGTTTATTGTTTATTGAAGTTTTCCATTAAGAGGTTTTCACTGTTGTAAGCTGGAACCCATTAACACACACTCTGAGCATTAAGTGGGATGGCACTGGATAGCCTCTGAGCCTTAGGAAACTCCTGCTCAGCCTCCATCATACCCAAGTGGTTTAAGGACAGCAATTTTCCTTTCAGATGACACAGAAAGCCTGGATTGTCACAAGAAGCCTGTTAAAAAAAACCCCAAATATGTTTGCCTTAAGTCTAAAAAGTTAAACCATACTGCCAAACTAAAAAGATCATACAATCAACAGTTCTCTGAAACAGGACTTCTCCAGCTCCCATCTCTCCCCTTTCAGTGACCATATCCTTCCAGTCCCTTCAAATGCCATTTTCTCTTTGATACCCTTGATTCAACACCTTTCATACCTTTAATATTGAACTAGTTCTTCAGCAAATTCTACATTCCACTGTCTTATTTGCAAGTTGCTTTGATGGTCTCACTACGTGCTTGTGTTTCCATCATCAGCTTGTTCACTTACACAAGGTAACTAATTTATTTAATTCGTTCTGTTTTTCCTTTCCACAACCTACGGAAACAGGACTCACTCCCACTGACAGCAGTCTCTTACCTGCAATCCTTTCTATGTCCCACTTTTTGCTCTCCTCCATTCCATTCATTCCATCTAAGAAGTGAAAAAGGAACAAACCTCTTGGATGTTTTTTCTTGGCATCAGTAAATTATTTTAATCATCTCATATATCCTGCCAGTAAAGCAGTAAGAAACCACTAAAACCCATGACTTCTCTGAAGTTATTCTGTAGAATTTTCAGCAACCTTTTTCACAAGGATTTGTATAAATTAACTCTGCTTTATATTAACTTTTTGTATACAAGCTACAATTCTCCTCCAGTTCAAAATACACTTAGAGCTGTGTTAATGGGAGAGGAGGAAGTAGCTTCTCTGACATACCAAGAGAGGCCACTGAGATGTCCACAGAGAGGATGAGCCCAGCTGGGCTCCCATGCTGACATCAGTCCTCAGACTTAATGCAAACAAAAACACTTCTTCCTTAAAGATCACAGATGGTTCACCAGTGGCACAAAACCAGATTTCTTCAGCTTTTAAAAAAGCACCAATGATGTCTGGAGGGGTGAGTTTTGTGTTGTTTTTAAAGCCAAGTGATGGGTCAAGCTTTTTCCCCAAGCTTTTTCCCCAACAGGTCCAGATAAAATCCTGTGCCCTTCAATAACATGATGCAAAAAACCTCAGTGCCTATCCAACTACACAAACTTAATGACAATATTTATTTCAAAGCATGTTTCAATTCACTATCTACAGTATCTACTCCTGGTTTTATCAGTACTACATGTATGAATCTCAAAGAAATATGGATCAAGCTGACATCATTCATTATAGCCTTGCAGTGCCTCAAAAACTATTCCTGAAGCCTTCCTAAAATATCTCCAGGCTTACAAAAAGATGAAAAAAGCACACATAACACACAAAAATCCCATCTAGAAGAATTAATAATCCCTAGAGGCTGTTCTATGCCTCTGGTAGCCAAGAGCTTTTTGGTCTTCATGGCTCCTATAGCCCACAGAAATTTAAATTCTCTGAAGTATTACATTTCCTTACTTACAGTAAGGTGACATGAGGACAGAATTTCAAACTATGTTCTGGTGTTGCCTTAAACCACACATGTAATGCAATTTTAATTTGGTTTTCATATGTCTAAATTATAGATTACTACTATGCCTTAACTCACGATAATGCTAAGTATCTGACACGCAAACATGTCAGGAGAAGTGGGTCTGAAAATTCACCCACAAAAAACTCTATCAGTACTGATGGGAGCTCCATTATAAAGGGAATATCCAGCAAGTAAACATAATTGATAGTTGAAAAAAATCTAACTTTATTAAGATCAACTTTTCTCTGGTCCATTTACAAAGTAACATTTTTAAAAATGTCAAGACTTGTGGTTTTATTTTGATTATAGAACAGGAATTTTCAAAAATACTTATTTTCAGTGCCAGAGTTCAAATTTTACTCTTCGCTCTTGCCACTGAAAATTAATAAAATAGTAAAAAGTGCCCTGTCTAAATAATTACAGTAGAAAACAAAGTGTGACAGGGACTAGTGATGCTCTGAGTTCTACAAGGAGCTCAGGAACTCCAGCAGCCACCAGTAGCTGATGTTTGGGAACTCTCATCCTAAGCCAGTACTGCAAGGCACATAAAATTCCACATCTACATTGAGCTTCATCAACTAAATAATTTATCAACTCCTGGATGCACAGATTGGTAAAATAGAGCAGGATGACAATCCCTCTTTACACATCCTCAGGCTGCTACAACCCCACATCACAGTAATGACATGCAGGTGACAATCAGCCCTGGGGATGCATCAAGCAGGGCTCCAAGGACATGGGAGCATGGTGAGCACGCCAATGCTGTCAGCATTACCTCTGAGCCAAGACCTCTGTAAGGAGGCCCTTGGATACTATACATGCAAAAAAACCAAATAAGCACAGTCTTCCATTGGTGCTTCCACGTTTTCTTTCTGTATTCATCAAGAAATAAATTCACGGAAGTGAGAGGGGCAAAACAGGGTGGTCCTGACCTAGGCTCTAGCTGTAAGGAGAACTCTAACAAAGCAGGTTTAAACCAAAGTCTAGGAGGAATCAAATTAACAGATAGGTGTTTATTTGCATATTAAGAGTCAATTTCCCATAAAAACAATAGCCTTTAGGAAAAGGCTTTTTCTGTTGAGAAATAGCACAATGTGCACTGAACTTCAAGATATACACCACAGTATAAGAAAATCCAAGTTTTCTAGAGTAAATGGCCATATAGCTCATACTAAACCATTTTTATCTTAAACTATCAAGTAAAAAATGCATTTAAGAAGTTTTACAGAAAGTAACCTGCAAGCGGTTACAGAAAACAGAGTTAAAACTTGTATCTAAGTATAAGAACAATTGTCTTTTGTCAGTCCAAGTCCTTGCTCTCCAAGTGCTCAGGGATGACAGTACTGAGGAACCAAGACGCTGTGCTCCTACAAATAACATGAATAATCAAAGCAATCCTTCTGAGCAGTGGATGAAGGCGAAAAGGATCAGAAAATATAGGGTAGGAGAGACTCTGAATACTCTGAGGAGCTGGCTGAAACTCCAAAAATTCCAAAGAGGGCTAAACCATGCAACGCAAAGTTCTCAGGTGGGAAGAGAACCATGAGGAGAAAGGAGAGGAGCTCAGAGAGCAATCATACTGAGGGATGACAGGACCCAACTCTGCAATGCTGAAAGCTGGGCTGGAAGCTACAGGCACAGACAGAGACTAGTGGGAGAGGCAGGACCAAGGGCAAGAAAAAGACCTTATCAAAACCGACTGAAAAAAATAAAAAAAAAGCAAACGATCAATTACTCTATTTGCTCTGAAAAAAATTTAGAATTCATACTACTGGGGCTACTTTCCATGTAAGCACATTAGCAAAGATAAGGATAACATCAAATCAAGGACACACTATCAAAGCTCTGTTTTTCTTCTAAGGAACTGAAATTAAATCTTTAATTGCATGAAGGTTTCAACTCAAGATCCTGGAGATCAAACTGATGCCCTTTGGAATCAGAAGATGAGGTTACAATGATTTTAGTTACAAATAACCAAAAATATCACATCCCTCTGAGACGATACCAGAAATAGGAATGGGACTGAAAAATTACCCCAAGTCTTCTGCTCTAACCCAAACACAAACTTTTACAGAGCAAATGTATCATTATTATGCTTCACATTATTAGATTTTTATCTAAACAGCAGGAAGAGAAGGGCACAGAAGCCTAGAGAAAATAAATTACTGTCTAATGCCATAAGGTAAGTTTGACATGCACCTGGGATCTTGAATTAAACTATTTTGCTTCAGGAAAAAAAACTTAAACCCTTAAATGCTAATTGAAGAACTTTTATTTTCTATAAAAAGTACATTATCTCAAAAAGCATCCCTTTCAAATATCCTCTATAGAAACATTATTCAATCACTCCATACTGCCTCCCATCAGACTCTCATGCTTCACAAACACAGTAACTGTGGGTACATTTCAGACTTGGAAAATTCTTACAATGTGCATAAAATTTTTATTATAGAAGAACCCTCTACATCTAAATCGTTAAGTTTAGAGCTCTCCTTCATAATGACTTCATAGCACAGTTACAGTTAAAAGTCCAATACCACAAACTGCATCACAGACAACTGAACAGAGAAAGTTATCATCAGAATTGCAAAGACAACAAAAATCTTCCTGAAATACTTGTGAATTTTTTTTTTGCTCTAAAGTACTGCAATGGCATCACAGGAGTTTTTTTTAATGTAAGCTGAATGTCTCTTGTCCTTGCCAACACAACCAGCCTGTGGAAACAGACCTCCACAAACGCGATGCAAAGTCGTCCATATTCCCTCATTCTCTTCCAGAGCCACAGTGGCTTGAGAGCTGGCACGGCTTTAATCACTGTTCACCACACTCCTCACTCCTTATCATCCTCACCACGTTTCCTTACAAATGCCTGCATCTATTTACCTCATCTTTCACAGTCTATCATTCCAGAAAGTGCACAGTCCCCAGGGTAGAGACCATCCCTTACAATGTGCAGTTCTGCCCCTCTACTGGCTCCTCCAGATGCAACCGACAGAGAACCATCATCATCTCTCCCTGCCAAGGAGAGGGTGATCTCTCTTGGACATGCTTCCAATTATCAACAGTCCTGAGAAATACGTTGATCTCCACAAGAACCTGACTGAAAGGACACTGCATAAACACGTTTGCTGTTTTCTCCTGCTGTTCATCCTTTTACAGCTCTTGATGCAGGGCAATAGAATGTATTCATTGCTTAACACAAGTCTACTCTGCACCCTTACCTTCAGAAACCAAAAGCCATGGAGTCTCTGGGGGATGAAGATGAGTGCAGCACTAACCAGTGTGTGCTATGGAAACTGGTGTGGACCAGTGGACCAGTACTCGGAGACACCTTGTACTTGAAGAATGTCTTCCAGGCGCTGACAGAGCTCCTAAAGCTGTCTTTTTCCTCCACAGCCATACCAGTCAACTTCCCTAGGTTAAGGTTAACCTTCAGAAGTGTTCTGCCTTCACAAAAGCCTACCTTAACGATTAGTCATAAGAAATATGACTTCATCTTGCTCTGATTCAACCCATGGATCATCACACTGTCACATCCAGAACAGCTCTAATTACAACCAAGTTAACAGCCCATTTTCAGACTACTGTCCTGTATCAGTTTAAAAGCAACTGATTAAAACAATACTGGCACAGACCTACACAAATCTAAGTTCTAGTTTCAAAATAGTATCACAAAATATACTTGACATTTTCAAGTTAAAAACTTACATGTTTAAAATTTTGACATGACTTACTTTTCTGTATTATGTATTATTATAAAAAAACTTGTCACAGAAACAGATTTTTAGTACAAAGTTTAGCTAAAACCAAAATGAAAAAAACTCAGATCTGATTCAGCTCATCAATTTCCTTAATCCTATCCACACCTCTCAGAGTTACTGAACAACATGAAGAGATCCCTTCAAAAGTTTGGGGGAGCTGTAGGAGTTTTGGGGGGCTTGTGGGCCTTTTCAAAAAGGAAGAGAAGTGCTTTTTCTTTTGTGGCTTTAAAGGTAAAGAACTGTTAGCTGTGGACTGGAATGCAAAACTAGTTAATGGGTTTTCATAAACCATTAAAAAATAATAAACTTTCCCCTTCTTAACATTTTATACCATTTCCTTTAAGAATAGCAACTGAGTGAATAAATGGCTTGGCTGGCAGAGCAGCAATCCACTGGATATTGTCCACAAAGCTGACACAGGGGTCAAAAAACTTTTTTTAATATTATTATTTTACCCTTATGAAGCCCTTATTTGAGCACAGGCTTTCTTGTGGTTTCTCACATCAGCCCAAACTCTGTGCAGAGTGCAATCCCAGCTGAAGTACTGAGGTGACTAACGCATTCCCATTTTTTAAGCAGTATTACAACATTCAAACCTTCTTAATAAAGGCGGTGCAGGTAAGTCAAGCTTAAGTAAACTCAGCCTTTCATAATTAATGTCTGCAGAGTAGGAAGGAAGAAAGAATCTACATGTATGCTGGGGCATGGATGATAGTACAAAAACAGGCCAGGATTTGCCAGCAGGAACTCCAAGGTGAGGAGGAGCTGCAATTACGTGCCTGAGCACACAGTGCCCAGCCACCCTCCAAGACCACAAGTACCTGTAGCTCCACTATACCTGAGGATGGGGTGGACTCAGCACGCATGAAACAGCCAAAGCCACACATCCACCCACGCATTTCCACACCGGTTTTGGCATCCACACAAGGAAACTCCACAGCCCAGAGCCTTTGCCCCCATACACCACAAGCTTCCTTTTACATTGCACCAGACATAAAAACCAAACAGGGAAAATCAGCCCAGAAAAGGATTCCACACACCCAGCTGGCTTCTCCTTGCACCTTTACACACCATGTCTCTAAACTTTTTGGGACCAAAGTCAAGAGCGATCTCCCGCTCCAAAGTCAATGGTTGTAACTCATGCTGCCATGAGCACTTTTGCCCACTGCCTCCAAACACCAGAAAGTTGCACAGTCTTTTTTCTACCCAGTAAATACAAAATTATAATAAAGAAATAATAATTAATATATGCCTGGCCCCAGATTTATAAGGCAGTTCCTGTGTTTTAGGTGACTGCTGCTTGGTAGTAGCCTTAATAAAATACCAGAAACTCAGTTAATTTTCTGATTGAGCATACCAAACAGTAAGAGTCTCATAAATACTGTATTTTTAATTTCTTTAAAGGCTTTTATCTCTAAGGTGGGTTTGCTCAAATGTTCTAGCCTTCATTATACCATTTAAAAGAAACACCCTTCCCTCCCCAGTTTCACAGAAATTCTGCATTCTCAGACACAAAAAATAATTTGCATCCTTTAAAGCAAATGGTAATTACACAGTTCAGCTAAATAATTAACCAATTCCATGCTGGTACACAAAGGAAACAAGCACTACAGCTTGAAAATTAAAACATCAGTGGGTTTGGATACCAGTATTTTCAAGTTAGCAAAATATGCCAGCAGTTATAGAAATGTTACACTTAAATAATATTCATAGACTTCATATATACTTCACATTTATAGGTCAAAAAACAAGCTTAACACATTTCATAAGCAAATGGCATTTTTTATACTTCCCAGTAATTTTTAAGCTATTGGTATATAAAACAATTCCATGATTTCTAGGTCCCCCCTTCCTGTTTAGAAATGATTCTACAAGAATAATTCATGCAAAGCCAGGATTCCAGTACCTTCAACCCAGCATGCTGCTGGGATGAGAAGGGAATATACAGCTAGAACCAAGGCTGTCAATATGTCACAGAAATGCAGCACAGACAAAATCTTACTTACTTTGGAGGCCCAGGGCTGTAGGCAGTTGGCGTAACATCGAACAAGAAAAGCCATTTCTTAGGTTGGGGAAAAAAGTTTCCTTTCTCAAATAAAAGCCACAGGGGGAAAATTGAGAAAAATCCCTTCTGCTTTCTCTTTAAAAATCATGAAGTAGCAATGTACATATATGCAACTTCTCAGGCTTGGATTTCACACTGAATTCGATTACAGCTTCCACTAGATCTGAGGAGTTTTCAGTATTGCAGGGAGTTAGCAGCAGCAATTCCTATAAAAATGTTCCAGTTTTAACAAGCACATAAATTCAAATCAAAATGTTTCCTAGCTTCTCAAATACAAATATCCATATGTTCCTCCAGGCAAGAGGCATGCACCCAATAAAGGGCTCCTTAAATTGAAATAATTCAGAAATGGATTAGAACTGCAGGTTAAAGCAACAATACATTAAAAAGCGAGGTATGAATTCTTCAAATTTATTTTTTTCTCTTCTAAAATGCATTTATAAGTGGCTTATCTTCAGGTCCACTTTTCAGAAACTTCATACTAATATTGTAGATGAAATTTTGCAAAGGTTTTTCAGCATCTTAGGCAATCCAGGAATCCCACACCCTGGGATATTAAAGTTTCTTCTTTATACTCACATCCATCATAACTGAAGAAATTGAATTCGCATCCGGACCGTAGCTCCACAATATATGCTCTAACAGGTTTGCACTGTGGAATGTATTAAAAGCCTCTGCAATACAAACCCTTTTCTCTTTTGCCCCCCCTCCTTCTTTTTTTTATGCCGTTTACAACTCTGCAGCGTTGCTTAGTATTCTAATGCATCAGTCAGATAGCACGACTAATCCACGCCTAGCTTTTCCAATTAAAACATTTCTGTAATGCCAAACAAAACAGGACGTCCATAGCTACAGAAAGGCTGACTGCTGGAGTCCTAATTCCTACTATCTTTGCTTGCTTCTCAGCAGCTCCCTCAGGAGAAGCTCCCATCGATTGGATGCTCCGCAGCAAGATGAAATATCTAATAAGGAGGAAAGAGAGTGGGAGGGGAACGGAGCTAAAAGGATGACATCACCTGTATAGAAAGCCTTTAGAAACTGCATTAGATCAATTGGCTACTGGATCTGCAGATGCAGCCAACAGAGCATCTTTATTGACCTAATATAAACACACATATCAGTACAACTGCTCAGCAAACACCCTGCTCCACACACCGGCTTTTATATCATTTTATATCTATTCAGGGATGTGCTGAAACTCTGATTATTTTCCTTTTTCTAATTTTTTTTTTTATTAATCACATGTATCTACTAACACTTTCAGTAGCATTTAGGTGGATTATTTTTCATCTCTGCATTCAAATTTAGAAGTAAGTAAAATAAATATCCACAGCCACTCATATGCACACAGATACACACATCATTGGCTCACTATAAAAAAGATTTTGCTTTTATATATGTGTCACACTAGAGACTCAACACCCTCATCTCATCCTACACAATACAGAGGTTTTATCCAGAATGAGAAGTAAATTCCTTATGAAAAAGTGAAGTTTATAATCCTCATCATTTTAATGGTTTTGAAACACTTTTTAAAAGTTTTGGGGGGTAAGTTTTTTTTCCCCACTCAGTCAGGACCAATTCTGTTTCCAACCCAATTTGCCTTAATCCTGCAGTAGTCAATTTACTTCTATCATCTCTTTTTGCAACTAAAAACTGATATATTTGAAAGGAGCTTAGAGTCTTGCATGCAGACTGGTATGCTCGAGAGACGCTCCAAGGAAGGATCTCTGAGATCCCACACCTTTGAGCTGGGTCTGCCATGATGCTTTTGGTTCCTAGAAGGCAAATGACTTCTGCTACTGCACAAGGGAGAAAAGGAAGGAGGAGTCAGGCAAGAGGACAGAGGGTGCTGGTTCTGTTAAAGCCATTATTTTGGTCTCTTGGTAATTTACTTCATCTGCAAGAAGGAGCACTCACTGTTACCATTTCCCCCTTTTTGGAAAGAATTTTTGTCACCACATGAGACTTGAGGGTAGTTCTCCAAATCAAAACTCGCCCATGATGGCTGTACCTCCATTGCACAAACAGAGCTGCCAATGGGGGCCTGCTGGTAGTGAGGGCAAAAAATGCCTTTTTTGTCTTTTTTGCTTGCTTATTTTTGAATATTGAATCAGGCAGTTCAAGCAATCCAGAGAAAGCTCTTTTTCATCTACTGTGCCAAGGGACATGGGGAAAGAGATTCTCACATTTTTGAAGCCAAGTACCAACAAGGCACCACTCTCCATCTCACACCAATAGCTCTTCAGCAGTCATCCTGGAGTCTTCCCGGTGTATAACCCAAATTATCACAGAAACATAGAATATCTGGAGTTAAAAGAGACATACAAGGACCACCAAGTCCAATACCTAGGATGAGAGTTGCACCTTAACCAAGAAAGACCCTCCCCTGATGCCTCCCAAAATTATCCTAAAAGGAAAAAATTGGCATCAACAGCTGAATTTACTCAACCTCTTATCAAACAACAAAAATAATAAATGCAACCAGGGTCCATAAGTATTACTTGGTTTAATTTGCATTTAAAGGACAATATGAACTTCAATCCTGAGCTTGCAGAATTTGCAAACACAAAGTCTATTTGATTTTTAAAAGCTGAAAATATTCTAACTACTTTAGATTTTTACAAAGCACTACACAGCTACACAAATAGCTGTTTCTTTCAGTGCTTTTTCAGTACTAAACAATAGGCTGGATATGTGAGCTTCATGCTACACATGACTGTATTGCCTCTTTTCTAATAATTCATAAAATTGTATTTAGAAGCATCTTAAATGTCTATAATGTACAGTGATAAATCCTTAGCAGCAATGAACATCCAAATACTTCCATGTGGTGTTACTTGCATTATGGTTAGAATAATTACAATTTATATCAAGGAGAAAATAACCCATGCAGCTGAAAGAACCCCCTCCCTGCCTGCTTCCCCGATAGCTCTCCAGGCAGATCTCCACCTCCCAGATTCATCCTGCTGCATTGTGCAGCAAACGCAATCCAGTGCAGATTTTGGCGCAGATGCCATATTTTACAACTACTGTAAACACCAGCTCAATAATGGGAACGAAATTCTATTTCCTCCTAGATTTGCCCTTAAGTGCAGATGACATCATCCCTATAGCTGTGCCGCCAATGAGCGCGGCGGCGGCAGGGGTCCCGGGGGGCTGCAGCCCACGCTGTGCAGCCCTGCCCACCCAGCCCCAGGTGGGGGGAAAACCTGACCTACTTCCACACCCCTGCTTTTGGAGCATCCCACCACTCCTTTCTGCTTTCATTTATTTATCTATTTTAACACATGCCTCTCTGCAGCTCCAGCTCCCTGCAGCACAGGGCTGTAAGTTTTTTATAAATCATCTGTTTACTGACAAATCTAAAAACTAGAGCAACTCGGAGATGAAAAAAAATCTGATACAAAGACCTGGTAGTGATCACAATTGAAATACTTGAGAAGAGCTGCAGTATTGAGCAGAATCACAAACATTTTAAGCCAGAATCCAAGTTTTAAGAAGATCTTAAGGAAAAAAGCAGTATACAATCTCTGTAGTAAATGGAGTCTTTGTTCCTTAACACCTATTTATTTCCATGCTGAAATACCACTCCATAGATTTCTCTGCATCATTCTCTTTATCCTCCCATAATGCTAACTGAATCCTCTAGACTGTTAACCAAATCTGCATGTTCTAATTGTCTAACAAGAGTAAGTCACTGAAAAAATGGGATGTTTTTAAAAGGATAGTAAAGTGCTCCATAATTTAAATACACATTCAGTTAGGCAGGATTAGAGTCTTCCCTTATTTAAGGACATCACAAATGCAAGCCCTGCACAGGCAGGAAGCACTGGCAGCTGCTGGCAGAAGGTACCTCACAAGCAGCAGGACTTTTTCCTGATCAATCAGAGGAAGAAAAGCCCATTGTGCAATTCCAGCAGGGAGGACAGTGACGGTCTCAAAGCCATCACGGTCCTGGCTGAGGGGAGCTGCCAGCCGAGGGGCCTGGGGCTGCAAGCTGGGCTTAAGGACTTCTGTCCTTTTGTACTCAGAGCCAGGCAGCTCTGGCACACTGTCCCTGCCACACTGTTTCCCACAGTGCTCAGACACGAGCAGGCACCTTCATTTGCCTCCCCATTTCCAGTCCAGCAGCTCCGGTCACATACTGACTCCAAGCCCACGGTGGGGGCTGGGGAAGGCAACTGCTGCTCAGAAAGTGATCTGTCACTGCACACATTCGGGCAAAGATGTTTCAGACTAAAATAATTAATTTTAATAGTTTTCTGAGTGGAAATTCCAAGCATAGCAGCATAATGCAGAAATATTTTAGCATTAAAGGCACCTGCATCAAGAAGTTATTTCCATAGATTTGAGTACTTTACATCTTTTTGGACAGACAGGCAATGGGGTGCAAGGGGTGCAGAAGGCAGAGCCTGCTGCAGACCCTGCCATGCTGGCACAGCTTACTGGATTCAGTGTCACTGCCAAGCTGCTCAGAGGTTCTCCCCACCTCTGAACTTAAACACCAAAAACAATTCATTGTATTGTCGTGGCATAATCCCCTCATCAGAGTTTCTCAGGAAAAAAAGGAAAAAAACTACCTCCACCCTCTTCCTGACTCTTTTAGGAAAGGGAGGCAGGGAAAGAAGAACCACAAGCTCCTGCTCCTCTCCAGGGCGACATTCCATGGTGCCATCACATCCTTACATTCATCACTTTCCACGGTAGCACTTACTAAAAGGCTGTAGAAAAATCCTACCCAAAGATCTGTAGGACTCGTAAGAAGTATGAAAACATGATCCATCCTAAGGGAAGGAGCAAGGAAGAGCAGGGGGAGAGCTGGAGGGGGAGGGCAGAGACTGTCATCATTCCTTAAGTGATGTAAGCTTCTAAATATAGCACCAGCAACCCAGGAGGAACAATAAAAAGGCACCATGGATTGAATTTCTCCACTGCTTTCACACTACCCCAACTCTTTTTTCAGCTGCTATGTTAAGCAGGGAAGGGTCATCTTCTATTTGCAACGATTCAGATTTATATGGTTTATAATACATTTATAAATTACAGCTCTCTCCTGCAGCTCTGTTTCGCTTACACACTCTGCAGAGCTGGGCAGAGCATGATCCGCATCACAAACAGGGATGACGGCAGTGGTGGGGAAGGGGGAAGCCCCCTTTGCTATGGACTCGAACAAATAAAATTCCTTTCAACGATTTGAACTGTGATGATTCACACAACACTCCTCCCTTCCTTCCTGACATCTAATTTCGGCAAGGGATGGAGAAGTCAGGGAAGGTCTGCAACCTTTCATCTGGTGATGAAAAGGTGCAGATACCAACCCTAAAAAGGTCAGTCTGAAGGACTGAATCTACTCAGAGACACAAAAAGGACAAAATTGCTAATATCTCAACAGTAAAATTTCCCAAACACATTTAGGATTTTGCTCACTAAACATAACGTCAATCTCATCTCAAATCTGACATCATCTCCTAAACCTCACATGGCTGTGATTTCCTCAGTTGACAGTGACCTGGGAAGCCAGGTGGGGTCTCCCATTTGCAAAGCCCATAAAGGTGTGTGTTTTATATATATATATATATATATATATATATGTAATAACCGATACAAAATACCACTTTTTCTTCCCTCTGTTATTCAAAAAGGCATCTGAGGTTAAACCAAGTAAGGCTATCTAGAATATAAGGTACTACCACACCTTTCACAAGAAAAAGGCTTCTGATTAAAAAACCTTGAAAATAATGCATTAAGTCCACAGACGAGGTTTAAAAAAAATCATGAAAATGCCACTTTCGGTATTTCTTTTGTCTTTTTGCTTGAGGATTAACACTGAACTGGAAGCCTGCAAGTGGGAAGAGAGGAGAGATTTGACTCCTTCTAGCAAAATTTCTCTCCTAAGCAAGGGTAATTTTGAACAGCCCACTCTCATTTATTAGTGGTCAGTGCATCCAGTTTGAAGAGTGAAGGAGTCTACCCTGTGTCTGGAAGGAGTCCCACTCTGACAGACTTGCCTGTGCTCAGGCATAACTTCACGCAAACAGCTCGGCTGGCCCTGGACCCAGGCTGGGACCAGCCAGGCTCAGCACTGAGTTCTGTAATAGAGTGAACAGGGAATAAGGGGGAGGGTAGCAGGCACTTGGGGTCTGCAGATCCTGAGATTTGGATCCCCAGATCAGCCATGCTGGGGAAACACAGCACAGACCGTATAGCAGCTCTGCAAGGCTTCTGACATCAGATGGAGCACCACAGTACAGTGATTTTTAAACTTTCTCATTTTCTGGTAAAATCCAGCTTTCATCACCATTAAAAATGCAAAGCTGAGTATGCTCAGAGAAAGTTTTCCCCATTGTCATTTGGTGTCCTCCCTCCACTGAGGGCAAAACAGCAGGAAAACCCCAGCTATTCTCACCCAATCTGAGAAACTGATCTAACAGATAAAGCAAGGGGTGAGCCAGATGCCGCACCTGCACTCCAAGCTGACAAACCACAAATGCTAACCAAACTTTAGAGGAAACAAAATCAAAATCATAAAGACAATTAAAGTATTGGGGCTACTTCACCTCCAACTAGAAACTTCATATAAGAATAAAACCCATTAATACTCATTGACAAAAGCAAGTCTGACTTGCAAGAACAAGGTAAGGAACAATGGCAAATTAAGATACAATGATGGTCCCATTTAGTTTAGTACTTTATCTGTCAGTGTGGCAGTTTCAGTTCAAAATCAGGTGGAAACACCAATTTTGTGTAGTGGTATTATGCAAGATTCCCATTCTTGTGACCCGGGTTCAATTCCTGGCTGGTGCACCAATTTATGTAGTAGATTTAGATGTGGCTAAATCGCCAGTGCACTCACTAGAAACGCATTCCTACTATGAGACGGGATTAGAAGGAAGGCCAAAGCAGGTTCAAACTTTGAAGAGTATAAAGAAGAACTTTATTAACAGAAACTAAAAGAAAAAATAATAAGAATCAGAATAAAACCTCCAGAACACTTCTTCCCCCACGCCCTCTTTTCTTTCACACTGACGATGTACAGAAACAAATCAGTCAGTTTACCATCTCTAAAATAGTCTTTCTCCAATTTACTTAGGGAGAGGAGTGTCTCTCTTCAGTCTATGGAGACTTCTCTACAAGAAACAGTTCTCTCATGGCTTCACTGTCACAATGAATCAGCCATCCGGAAGAATGGAAATCTGATCACTGTGTAAAAATCCCTTTCCTCAACTTACGGTTTCCCCCACAATTTTTTTCAAGGACCTTGTCAACTTATGGGATTTTTATTTTATTTTCATTTTGCATTTTTAAGGATGAAACTGCTCAAAAGCACAAATTCTCTTCATCTAACTCTGAGGTCATCTTCAGCTCTGGGAACAGAGGTCTTCTTCCCTAGGGGCAAAGGGTCCTCATCACTCTTCTGTCTCTCTCTGTCAAACTTCTCATGGGATCACAGCTACTTCAACATCTGCTTACGTCGACACTGGTGCTTCACCTCATGACTGTGGTCAGAACACTTCATCCCCCCAAAACGCATTCCACAAATTACAGGGAAAAAAAGTGTCTGATTTATCAATCGTATCTTCTCCATAGCTTACAAGAGAATTTCAGTCCAAGACATCTCCTCATCCCCTCCCCCAACTGGGACCTGCCTCTTCCTTCTTGTCTCACCTCAATGTCTCCATGCTGTTTCTGTGAATGTCTTCATCTCTGTCCTTTTCTTTCACTCACGAGAGAGAATCAATGTTCGCAGGTTTCATCTGTGCAGTGAAAGAGCTAATATCTTGCCCGAGGCCTGCAGATGGTCATGTGATCCCTGCTGGCTGGCAGTCCAGAGCTGTTTACAGTGGAGTTTTTTTTGTGACCACACTGGGGGCTGGGCCAGGATAGCAGGGGGTGGTTGCTCTGTCTGCTTGACTATTTTCTGGCTTTTTCTGCATTCGATTCCAGGGGGCCTGGCCTGGCCCCCACCAGGCCACGTGGGCCATGGTGGAGTGGGCCCCGGGGTCTGCTGGACCCCAGGAGCAGCTCCGGCCCGGGCTAGCGGCAGGGCAGGGCTTAAGTTCAGCTAAATGTCAACAGTGGCAGCATTTCAGCTCCACCGTGAGCCCACCTGGCCGCACTGGGGTGGGGGGGAACCCAGCCCTGCCAGCACTGCAGCAGAGGCAGGGCCCGGCTAGGTCCAGGCCCCCCAGGCCCGCGCACTGTGCAGGCCTGGCCCGGCCCTGCAGCAGCCTCTCACCTGGTCTGCCTGTTACTTGTACTCAGGCGGAAGAAAGAAGAGTTTCCCAGGGTTTGTTCGGTTTAAAATGTGTGTTCACAGAGGTGTGTTCAGCTTTCTCAGTGGTTTAACAGGTTGTCCATTCTCAAAATTAATCACTGATTGGTTTCTGCGACACATAGAGGAACCTCTCAGTAGCTCCTTTTAAAAAAAATTGTTTCCGTAGGTGTCTTCTTCCTTCCTCACTAAATGTCATATGTGCAAAACCAGCACAGTCAGATACATCACTATTAAGAAAGATGTCACATATCAAAAATAAAACTACAAATGCTGTTAAATGTCATTAGATAGTAACCAGTTTTATGCCAAAACCAAAGATACTTATCTAGCTATTCTCTCATACAGGCAGTGGTTTTCATGCCAAGTTTTTTCAAGGAAAACAGAGCATCCAAATGCTTATAATTATGCACTGACATTTTCTCATGGTGATTTTTATTGAAAATTGCTCAGGATATTCTCCATCTCTAAAATGGCCCATGAGGCTTATGAAGAACATGACTGAACTGATGTGAATTCCCATATTCTAAATCAGAAATCCATTTTACCTTGAACATAAAGTTGAAGACAATACCATCATAGCCCTTTAAAGAAATCCTTCAGCACTCTGTGACATTCAACCCAACTTTACAAAATAACCCTTCACACAACTACTTTTCTCTAAGGCAGGAGAAACCTAACCCAAGTGAAAGGTTGAGTTGCCTACAAATGATACTACAACCAAGATGTTGTATTTCAGTAGACCATATTGGACAGAAGCAGATGGAAGAGAGGAAATAAAAAACAGATCCACGCATGCTACCATCTTCCTGCACAGAGGGAGACTAGCTGGCTGGCTACTACCTGTCAGATTCCTACAAGAAGCCACCCAATATGTCATTTCAAGAGATTGAAACAATAATGTCAAAAACAAGGATCAGAAAAAGAACTGCAACTCACATACGAAAGAAGTCTCCAAAACAGAACAAAACATCTCTCTGGTGCAGAGCATCTTTTACCATCAACCCCCAAGTGCAGTTATGAGCAGTGGGCACAACCCCCACACATCATTCTCCACTGAGTTTGCATAAGAGGTTGCTTATAAAGAATTAATGACTTTGGAACGGCCACCCACACCCTTAGGGTCCATCAAAACAGAGATTAACTCTCTGAACATGCTACATAAAATATTTTCTCAGGCATTTTTCAAGGAACTGAATTGGTTTATACCATGGCGTAAATTTGTCTATGTGGTAAAAGGAGAAACAGATAACTGGTTATTGTGTGGAGAGCACAGTAATGACTGCAGTTTTACTCCTTGTGGTGGCAATTTGTAAAATATTTTGAAGTTTTGAAAGGTTTTTCTGCCACAAGAGTACATCCCTCCCACAATACTCAGCATCAGCTGAGGTCAAGGCATGAGTAACTCTCCAGATTGACCCCAGTCAACAGAGCACAATAATTTCCCTGTAAAGGACAGACTATGCTCTGGATCTGCTTCCAAACAGTTCAAGACTTCCTGGTGAGAGTGGTCACCAAGTAAAAAGACTGATGTGTTTGGACTGCAAGTAGGAGATTAGTGTAAAAATATCCACCAATTTTTCTTGAATTATTACAAACAAGTGCAGTTCTGCTGCTCTGTTGAGCAAGGGGAGGGCAACAAACAAAACTGCTGTGAGATGACCCTGGGTCAGGGGGCCCATCATCACCCCAACACCTGGGGAGGTAGCAGATGTACAGCTGACTGCTAAACTTACTTGAGATGGAGAAAGGGTCAAAAACAAGTCTTTGAGGCAAGAATCAGAGAACAGACTATGAGCGACCTCAAAGCTTATCTCATTCCAACCCTCCTTCCATGGGCCGGGACCCTTCCACCAGACCAGGTTGCTCCAAGTCTTGTTCAACCTGGCCTTGAAGAGCAAAGAAGATAAATTCTACTACCAAACTCAGAGTGTACTCTCCCTAACGGCAACTCAGTACCTTGTGCCAGGACTGAAGCCACAGCCTGGCATGGCAGGACAATGTCTGTCCATCTGTCCTGCAGGAGAAAGATGCCACATCCCAACACTGTGGCATCACCCCCACCACAGGCTCTCCCCAGGGCTATGAGAAGGGATGTAAAGTACTGCCAACAGACAGATTTCAGTAAGTACAGGTGCTTCCTTAAAATAAACCCTCCCGAGTTGCAGTCTGATGTAGTTTCATTTGTGCATTACTCTTAACACAGCTACATGTCACCTCCAAACTGAGGTGGTTCCTGTAAATTACAGTTTACATATAACCTGCTTGTCAAGCCCACAAAATCTTTAGAGAAACTCCTGAATATAAGGTCTGAAAAACAACCACTTTCATTACAGCTAAATTGGGGTTGAGATGTTGCATTACATTGTTAGTTTAAAAAAAAAATCTGAAAGACACAGATTTTAAACCAAAGGGCAGTATTTTCATTAAGTATTTTCGTACTTTCTGCACAGCCTATTCAAACCATTACTCGCTTGAAACTGCAAGCGCTCATTAATTGGATTAGGAAACAACGGTAGTCAATGGAAATTCCTAAGACAATTTTTAATGCACAGCACACTTTGAGCATTAGGTTTTTGCTAATGACCACCATAACCAGCAGCAGACTTTCAAGGAGCCCTTGAAAGTAACACTACTGACAAAATGAGCAGACAAAATCAGTTCAACATGACACTGTTTCTGCTCATCCCATCACTTGTTACCTGGGAGAATAGATCAACCCTCATGTGGTTCCAGTCTCCTGTCAGGGAGTTAGTTGTAGAGCGTGATATAGCCGTTTCTGAGTCTCCTTTGCTCCAGGCTGAGCCCCACCAGCTCCTTCAGCCGCTCCTCATAAAGACTCATGCTGCAGACCCTTCCCCAGATGTCTGGCCTGGGAAGCAGATCCTTCTACACCATTCATTAACAGAGCTGCTTAACCATTACCTGATTCACAGCCTCTTCCCCCATCCCCCAAAAGCCCAGCCTAACAGTAATTTTCCTTTCCAGAACACACAGGGCTCCATCCATGTACACCTCTCCTTCACCAGACAGTGCTGGATCCACACCCACGTGCCCTTTGTGTGCAGCCCACAACAAATCAAACACACAGGGGCCCACACAGGAAGTGAACACACTGCAGATGCTGCTTCTTTTGATCATAGAAGCAAGAAACATATATGCAGGAGATCAGAAGAGTTGCAAACAGGAACAGCATATATGGGCTTTTCCAGAGTCCAGTCCACACAGGGTGCCTGGCTAACAGAGGCTCTGGCACATGCTCTGTAACCTGAGCACATGTCTGCTCATGAGC
The DNA here is from genome assembly GCA_013397375.1 of Toxostoma redivivum. Taxonomy (NCBI): domain Eukaryota; kingdom Metazoa; phylum Chordata; class Aves; order Passeriformes; family Mimidae; genus Toxostoma; species Toxostoma redivivum. The sequence goes on from VXBI01012885.1 coordinate 446,336, forward strand.
ACCTGAGAGCTGAGATCCCACCTAGGCCATGCAAAATTAGACACTAGAGAAAATCTTTATGTTGTTAAAAAACAGCATCAGGAAGAAGGAACCTGCATTATCTCTTTGTATCACACAACACCTCCAGAGAGATAACAACAACATTAATTTCTGTATCCTCTAAGTGCACTGCAAGACCCATGGATTTCAGGAAGACATGAATTTTCTTTTGATTCATAGAATCACAGAATGGTTTGGGTTGGAAAGGATCTTAGAAAACAACCAGCCCAAGCCTCTGCCATGGGCAGGGACACCTTCCATTATCCCATCTTGCTCTAAACCCCATCAAACAAGGCCTTGAACAATTCCAGGAATGGGGCAGTCATAACCTCTCTGGGCAACCTGTGACAGGGCCTTACCACCCATATAGTAAAGAATGTCTTCCTATTACCAATCTAAACCTACTATTTCTGCCAGCCTGAAGCCTTTTCTCCTATTACCTCAATCCCTTGTCCAAAGTTCCTCTCCAGCTCTCTTGAAGCCCGTTTAGGCGCTGGGAGGTGCTCTATGGTCTCCCCAGAGCCTTCTCTTCTCCAGGCTGCATAGCCCCAACTCTCTCAGCCTGTCATTAGTTAGTAAAGTTTAAATTCTGTCAACTATTTTTTTAACGTGTCAAAAAGAGGAAGTGTGGACGCAAACAAAACAAAAAGCAATGAGCTGCAGAGAGAATCATCCTCCAGCTCAAGAACTAGTCATTTCAGCCATTTATAAGATCAGCCACAGCCTCATCAAAATAAACTGATATTCTAAATAAACAGAAGCCAGCAATGCCGTGTCCAGGTTTAACAACAGGCAGCTGGAGACATGCTCTAAGTCAGTCTTACTTGGTTTATATCAATAAAACGTACCATTTCAGCAAATTTACCTGGTAGTTAAAAGTAGATTATAAAAGACCCACAGTGTTTTACAGCATTTAAAAAGAAAAGGACTGCTGATGGTAAAGCACCTAATGGGTTTGATCCAGTATATTGAAATGTGACTTAATTCCCTCCAATTATGAGATCCCCCATTCTACCTCCAGCCTGTGACAGGATTACATTAAGTAATGATCAAAGAACAAGAAACTTGCCACTCAAGCAGTCTGCAGCAACAGACTTCTCTGAAGATAAATGTTTCTACAAGGCTCCAGGACAAATTTTACTTAATGCAATATTAAGATACTGTCCATAAAATGCAGTATTACAGTGAATCTTTTAAACCTCATCATCCTCTTACCGTAGTCTAAAAAAATTGCATCCCTAAGAAAGTGGATTACTAGTAAAGTTTGGTACTAATTTCTTTACTCTGCTCTACAATAAACTAACAGGTGAAAAAATTCAGTATGTTGTCACAACTCCACAGAAATAGGCATTAGATCATACACTATTTTTAGAGCTACAAATACTCTTAATTTGAAAAAAAATCACAGAGACTTGTCAAAAATGTTTGTGGGTCATAAATGCATAGAATCACAGAATGGTTTGGGTTGGAAGGGATTTTAAGGATCATCTTGTTCCAACTCCCCAAGGCAGGGACAGACACCTTCCATTAGACCAGGTTGCTCCAAGCCCTACCCAACCTGGCCTTGAACACTTCCAGGGATGGGGAGTCCACAACCTCAAATTGCTGACCATAAACATGAATTAGAAAAAATTTACTAAAATGAAAAAAAGATTTGTGTTTACATGTCTGAGTCACATGGAAATTTGTACTGAATTGTTAAACCCTGTTTGGAATTGAACAGAGTCAAAAACATAAATGCAAAACTTACTATTTGAGGTTTTATTTTTTAACTATGAAGATAAATAATTGAACTGTTTACTTTCCTATTACTTGATCCAAGATCAAAATAGCAATTTAGTTTTTATAAAGCACCAGAACTATTTTTTTTTTTAAGCTTATCACTAAAAAGTCACTTGCTGTTATTCTGGCTGCAGTTTTGCAAGCTCCTACTGCATGAGCGCAGAAGTTTGGGATATAGTTTAACAGAGATTATCACAATTACTTCTTTCTTTTGCAAGTAAAAAACATGGTTGTACTATTACTTCTTTTGTAATCATAAAACACAGCTGCATTATTGATTGGGTTGAGAAGTACACTGAGAATAGAAATGACTCACTCGTCTCCACTGTGACACTGCCCTGCTGCAATGACCCTAGTTCTTGGCTGGATGCTTATCACCACCAATATACTCAATCATGCTAACAAAATCAGATCTGAAGCAAGAGCTGGCACCAATGGCATATTTCTTCCTAATCCATTCATTTTGAGCAAGAGCTTTTGCCAAATGTGTCCCACCTCACTTTATTCCCACACAATCAGGACATTACTGTGAGGGTGATGTGCAAGAAGCAGAATTACTAAGTGACAAAAATGGAAAAAGCCAGAAATGCCCAGGGATGAAGAGATCTGATTAATTATGGGGATGCTCAGACCTGCCTCAGGCAGACTGACAGCCACGCATACTTGGGCTGCCATCATGGCTGTGGCCTCATGCGTGACCCATTGCAACAGAGGCACCCACCTCCTCCAGCCCTTCACAGGCAGTAGTGCTACTGTGTACCCTGAAAAAACATTGCTAAGTGTTTTGCCAAATACACAACTGTCCTTGGGATCTGGCTGGCCTGCTGTGCAGTAGAAAGGAAGAATCCCCAGCACCAGTAGAGTCGCAACACAACCTGGGTGCACTTTGGATCTGGAGGAGAGCCCACCCTGCTCACCAGCCCACCAGAACAGTGCTGGCATTCCCTGAACAGGGACTGCAAAAGCGAAGTCACACCACTGTGCACTTTGAAAATAGAGACAGAAACATAAACCTGTTCACTCTGAGGGAAAAGAAAGAACACTGACAGCATGTATTCACTGTACTTACCTGGAAGGGGGAAAAAAAACCCCAACAACAAAGAACTACAAATAGTTCATTCTGCAGACAACCAGTGCTTTTGTGAAATAACACTGTTCTATGAATGATAAAAATGTAGCAAAGGAATCTAAATGGTAATACCTTCACCAAAGAAACCAACCAAATGATGCATTTATAACATTAGCTCATCTAGGGGAAGGCAGGGAGGGAAGAAATTTAAGATACCCACAATAATTTGAATTCAACTATCCTGAAGATATACTGTTAAATCAAGAACTAGAACACTTTTACTTAATTAAGAGGCATAAGAAAAAAGAAGAGCTTCAAGAATAGTATCAATAATTTAAAATATTATTTAAAGTAACTGCATATAAATCTTAGTTTTGTGGCCAAACTGGTATTTCTACAGAACAAGTTCCAGCACTAACAAAAAGTACTCCATGTGAGAAGTAGATGTTAGCTCACGTCACAATCCAATAGGTAGTGTTTTACAAAACATGGATTACCCTTAATCATAAATATAATCACAGCGCAGAGATTTACACTCCAAGGAGCTAACGAAGATTGTATAGATAATTCCCCTTAAAAGCAAACCCAAGAAACCTCATATTTAAGAAAATGTTCCTAACTGGGTTAAAAAAATACTGAATTTCAGTACCTAAAGGATCTGTGTTTTCTTTAGAAAGCAGAAAACTACTTGAGTATTAGGGATAAGGCATGTAAAAACTTAAATGGTGTCATACTGAGTATTCCAACATCAACCACGGGAGAGGGGCTGGAATCTACGCGGAGGCTGGAAAGCTCCAAGCCCTCCCCCAAGCACACAATACTCACAAAAGCTCCACGAGGCACCTGTCACAGAGAACTCAGCAACAGGCTGGAGAGTGAAACACAACTCTGTGCTCATTCATTAGCATTACGCCAGACAAAAAAATCTGCTGGAGAGCTTGTAAACACTTCTCCCACTCTGGCAGAAACCTTACTGCAAGTTCCTGTAAAACGGAAGTCTGACTTACCCTCTTCCTTATCCTGATCCCTTGCCCACAGCAGAAGGTTGAAATTAGATTAAGGTCCCTTCCAACTCAAACCATTCTATGATCCTATCCTTCTCTCATGGGCTACATAAAGGGTTACACCATGAAATCTGTTTTTAAGATCACTGGGAACCAATGTATGAGCACATTCATATAGGCTTAAAACTAACTACATCTAAAATAAATGTATTACTTTACTAGTTTATAATGGAATATGGAGAAATACAGGCACCAAACTTTTCCTTACTTGTCACACAGGCAGCTTGTTACCGTATTTTGATTCCTTAAGTCATCTGCCAAGTTATAAATTTTTTTGCTACATTAAGTACTCTGAGTATGACACTTTCCAATTAGAAATTTACAGTCTACAAAGCAAGGATTGGTATTTCAATTCAGACTGCTGAAAACCCAAAATCTTGCAGATTTGGTAGCACAGAGATGTTTAGTTTAGTCCTTGCCACTTAGCACTCACTCATCCAGGAAAACAGTGCTACAGGACTCTTCTTATGTATTCCTAAGTAACAGCAGGTTTAGGAATATGCTGCTGATTTAAGAAGTTTATACCATTTTCCATCAAACGCCTCATATATATATACACACACACATATATATTCACAAATCTGAGAAAGCCACCAGGTTTACAACAAGCAACTATATAGGCACAGGTACTCTGTATTATTGGTAACAATGAAAAAAATCAACATGAAGAAAAATAAACCAACTTGAAGAAAAATCTTAATGAGGACATCATCTCTTGACTAACCACAGTCCTGTGAGCATATCACACTGACTCCTTGCAGCTATAACTGACAGCCTCTGAAATCATTCAAGAAGCTATGAAACTTGATCCTCCTCAGAACAAAGATGCCAAGTCCCTTCTCAGGCATCCCTCCAGGGAAGCTGCATAGGTAGCACCAGCATCAGCTGTTCCTGGGACTCTCCTACTCTTAGCAATGAAACCTGAGAATTATCTGTGTGCTTATTCACTGTCACAAACACCAGAGACAAAGATAGATTCTGTCATACACGGATTGAAATTTAATTCCTAATAAAGCTTCATGCACACCCGCCCAGAGTGTGAGGATCCAACATCTCTCAACAATCTCAACAGTATTTCTTCAATAACTAATTTAATGTCTTACTAATGATAAAATCCAACATATGTGACAGTTCTAGAAATGAGATGGCAGAGGATGTTAAACTTCAAGCAGCATATTCTCTTCCTGTCACAGGCTTAGTAATGCTGTGTAGGGCCTAAAATCACCACCTGCGACCCAACTGCTACCAACACGCAGAAAAAGGGTCCGTTTATATAAGTTATAAGCTCATATCTGACGGCACACATCAGATATTCTGAAGCATTATCAACTGAAAATGTATCTCTTTTGGGGAGATGAAAAGGAAGATGGGGAAAAGGGGAGAAATTGTTTTTTTCTCTTCTGAGCATGAATACTACTCCAGGCTTGTACTTCAAGGTTAGCACTGGTTTTAACCTTCGATTTTCAAAGCAGATTAAATTATCCAGAACTATTCTTTTCAATCAAATTATTTGTCTAGATCACATATATCCTGTTACCAAGCAGGAAGTTTCAAAAATAATGGTGAAGAAAGACCTTTACATATGCTTTGCAGCCCTGAAACCACAGAGGTACATGCCTTCACACAGTGCAGAGTTTATAGTCTCTGCTGCTATTTAAGACTAGCAGACGAGTTGTTACTCTTTTTGATGCCTGAACTACCACTACAATATTTTTAAGCAAGTAAACATAATCAAGTACAAGAGCATCAATGCTGTACTGATCCACATTTGCAATTAACTCTAAATCACAGTTCAAATTTATAAAGGAAAAAAAGACAAACCACCAATTACTACATCTTATCAAAAGAACTCCAGGTAAAACCAACAAAAAATGAAGAATGACCATTTCTCTATCCAGTGAGCATGTTACAATTTATTTATAGTGCTCAGCTGAAGATCTTGAAACCAAAAACCCCCATCTTTTCACTTCCACCTTTGGTGTTGCAATCCAAACCAGTTCAGTGCCCCTCAACACTAAAGAAGTGTTCTCAAAAACAGCAAGCATGGACTATTTCACTTCACTAGTTTTGTCACCAAAAGAAAATTCCAGCCAGACAAGCAGACATCATGATGCCAAGGAGATGGGCCAAGGGAGAGCAGACTCACCGACACGTAGCCGCTGGAATCCACACTGTCCGTGATGGTCTGACGCTCACCCCTCTGGTTGATCTTCCTATACCTCCGACGGGACTGCCGGAGTGGGACTTCTCTTTGCAAGATGTTTTCCTCATTGTCTTTAGAGTTCTCCACCTGAAACACATGTTCAGGCTCCTGGTTAAACATCCAGTTCTTCCATAGCACCGAGAGCCGATGGAGCCGTATGAAGCTCATGGGGAAGGAGGAAATATAAGTTCAGGGCAGCTAAACTTTTCTGGAGAAAACTACCGTGGCTGTTTCGGAGAACCACTGCTGCAGATCTCAGAAGTGCCTAATGAGATGGAGGCCACAGTTTCCTTCCAGGAAACAGTGTATTTAAGAAAAAAAAAAAGAAAGAAAGAAAGAAAAAAGTAAAAAAGGCACACATATCCTCTAAACAATGTCACTCATCAGTAGAAACCCTTCTGCACTCACATGTATCATGAAGGAGTTAGAGACACTGTTCATTTCAAGTTTGTCTTCAACACAGAAGCTACCATTTTTGTGTATTTATAATCTAGCAAAAATATTGAATTATACCCTGTTTTTGTAGTGTAACTTTTAAAAGCAAAATTTATTTCTAGTACCAGTCATAGCTAAACAACTTTAAATATTCCAGCTTTTTATAAATAGTTATTTCACCTATATCATACTGCCTTCTAATAGCTTCTAGTGGATTATGGAGAAGTGGCTGGAACTTGATTCATAACTTCATGTTAAATATTATTTCTGAATAAACATTAAAAATTAGGTAAATTTATCTTGTTAGTAAAAGCCAACATGAAACCTTTTATCTCAACAGCTACAATTCTTTTTTTCATATAAAAAGCAATCTCATCCTTTCTCATTTCATTTTGACCTTTTGGGAAAATATCTCCCAGCAGGAAGCAGGGCAGACATTCATGCAAATAGGCTGCAGCAGGCAAGAAGCTTCTCTACAATATATTTACTATGTAGAAGACTCTACTGTCTTCAATGGCTTATTTTCAATTTTTTTCCTCCAAATTTCACTGCAAGATCCTAAACATTAAGACTATAATACTGGAACCGAAGAATCTCTGTATGATCTTACACAACTCTCACTTCACATACTGAAGTAAATTATCTTAAAATTAAAATCCAAAAGATACCAAGAAAAGAAACCCAGAAAGACTTAACAGACAGAAAAAGGAAAGTAACCAAACTGCACCATCACAAAAGATCACATCTACCTTCCACATCACTTTTTCCAAACACCTACAGTCTGAGGTCAAAGGAAGGTGCTAAGCACCTGAGCTTGTCTTGTGGGTTACTTTTGATGCCATACAGAAATCATGGGTTAAAGATACAATAGTGAGAAAAGTTAGAAGAGTGAAGCTCACATCATAATATTTTCAAAAACATAATTCAGAAAAGCTGAGCTCCCCCAGCAAGGTATAACCACATTTTTCACTACAATTTTACTACCCCTTTGTAAAGGAACAGGACAACACCCAAAGACATCTATTTACAGCACTGCTGTAAGCACAATGGTATAAGGGTGTAAAGAATACAGTGCATGCAGGTAGAAACACAAGAAGCAAAAAAATCTTTTTAAACAGGCTACCCAGAATCATAAAAAAAAATGCACTAAGATGATTGATATAGAAGCCTTTCTTCATGTAGCATAAATATAGATTTCTAGCTAGAAACAATGTTGCTCTCAAATTGTACAGAAGTCCTCCAGAAATAAGGAATTTTGGTTTTGAACAGTTATTCATTAAATAACTAAAATTGTGCTGATTTAATTTTTCATTTTTGTATGTGAGCTCCTTCAATAAATGCATTATCCTTTTTTTCTGCATTCAGTCTTACAAGACTATAGAAACCAAAGTAAGCAGTGAACTTCTCCAACAGAACAGATTGACCTGGACCTGAGAAACTGCTGAGGTGGACAAAGACTCTTCCAAAACAGATATCCCTTATTATCCAGAAACCCCAAACTAAACAGGTATTTTTAAGGCTAAATTAAATCAAACACTCACTTACAGAAGAAATTATTTTTCTTTCACAATTCTAACTGAAAACTGATGTAAGGATAAATAATTTGATAGCACTAAGTCAAAACAAACAAGTGGTGGAAAATGAGACCACCTTTGTTTAGTGAACTGCTGTTGACAAGAACATGGAAATCAGAAACCAGGAAAAGGCTCCATGCCACAGAGCTTCCACCTTAGTACCACCAGCACGAGCAGTATTTTGAGTCCAGCTGACCAAGTTGTCAACATTTATTATTTACAATAATTGTTTTTGATCTTCTGTGCATCAACAGGATAGGCACACCTGGGCACCTCACTCAGCCCTGCTTTACCTGGTTAAAACTAAAAATTCCTGTTGGCAGAGAGGTATCACCCTCCTCACATCTCTATGGAGGGATTCAGCTTCTCTGCGGATGCTGTGAGCCAGGTCTTGGTGTGGGAGCAAAGGGAGGACAGATTCCCTGGGTCACTGTAGAGCTAGGAGAACTAGGCTGCCATCAAGTCAGATAGAGACACTGTCCCACAAACTGCTTCCCATTATTTCACTTTCAATACAGTATTATAGAATTGTTAAGGTTGGAAAAGGACTCAAAAGATCATTGTGTCCAACCATGCCCCTAGCCCTGCCAGCCCTATCACTAAACCATGTCCCCAGGTGCCACATCTACACATCCAAGAAATCCTTCCAGGGATGGTGACCCCACCACTGCCCTGGCCAGCCTGTGCCAGGGCTTGACCCTTCCCATTAAGAAAATTTCCCTAATACCCAATCTAAACCTCCCCTGGTTGGAATGGCCCACAACATGAGGCCATTTCCTCTTGTTCTATTGTTTGTTACCTGGGAGATGAGACTGATCCCCACCTGGCTACAACCTTCTGTCAGGAAGTTGTAGAGAGTGATGATGTCTGAGTACTGAGCCTCCTTTTCTCCAGGCTGAGCACCCCCAGCTCACTAAGCTGCTCCTCATCAGACTTGTGCTCTTGTGCCAAGAAGTCTGGAATAGCAGCACATTAACTGGCCATATCCTAATCAAAAAGTGTTCTTTATTAACTTCAAACACTGGCAGCAGCAGGATGCTCCCACACCACCAGCTTCACCAAGGCACTGGCTGCCACACAGAAATCAAAGAGAACCATAGGATTCACTCTGCAGTCCAAACCAGCAATGTAATATTTTCCACCTGAAAGTATCACACCGCTCTTCTGAAATCTTACACTTAGATCTGAAGAAGAAAATGAAAGCACCAAGGAACAACAGTAATGACACTTCATTACACCAAGGTATGCTGCAACTCTGGGCCATCTTCCTAAATGATAAATGGGGCCATTATTAAGTCAACAGATTGCTCACCCTCCAAAAATATGAGTTACAATGCCCATTCACACACTGTTACCCTCAGTAACTTAAGTTGACCACATTTTATGGCCTTTAAAATGGGTCTGTTCCCAGAGGCTCCCCCTACAAAACTGATTTACATTCTAAAATGACAGGAGATGAGGAAAAAATAAATTAAAAAAAAAAATCAGTCACCAGCAGGATAGAGTTCTTTAACTCCATTAAAGTACCTAATTAGTTCTTTTGCTTGAAGATTAATATTCACTATGTATTAAACCTCATTAGTATGTTGCAAAACAAAAACTAGAGAAAATAAAATAATTAAGATTAATTAATTAAGATAACTTAATAACAGTTAATCAGGGAACTGAAACGCCAAGTACACCTTGTGTCAGTGCAGATCATAAGCAAGGTTCATGCCACCACACTGATGCTTTTTTCTCACATTATTTGAAGTGCTTCCTAGAAAATACAGCTAATAGTACCTTTAGCTACATTTATCTATAAAATATGATCATAAATATAATGCGGAAACTATTCTGCACTTTTAATTCTCTGATTTCCCTACTGGAAAATGATACTGAAGTTCCAGAGAAGGATGTAAAATACTTTCAAGCATCTCTATTCTCCCACTGGCATTTAATTAAAATTACAGACAATTCAGGAAATTTAAAACAGAGCAAACAGCTGTCTGGGCTGTGCCTTTGTCTCCAGGAACACCCAGCATCATGTGAGGCCGCTGACATGGCCAGTGCTGGCTTCCCTAGCTACTGTGATACTGTGCTCCCCTGAAAATAGCAATCACAGTTGGCCCTGCTCAAGTTACACACACAACACTAGTTTCTTCAATAAATATTTCAATAGGGTCAATTTCTTTCTGGAAGCACACACTGCACAGAAGCTTCTCTTCTATTTCCATCTTCATCTTCTTTTTAATTGCAATGGTGATACAACCAAAGAAGGATGTACATATTCTTTAAGACTTTCTTTGCCCATGAGACATTTTTATGCAAACTTAAAAAAGCACTTGCAGTGAGTCAAGTCACCAGCCACACCAGGCTGGTCTAGTCTTCCACTAGACCAGGTTGCTCCAAGCCCCATCCAACCTTGTCTTGAACATTTCCAGGGATGGAGAAGCCACAGCCTCTCTGAGCAACCAGTACCAGGGCTCCTCACCACTCATACAGGGAAGAACTTCTTCCTAACAGCTAATAATAGATACGACTGGATAAGTGAGTGTTTGTCACTCTGCTACAGGAGCACTGAGGTGCAAGACTCAGCTCAGCCCAGGCACAACACTCAGGCACACTGAGTATACCAGATGCTCAGTTCAGCACACCAGATCCTTGCCAGCTGCAATTAAAAAGTAAAAAAGCAAAGCAGCAAATGCAAACCAGAGGGCCTGGGGCAATCCCATGACATGGCTGTATACACTGCCACCCAATAGCCCTGTGGCATCCCTCCAGCCATAAATCTTCCCCCCAGAATTCCAGCTCTGAGAAGAGACTGAACAATTCAGAATAAAACAAATTGACTGTTTCACTCGAGCACGAAGAGAGGTTTCTTGCACTCTTAACCTGCACTTCATGGCAGACTGTAGCTTAAAACACATACTGCAGCACGGAGTATATTACTGATGATATCAGAGCCCACGAGCAGAGTCAGACTCTGATATTGCACAGAGCAAATTGCACAAAGGATGGCAAGTGGACTTGGTACAGGACACTGCTGACATCCCTGCTGGTAATGCACTGTGAGAAACAAATATTTTATGGAAGCTGAATATTTGCATGCTCAGTAAGAGACACGGTCAAATATTAGTTTTAACATTACTATATCTAGATCTAGGGCAGCTAAATCAATAGTAGCAGTCTGGAGATCAGAGTCTGATTAACAGACACGTGGGTTCTGAGCATAACAAACTGCTTTATTTCAGCTCCATTAAAAACATCTAAGGTGAAAGTTGGAAGAGATCTGCCTGCGTCCCCAGGCACATTGCTGGGATACAATGTCGGTCTTCTCTATGGAAAAGCAATCCTAATATTCCAACTGCTCAAGCATGTGTACAACAAACTGCGAAGGACTAAGCTATGCTCTCTAAGCACGTATATATGCATCAACATATGCACTTGGCAGTATCAATAAGTGATCTGAAGAAGCAGAAGGAATCCTGGACATAAAGGATGGTGATATTCAAGCTTGGCTAAGCACTCTCATGTTTCTTCTCCTACCTACAAGCCTTCACACTATGTGGCACTGCAAAGGCCTGGAGGAAGAACGCTTTTCCACCCAGACATGCCCAATAAAAGCCATGAAATGGGGAATAGGGGTGTAAATAAAATATTCAAGATAGAAGGCTGCCATAGCCTGACTCAGGAATGCTCAGCTCAGCCATGACTGTTAGGCTTTTGAAACTCAAGTAAGCATCATTTTAGAAAGAATGACCTAATCATCATCATCATTTACCCATGTAGATTAAATTTATACAGCTACTGCTGTTATGAGAGCAGCCACAGGTATAATTGAAATCAAGGCAATTTTACTGCAATTTCATAGAATACTTTACAATAAGCTTTCTGCTGTAAAAGAGAAAGAATTTGCTGAAATCAGCAATAGCTTTAAATACATATGAAAAAAATCTGTCTTACCACAATCATTTCTGAAGGTTCCAGTATGATACATTCGCATCCTCGCTTTCCCCCAGACTGCTTGCCAAAACTAGAGTGGGATGGAAAAAAAGCAAACAAAAAGGAATGAGATGAACAGCCTATTTTACCTTTTCAGTAACAAAAATAATAGGCAATGGCCCATGTTGTTAAAAAACAAACAAACAAAAAAGAAAATTTGATGAAAACTATTCTGTTAAAAATGCTAATTGATAGTATCATTACCATAATATTTTAATTTATTCAGCATCCCTCATCACAGTCTGCTATGTAAAGTCTAAATATAAAGAATGTTCTTTTGTAAAATCATTATTACTTGCAGATACTCAAAACCACTCATAATACATTTCAGTTCTGACAAGAAAATCTTAGTAAATTTTAATTGAAAAGGCCTTGTAAAAACAAATATACATTAATTCTAAAGACTCCAAAATACTACCCAGCACACAGCATTTTTAAAGAGCTCCCTCAACTCCACATCACCCCTTCATCCTCCCAGCAAAGGGGGGAACAGAGAACCTCTTTTCTAACACTGAGCCTTAATCTGTGACCTCTGTCTTTATGTTGCTACTTGTACCATCACAAGGAGTGGGTCATGGTGATGCGTTCTGTTTAAAAAGCATGAAAGAATATAAATGAAACAAAGCAGGATGGGCAGTGTAACACAGCAGCTGAGGAAAGCAGCTAAAAACAACCTGATGTACTTTAGCTCATCAACTCTAACAGGAGACTTCCTTCTGGACACTGAAAAACAGGGGTGACTTTAGAGAAATCACCTCTGGAGAAGGCACCATGCAACCAGATCTGAGGGTGCTGAAGCTATCAGCAAAAGAGGACTGAGCTAGACACTGCTGGGGGATGTGTGGGGTGTGTTACAGACCAATAACCTCTCGAATCAATCCATTTATGACTAGTGGTACCTGGAATTGAATATATCTGACTTCGCATATTAAGTAAGCTTGTCTTCACTCCTGACCCGCTAGCCTGAGGAATGCTTGACCTACTCATTCCCTGGGCACACGGTAAAGTGATTCCACAACCCCAGCACATAAAACAAACTCCTGGACAAGCAGCACAGTGGCTGGATTAGCAGTTCAGTAGTTGCAGCTGCCGTGTTACAAACTCAGACTGTCAACACCAATCACATTTTAGCACCTACCAGCAGGTGAGATAACTGAAGAACTGGTTAATGCAAAGCAGGGATTAAAGTGTGAATTAGATGGAGTTAGGCAAGGGGGGAGACAAACCCTTAAAAGTGGGCCAGCTCCCTCTGTTTTCACTGAGGTGATGTTTAAAAAGTACATCTGAAACTCCAGCCATGCAAGATTTGAGTTATATACATGGTCATCTCAATGGCAAAGATCAACTGAAACCAACACCACTTTCTACAGAATGTTTTAAAAGACTTGTGTTTATAAACAACACCCCAAAACTTTTGTGGGATATATGCAACTATGGCTAAAGAACTTAAGGAACTAAACTGAAGCTAAAAGACTAACTAAACTAAGCTGGAGAAAGGGAGGTTTTGATTAGATATTAGGAAGAAATTCTTCCCTGTGATGGTGGTAAGGCCTTGGCACAGGTTGTCTAGAGAAGCTTTGGCTGCCCATCCATGGAATTGCTCAAGGCCAGATTGGATGGGGCTTGATGCAACCTCACCTACTGGAAGGCTGGAAGGTGTCCCTGGCCATGGCAGGAGTTGGAACTAGGTGAGCTTAAATGCCCTATACATCACAAATTATTCTGTGATTCTCTGAAACTTTGAAGTTACTCAAGTGAAGCTTCAGATTATTGCAACAAAGAAATTATCAGTGAAATCCAGTTAGGATAAAGAATAACAATTAGTAGGAGCACAGCAGCTTCCACTGTCAAGTTTTGGTTTTGCTAATTGTCTACTGAAGAAAAAGAAAAAAAGATTTAAATTACAGGACTGCAATATAGTCATAAATGTCATAGCAACTAAAACTTTCTCACCCAGATCAAACAAGCACAAGATTCACATAGAAAACTGGCATTTTCACACATCTATAGTAAAAAACTTAGAGTTCAAATTTTCATGTCTTCTTTCACGCATTTTCCACACGGCACGTGATCCAGGCATGAGAGTCTTGTGTTTTTGCAACATATAAATAGAATGGCTAAACTACTCTCACTCCTACGACTGTTAATTCAGTTCAGAAAATACAGAAATATAATTTTTAATGTCAGCTTCAACATTGAGGTGAACTGAAATCCATGTTAGGATTTCTCTACAAACTAAAAACCAAAGTGAGACCAACTTCGCCATGGGACAATTTTCAATTAAAAAAAAATGTTAAATTATTTATAATTCTATTCCTTATAGCAGAAAACTAAAGACAAGACATATTCTTTTCCAAAACACTAAGATTATAAAGGAATTATGTGCAACTGGAAGTTTCAGGTTTTGCACCTTTTTAAAACCAGAAATAATCATTATCAGTTTTATGACAGAACAGATTACTACTATTGCTACATCTGCTATAGTTAGGAAAAAGCACCAATTTCTTGTTGCAGGTTGTTCAAGCAAAGTATTTTTGATGTGTAACAGTATTTTATCAAACTCCTGGAGGTCAAGGAGGTGTTGTTTTCTTCTTTGTTTTGTTTTACATAAACACATTCCTCAAATTCAGCCACTGTCCAGCCTCCCTCTGTTTATGTTGCAGCATTTGCTAATTAAGTAATGGCGGTAAACACTAATGAGGACAAGAACAGTGCTTGGAACAAAGGTCACGGTCTCGGCCCTACCATTTCTGCTCCATCAGGCATTTTACAACAAACACTTGGAAAAGCATCAAGTTCCAAAGACAAAACCCACCCAGCTAATCCTAAAGAATAAACTACTCATATTAATAAGTCAAAAGGTCAAGTTTCATTATTTCCTGGTACACACCATGGATAGTTTATTGATTATTCCACACCAGAGCTCCTTCCAAAGGAGGAGGCCACATATGGCTTTTCCCCAGCCATAACTACCACTTATGTCTTGAAAATACCAACTTTTAATATTCTTAATTAACATACACAACATGTTTTAGAAACATGAGTTTTAAATTTCTTAATGACCTATTACATATTTTTCCTCTAAAATAGAAATATTTAGCTTTTCTATCAGTTAAGAAGTCTGCTGACATCAATATACTTCACTAATCTGCCTATTATCATCAAGGCTTCAGAACAACATTCATTCCTAAATGTTTGTAATTGGAAAGGGTCAGTTGAACAAAGCTTTGAAAGTGGAGTAGAGAAAACCCACTTGGGAAACAAGAAAAAACTTTGACACGGAATATTCTTCCAAAGAAGAAGGAAGATTTCTGTGACAGCAAATCACCCGGAAAAGTCTTTAGCTGGTGATTAAAGACCCATACAAACCTGAACCATGCTGTTTCTTGAATGAGAGAACTCTGGAAAGTACATCTAATTCTGGAAGAGATGGGGCAATCTTATCTTTTGGTACTAAAAGACAACTTTGCTGTGGCATCAAGAACACATGGTGTGTTTGAAGGAGCTGTTATTACTTAGTCTTTCTGGTTACCTAAGTGGGCACCCAACAAGACTGTGACCACGGACGTCCTTTCCCAGGGTCAGGTTTGCTTCCTAGAAAGATCCAATCCTAGAAGCCCATTTCAGTACTTCTGCTTACCAACCATCACAGCAGCTTCCCCAACCAAAAGCACATCTCAAAAACACTATATCCTCCTATGTCACATGTGGCAAGATACGTGAGAAAAATGGAAGGACTCGCTAAGGTACAGTATATTATACATGCTTTAGTGCTTTAAGCAGAGTAGGGAAAATAATCTAACTAAAAATTTAAATTAACACTGAAAGCGTAAGAAAACATGAAACTAATGTAAATTAAGCTCTATTTATGATTAAAAAATTGTCAAAGGACATACTACCACTGGTATAATCATTAAAGTTTTAAATGATCCAACAATTTAATCAGCATTGTTAACACATGTGTGATTTAAATAAGTCTTAAATTTATTATCGTTCTATAGCTTGCCGCTGCTGGAAGCCAAGAAAAACACCATTCCTATAAAACTGCACTACAATTTCTTTATTTATAATTTTATTGTAATTTAATTTTTATTTATAATTTTATTTTATGCTCCCATCACTTAATATTAATCTATTTCATCTGCATCATTAATTTTCACACACTCACTCAATGGTCTACAATGCTTTCATGGGAAAAAAAGGTCTTCCATATACCAAAGGCAGCTTTGTTTATCCTTGATTTATGGATGTCTCATTTGCAAGAAACCATGTTTTTTCCTTCTGATTCATTGTTACTCATAATTAAACATGCTTAAGCAGTTGCATCATCTGAGAAAAGAATGCAAGTTAAACTAGCATGACATCCTGTACCAGCAACGAATGGGTGTTCATGCCACAGGATCAGACTGCAGCTACCAAAATGTAAAAGCCCAGGACTGCAGATAACAGTTCTCAGGCCAGGCTGGACAGGGCTTGGAGAAACCTGGTCTAGTGACACGTCCCTACCCATGGCAGTGGGCTGGAACTGGATGAGCTTTAAGGCCCCTTCCAACGCAAACCAGTCTGTGATTCTGCGACTTTCCTTGGTTCATCTGTCCCTTTTCCACCGTGTGATTTGCTCATCTCTCTGCAACTGCAGAATACCTTAGAAGTGCAGTCACCTGAGTATGTGCCTGACTTCACTATTACAGGGAATAGAATAAAACTAATCACTGGAGGGAGCCTTCTATATCTGAGAATACTCCCCTTTTCACACTCATGCTCACTCTCCAAAACAGAAAAGGTGCTAAAACTTCTTTAAGGTACTGGACCTTTTATAACAAACCTTACTTTTATAAAGTAAACTATTTAGAAACTCCTTCAACATACCATATTTTGAAAGTGGGTCTTGAAATAGGATGTGCATAAACACAGCTTTCTGAACACAAACGTTTTGAAAATTCTCATATCCAGCTGTTGTGCAACCTGAGTATTTGGTGATTAAACACATCTGGAACGGCAAATCTGACGAATTTGAGCAATAGCCATCACATTTTATTCAAACATTTCCTGATATCAATATGCTCGAGTTATTCAGTCCTGATAGCTTCTCATTCTTCATTACTCAGAATATCGTACATACATACAAGGTAAAAATACAGCCTGTCCTGAAGAGCTTTCAGCTTACAAACAGATGGAGACCGAGACTCTTATTAACTGTTTCAACAGTAATCAGCAAGCATCTTCAAATTTACAATATTCTACTACATCCTAAAACAATATTTTCAGATATTTCAGACATCAAAGCCATAAATGGCAGGATGTCAGGCACTTTACGTTCTGTTCTGTATTCTCCAGGAACTACAAAATCGTAACATTATCCTGTCTGTGTAAATTGGTGTCAATAATGCACAGTTCTCTGTGACTGTCGATAGCTACGTGCAGGAGTTTTACTGCAGTAATACTCAGTACTGCTTTACATGTAGAACAGGGCCAGGGCCCTGATATACCAGTTTATCAAGATAACAAGCAAAGGGTTTGAAGGTATTTTGTTCTTCTGAATATACCTGTCTCTCAAACTGCCTGTCTGCCTGTCAGGCTGCTTTTAGATACATAATGACAATGATAAATAGTACTCGCCACTGCAAAGTGAATCCCATGACCCCATTTATCCAGTAACCTGGATGCATTTCTTCCATGCAAAAAAATTTTGTACGGAAGGGCACAACTGGGCCTGGAAGAGACAAGATGTGTAAGGAATAAACATGTTGTTTGGTTGTTTTTTTTAACAGATGAAAATGTGTTTCTGTGCAAGTCAGGGTTAAAAGGGCATACAGCGGTTCTAAGATGACCTAAGTAGGTTTAGATGAGATATTAGGAAGAAATTCTCCAATATAAGGGTGGGGAGGCCCTGGCACAGGTTGCCAGAGAAGCTGTGGCTGCCCCATCTCTGGAAGTGTTGAAGGCCAGGTTGAGTGGGGCTTGGAGCAACCTGAGATTGTGGAAGGTATCCCTCCTCATGGCAGAGGGTTGTAATGAGATAAACTTTAAGGTTCCTTCCAACCAAAACCATTCTGTGATGCTATGAAAAACATTTCATTTTTCCTCTCCTTGCAGAGTACCTCTTTGTTCCAGCAAACCCCTGGATATCTACTGCAAAGTTGCTGTTGGTCAGATCCAAGACAAAATGCATTCCATTACCAATGAATGCACCACCCAAGTATACTAATGGCTGGAATAACTATTAGTATTATTAAACACCAATCTAATTACTCTAAAAATGTAATTTTATGATTAAATTTCTTTCATTGTTTGGGAAGTAACATGGAGGGAAAACCCATGAAGTTGCATAACAGGCAGTAACAGCCACAGTGACTGCAGATAGAAAAACCAGGATCTGCCCCTCCTGCATTGCAGTCATAACACAGGAGTATACTCCACATCAAAATCCTCATAGGATTAACCTGGTTTTCTGGGCATCTCCATGGAGGTCTCAATTGCATTAGATTTGTCTCAGCCCAACCATGACCTGAAGAATGGGGTTGGTTGGTAGGGAGTTGCCTGAGGCTCGCAGGTGCACCAGGAGGCCTCACAGCAGTTGCTGAGCAGCCCCAAATGTTTCTATTAGTGAAACAGAAAAAGGAGATAGAAGAAAAGGTCCATTAGCACAGACCAAAAGTTTCAGCAAATGCAAGTGGCAGAGTTTATGTGATATCATATGATGTGCAAGTCCTGAGCTCTTCAAAGTAACTTCATTAGAAAAATATTATAATACTTAACTCCATCAGGAAATGGTTTAAAGGAAACCAGACACCACAAGATATATGGCTGAATACAAAATACCTATTTCAATTAACGCTCAGTCATCAAAACCCATTTCTGTATTAGGTCTCAACAACAACACTTAGCAGGTTTATCTCTTAAGCCTGCTGAAGTTTTAACTGGAAATTATTTTGGAGGTTGTGTAACATGCTACTCAATTTGCCAGCTGCAAGCTCAAGATCTCTGTATTAGTTACTTTATACTCCGAACATGCTGACCCTTTGAGGAAGCCTGTGTCTCACCTACCACTTTCCATCCAGCTCTCCAGCTATTCCAGATCATGGGATTGCAAAGTCTTAGTAAAATTGTATTTTAGTTATAAACAAACCAGACACAGCCCCTTCCTTCTAATTTCCTTTCTCCTGTACTTTAGTTTAGCCAACAAAAAACTCTTTCTGTGGCACAATCAGCATCCCTTGCAGTCCATAAAATTTCTAAAGGGTAGATGCTTTAAAGAACTATGAATAAACCAAAAGGAAATCATTGGTGCAAGGGAAATATGGACAAGATTATTCAGCCATATAGTTGTGACAGGTCTGAACACATTCTTCATTTTTTTATTTTCTTAAAAGATTAGTCTATATCAAACAAGATACACCATGTACTCTTAGTCTGCAACACCTTCCCAGCCATTACTCAGCATCAGCAAGCCCAATACAAGTTGCTGCACTCAGGGAGACCAGGACACAGCTTATCACTAGTGTGCTGCCTCTTCTCATCCACATTTCCTTTTCCCTCAGAGTATTTTTATGCCAGCACTAGCTCTGGCAGAAGAAATTTAAACCTGATCAACTCTATATGAATTAATTAGTTTTTCAAATATATTTATTGGTAGCATTCCCAAGTTGTTGCTTCACTTACTGGCTGTCAGGCAATGCTACAAGTTACAGCCGCTACTAAACAGAAATATCCAGGGAAAACACCTCATCCAGAGCCACAAATGCACTAAACAGCCACTGCTTTTATCCTGTTCTGAATACTAAATCTCTCAGACTTGATAATCACAGGGATGTAAGCCTGAAGCTCCCTTTAAGAGAGCAGAGAAAATAATCCACAACAGTTAGTTGGGAAGAGCTTTCCAGTGTGAAGCAAACATATACTCCAAGTATTGTATTGTGACTGCAATATTTACAGTCACACAGTAAGAAACTAAAATCCCAATTATGGCAACAATTATCACAATTTAGAATCTTATTAGCAACTGCCAGTTTGTTAGAAATTAGGTTTATTGTATGGCAGTAGGGACTGGCACACATGGATCCAGACTGTGGGAGCGGAGGGAGGAAAAACACTATTCACACTCCAGATATTGGGACTGGGATGGAGATGAAAAAGAGGAAAAACAGTTTGAGGAGCACTGGGACAGAACTTGGATACAGCAGGTGCAGTCTAAGCAGAAGCCATATTCAAGTTAAACCTGGAAAGGAAGGATCAGGGAACAAAAAGACCAGTATACCTTGCACTGGCAGAAGCTGGGAGCTTCTGAGCCACTAGTTTACTTTCGCAGTGAATGGTACAAATTCACAAGTACTGGCAGAAAGCGGCACTACAGGCTTCAGAAGTAAACCTGATCTGACTTTAGATGGTGCATCTGAGTATAAATATGTTTGAGAACAAAGTTACATACATCAAAATTTAAATTATGGCATTTTGTTAATCTTTAAAATCTTCAAATTGCAAATCTTTAATCACACTTTCTTACTCCCCAACACTTATAGTCCCATAAAAGCACAGTATTTTCTGTGAATAGATGCAAACACTATTAACAGTCACAGTCGGTTGCAAAATACAGTACTGTTACACACAAATACTAATACAAAAGCTAAAATAATTTCAACCCAAGCTGTTGTTCATGATGCAAAACTGGAGTTCCTCTTTCATTATGCCCATTTTCTTGATCTAAGCATTTGGGTCTTCTCCTTTTACTAAAGAAAAGAGAAATATCTGACTGAGTCATTGATGCATCTATAACTCTCATGAAAAGATACCACACAACCATGAGGCCATTTTAAATAAATTATTTTTAGCCAAGAAACACACTTCATGAATTGAGCAATGATTCTAATTTTCTCCACTTGAGAGATTTTGGAAGGACTGGGAAAAGAGAAGTGTTTTTTTTAGTAAGACTACATCTTGAGCGTTTCAAGAGTTTGTATTTTCCCCTTGGAGGTTCAAGTCTCACAGCTATAGGAGCCTGTCAGCCACATAATTGGCTTCAAAAATTCTTCCAGGTCCTTGATATATCTGCTATGGCTAATCTTGGTGTGAGTAATCTCCTTCAAATATCCTGTTCACATGAACAATCTTTATTAACAAGCAAGGTTAACACAAAACCTGTTTAACTTACTGACATGTGATTTTCCTTCCACAAACCCATCAATCCTGTTCTTTTATTCTGGCCGTCGCTTTCAAGTTAGAAGCAAATTCTTCTCCTTCTATGCCAAATCTATTAACAAATCCATTCTCCAGGCAATAGGATATTCAAGATTATACCATCTTTGTACCTGGTATTACTTACTGATCTGCCTCTTACCTTAGAACCTTGCAGGGCTTCTCTCATCATAAGCATCAGTGTCAGAATATTGAATAGATTTATCGTACCTTGATGCAAGTTTTACTCCTCCAATTTTTAAACCAATTTACAATTTGAATACAAGTTCATCATGTCAATAAAAAAGCCCTTTTCAAATGCAGTGAGCCCCAGTTTCCATCCTGACTCATTCAAATACTTAGACAAAGTTAATAAAGCAGTAATTGCCCACCTCCTTATGTTTTCAAGGGGCTAAGCCTCTTTCAGGTTGGATTCCATAAAATATTGTATTTCAAAGAGTTCTGCTGAAAAAAAATAAGGTTTCCCGAAACTCTGATAGACAGTGGATGAAAAGGGGTATGAAAAAGCAGGATAGCATGTTTAGGTTAAGTTTACAGTTGTTTACTACAGTCTCCTCCTATCCATCAAGGTAATCACAGGGAAGATGAGAGAAAAAGGAGAAGTGTTGTGAGAATGTACCAGGAAACAGTTATTAAACCATAATCACCTTTCACTGGCAATGATTATTTATGGAGACTGCAAGGATCTCACTAACAAACAGCTGTAACAGCAGTTTCTTACATAATTGTTAAACAAAAGTCGCTGGGCAGTTAGTTTCTAGTGCAATGCTGGATTTTGAAAAACAATTGCTACACAAAACAAATTGAAACTAAAAATTTTACAAGAAAAAGAGGCCTTAAACACCAATACTGCCCAGAAAAAAGCTTTCTCTAATTGAGAGACACTGATATCCTGCTTTTACAAAGCGAACTATTTTATAAAAACTGTTCCAGTATTCTGAAAAGAACCCTAAAATGTACAGAAGTTCTTTAAAGTCAAAGTGTTTGTCAAATGTTCCAGAAGAAAAATATGAAGCTGAAATTATCAACCTGGCAAAGAGGTAACCAAGGCACGTGGGGTGTTATGAACCACACAAGGACTGACTTTCAAACTAGAATCTATTTGCTAGCTATGATCTGTTTTACATAATGCCTCCATCTACCCCAGTACTTCCAAAATGACAATTATTCAAACTTTGCTCTTGACCTTTTCAGAGATCGAGGAGGTTTCCAGATTACAGCCTAACTCCTCATCTTTGGTAGTAACCACCTTCCTCCCATTAAGGATTCTATTTTGGTCCTCTTCCATTTACCCCCTGGACAACTCAAAGCTATCATCCTGCATCACTCCTGTGCAGAGGACACCTGTCTCTAACCTCACCCACCTCTGCACACATGCTGATGTATTTATACCATACTGAACAAGTCAAAAAGGTAGGATTTATCTGATGCCATGTCTGGGCAACATTAGGCCTATCAGAAATCCAAGCGGCTGAAGGGATGTTTCATTCCCTTCAGCAGCCTCAGAATACTTCAAGTATGGTTTTCATTTCACTCCCTACTCTTGTCCACTACTTTTTCCTGCTGTGAAAGTTTTAAAAAAGCATGGATAAAGGAGTAACCTGCATAGCCTATCTCCCATATAGTTGATTTCACAAACATATTACAAGTCTAGGATCATATGCTCATCAGCCAAAGAGAACATGACAGCAAGTTCTTATCTTTGTTTCCTGTGATACAGAATAGCTCTGTAATACCTGAGGCAATGAGAATACAGGTAATATCATGCTTTCTTATAGATATGTAGTTAACCTTCCTAGCAGAATGACTCACATAATAAGGAACTTGGTTGTGGACAAAGAATAAAGAATGACATTAAGTATTACTTCAAGTGTAATTAAAATGGTGCTAATTACAACTATGAAAAAATACTACTAACTTATCCAAGGCACTATTTCATATGAAATTAACCTGTGTCTGGTGACTGCAGTTCCCTCAACTAGAAATGTGACAGGATAAGGTTTTCAGAACAGAGAAAGTAACTGAAGTTTATCCCACTCTACTGAAAAAAAAAAAGTCATTCTATTTAATGCACGAACATGACTGTATTTCAAACAAAATGAAGTGAGCTGAACACCCTAGATATCTATCAGGAATCCCTTCTCTTCCTTTCCACATGATCTCACCCCTTAAGGAGACAGAATATCCCAGGAACCAGCTGCCAGCAGCTCCATCTAACAGAACTCTGTGACCCTTTCACTATCCTACTATCCTCATCATCCATAATAAATGTAGCTGTAATCTTGTGAATTAACTATAACAGGTCTATTTTCCTTTTTTTTTTTTTTTTTTTTTTGTGTAGGTGACTTACTCCAGTACTCCAGGTTTCACAAAACAATGATTTTAGAGAGTTTTTATGCAAATTCCAGCATGCCACGTCCTCACTTTTGGTACTCCTGAACTTATAATTGACTCACCATAGTATGATTTGGGTTGAAAGGGACCTTAAAGCACATCTTGTTCTGCACCCCTGCCATAGGCAAGGATACTTTCCACTAGAAAAGATTGCTCCAAGCCCTATTCAAATTGGCTTTGAACACTTCCAGGGATGGGGCGGCCACAGCTTCTCTGGACAGTTTCACTCAAGAACCTTCAGTCACTTAAGGAGCATGAAGTGTTTAATATCAAACCTACAATTAACTGAGTTGAAAAATTCAGTCCTATATGTTCTTACTAGTACTTACTATGAAATTCAAGTATATGGAAATGTATGTAAGCTGGAGTTGGCATTAAGTCTATCCACTCACAGTCAGCTCATGCTGAATCAAGTGAAACACAATGAAATAAAAATGAGTGATTTACAAGGTCAAGCAGAGCATTACTCTGGGTACTCAGGGTACTACTTGCCCAAATTCAGCTCAAGTCTAATAATGTGCTTCAGTGAAAGCATGTCAGTGCTCACTGTGTCTCAACCCTGAGACACAGACAGGCTCCTGGCACAAGCTCTCCACAGCTGATCCATTCTTGCGTCACATAAAAATTGTATGTGCCATTAAATACAGCCTCCGACCAAATGGCAGAACCTATGTGATCTGCAGTTGTATTTTTGCAATGGGGAACTCTATCCAGAACAGTCACACAGCACAAATTATTCAAAGAGACCCCAAGGTAATGACTACAAATTATTTTATAAACTTAAAAAGCCAAACTAGATTGAGTGAAGTATTTCACAAAGAAATTTCAATGTGCAGAAAAATCTGAGAAAATTTAATTACCTGAACATTTCTTTCACTATCAAACTTTAGAAAAACAAAATTATGAAATTTTTTAATTCTTTAAAAATTACAGTAACACAAACACATAGGAAGCATTTATTTTTAAAAACTGCCTCAAATAATAACAATAACTCAATTATTTTACATACCTGCAAGGTGGCAAAAACATTGAATCTTTCATGAGCACAGATCCAGAAAGCAGGATATACCAGCATCTTGCAATAGTTTCTGAGCTGTAAGAAAAGAAATCACTGATATGTACTTCTCCTTACAGCACCTTAGAATTATAATATCCAAAATATTATTGTAGTAAAATAATGATTTATCACTCTACCAGTTCAATATGTAAGAACCTGGGCACCCCCAATGGACTAGGTTTTTTTTTTTACATTCACATAAGGAATGTTTTTTATACTTTACATTTTGACTCAGCATAAAAATGTATTTCATTAAAATGAAACTTTTAGTGAAAATATTTTATTCTAGTGAAAGTATACACAAAGGCTATAAATACAGGACAGCACACAACCGCACACACGCATAATGACCTGGTACTGGAGCAGGTGTGTGTCACACATACCCACCACACCAACTAGCAGATGGCATCTCATTTAGACTCGGTGTGCTAGAAGCTGTGCCTTTTACAGAAAGCTAGGACTAGCTGTGAGATGATAAATATGCCATAAGCAATGCTAAACTATGAGGAAAATAAAAGTATATTTGCCTCTCAGCAAGAACCTAGAGAAGCATAAGCTAAAGTACTAATTTTTGCAATGTAAAGTGATGGTGTTTGAGCTCCATCCCTCTCCAGTACAGGCTGCTCCAACAAGGAGTCCGGCAGGCAGTGCCAGCTCTGGGGATATAGTGCCACCTACTGAGTATCACCAGGGCTCCCATGACTACAGAGGAGAGAGACACTGTTTACCTTTCAGTCACCTGGTGTCACTGACACACACACTCTCCCCCAGCACCATCTGTGTGAGCCAAGCTGGAAACTCATGGGCACCTCTCAAACATCAACACTGCACTACTGCTAAAACCACCTCTCCCAAAGCTTTTAACCAATTATTGACAATGACTGAAAAGCAAATTACATATAACAACATGCAAAACATTGGTTTTGCTCACGTTTCTGCTGAAGAACTCCAACAAGTGCTATGTACTCACCAAAAGAGAACTTGGTTGCCCTTGTACCTCTCATAGCGGGCACTTGATGACATTATTC
Source organism: Toxostoma redivivum (assembly GCA_013397375.1). Lineage (NCBI taxonomy): Eukaryota > Metazoa > Chordata > Aves > Passeriformes > Mimidae > Toxostoma > Toxostoma redivivum. The sequence continues at coordinate 472,157 of VXBI01012885.1, forward strand.
TGAGGGAAGAGGAAGAGAAGTTTAAATTCAATTTTAATCCCCAAAGAACATAAGCCATTAATCACTACATTTCAGTAGAACCACCTTCAGGCTCTAAGACCCCAAATTCAACTATTTTTTTGTTCTAAACAAAGGATGTGCTTAACAGGAAAATTCAAATTATTACGGTGTTCTTCATTGTCGAATTACCCATAGCAACAGAACCGAAGGAACTAAAATACTTCCAAAGCACTTTTTGTGCTTTGTTGGCCTTCCATTTTATGAGACCATTTGAATGTCTGAAGCATTAAAAGTATTTTGTGATCTGGAGTTAAGACAGGGCACTGTCTAGTCCTTTGCAGGCAAATGGAAGTAAACTCTGCCTTCCTTCTTAGAAGAGCTAATTAGTTTAGATTCTTTGCCACATTATTGCAGTGACTTAACTCAGCAATGGATTTAGCCAATGCTCAGCCACCTCAAACTGCAGGCAGACAAAAGCTCCGCTTATCTCCACAAAAAAAGTTATAGATGTAAGTACACTAAAAAAAACTGCAGAGTACTTCACCTTAGCTGATGTTCCCTGAAATGCGACAGTATGTCCAGTCCATGAAGGAAAGAATAGATAGTATTCAAGTCCTAAAAAGAAAGAGAAAGGAAAAAAACAAACCAAACATAAGCAATCTCATTCACATCTATTCATTCAGTGTTACTTTTCAGATTCTGCAGTAAATTACACAGGATTATACAAAACCCAGATTGACAGATAGGTCAGAACACACATAGACTTGAAGAAGCCTGTCTACACTTGAGCTGTGGAAGTGAAAAGAGTGAAGTGCAACTGATGCATAAACACTGACCTGAAAAAAAATTATTTAAAATATCTCTGAAAATATTATTTATGTGAATGAATACAGCAGCAGGCAACACATAGACTATGACCCTGTTCACCCAAGGTCAAAAATTTTTGAAACCTTCTAAGATCTCTTTAAAGAAGGAATTTTTCAAAACCAGAGAAAACCTAAGCCACTCTATAGGGTGCAGAGAACCACCAGACTACCTTTAAATAGCAAAGGGGTTGTATTTAGAGAGAAAAAACTCATGTCCACCTCAGACATAGCTTGTAGGCCCACTACAAACTACACCATCCTACTGCTTCTTTTGCTTAGCCCAGTCCATGTCTGGAGGGAACATCAAAAAGTACTCCAAAATACTCTTTGACCAATAAAGCTTTAGAGTCCTCTCACTCCTACTACCACTAGTCAGCATCACATCAGTGACATCAGTGTCATCCACTAGCAACCACAGAAATAAAAATATTAAAACATGAAGATTTCTCTTTATAAACTGAACTTTACATAGAAGCTGTAATTAGGAAATAGCTGTTTAAACTTCTCAGCAGACAGAATCTTCTTCAATCACAAAAATATCTGTACTGATGCTGCAGACCACATGGAAGGGAACAGCTCACTAGAGCTATTCATCACTTAATAGATAGCTGTTTAAACTTCTCAGCAGACAGAATCTTCTTCAATCACAAAAATATCTGTACTGATGCTGCAGACCACATGGAAGGGAACAGCTCACCAGAGCTATTCATCACTTAATTTAGTGTCCTGAACATGTGGGCTGTTAAGAGTCAAATACACACACAACAAAATCATTATACACCACAGGGAAGTCTCTCCAGCTTGGTCTTAGAAGGTATGTTCTGAATTTTCAAATGCTGCATTTATTTATCCAGTGTTTATGTGAGATAAATCAATATGAATGCTGGCCTCAGAATTTACATTGGATTTACTTCAGAAAAGTTCTTTGGCTTCATAGTCCGTGTTTAGCAATATAACTTATATGGACCACTGTACCAAATGAAAGGTCAGATGTAACTGCAGACCATGTAAAACCAATAAAACTCTGATTTTGTTTTTTTAATGTCATTACTAAATCCCATGAAAATTAAACAGAAGGCCTGAATTTGTAGCACATTTACACAGCACTGATTTCACACAGTCCTATCTCATTTTAATCTTCCAAACTGCCACAAACATGATTTGATTAGTGAAACCATTCAGGGGCAGCTATGGATAGACTCCAAACATACCACAGCCTATCAGAGCACCTGGCACCTGGCAGCCAAAGGGTCATTTCAGATAACCAACAGCTCCATTACTGAGATTTCCCTGTTTCTGAGCAGGGAACTACCTCAACTTCTCCACCTGAAAGCATTACACACAGAAATGCAGCAACTGTACAGTCAGATCATACAGTGGCATAGTAATTATTAATATCTGACTCTCCCAGGCCAAAAGAAGGATACTCATAACTCCAGTAAAAGTTGGGCAGCCACAACAGAATCTGTTTAAAACTGAAGCTGAATTTTTAAAGTCTTCATAAATCATTGTGTCTATATAGGTTTTCCAACATTTTTCAGTACTTTTTTATGTAACTGGGATTAAGATGTAACAGAACATCTCGAAAATGTTTTAGATAAGCAGTTCTGTAGTTATGAGTTACAGAAAACTGTAAGCAGAACAGAGCCTATGTTCCCCTTTTATTCACAAAGCTTTTAACTTCTGCATATGAAAAATGACCACATCCTGACTTGTAAATTCTCTACAACTTCCCAGAATGCAGCCCCTTTATAAGTTCACTCAGCCTGGACTGACTCCCGCACTCCACCTGCAACACCATAGGACTGCTGTACTGATCCACTGAGAAGCTTGACGAACAAACAGTTGGTAAAATAAAGATATAAACATTTGCTTAAAGGGATACATGTCTGGAAACCATCCCGCAACCCCAACTTCATCTGTCGAGATGAATAGCAGCAGAGAGCACAGCAAAGGGAAGGCACAGGACCTATCTGCAAATGCTGCGCCCACAACAGATTCTTCAATCTTTGACAGAAAACAACCTTGACTAAGGTTATTTACAGAGAAAGTAACTCACATTATCTATCCAACTAGCTAAAACTGCAGTTCCAACAACCCAAGAGAAGGTGGGAAACTGGGCAAAGAGTAATCAGGCAGCTGTTAATCCTGTTAGAAGGGAGCTTTTCTATGCCATAGAGAAGAAACATAAACACTGCAACCGCAGTGATCCTACACCAAGCTGTCTGGGACAGATCATTCTTTGCCTCCAGTTCTCACAGTAGAGGTGTTTAAAAAAAGCAGAGGATATCTGTGTCTTCAAATTCTTCCCATGACAGAATACACTGTATAAAATAGCGTGTGCTTCAGCAGCAGTGCAGAAACCAAGGGATGGCTCTGCGGATGGTGCTGTTATCACAAAAGCGTGGTCACCAGCAGCCTCAGCTTCCTTCAGCACCGGTTTTTATCATCTCCAGCACACATATTCTTCCAGCAAAGAGCTTAACCAGCTGCTAAACCAAAGGTAGTATAAAAAACAGAAATTTTAGTAATAATATCATGTCATATAAATCTATATTCTTTTATGGTAGCATCCTCATCCCAATAAAGTTAGAAGTGAGCCACCTGAATACCCAGAGCACTTCTCATTTTCCCTGCCAGATGCTAACTCTCAGAGATACCATAAAGGAGAAAATAAAAGAAGCATCAACTAAAAACTCACTACACAGAAGTAAAGCCACCAGTTAATTACCACCATCACCCATTTATTCCAAAATATTTCTTTGAAAATAATTTCCTCTTTTTTTTTGCAAGGATGGTGAAATATTAGTTTCTTAATTGTTAAGACGTAACTTTGTAAAATAAAGAAGTAAATACAGTCAGCCAGAAAAAAAACATCAGGAGAATATAATCCAAACTCAAAGTTGCTGAGGAAGTGGTGGTCACCCTTATGTTTCACTATTGGCATCTTTTTAAAATATGACCAAGATCTGGATGCTTCTGAACAAGCACCACAGTGCAGCAATACCAATAATAAGAAAAATTTGCAAGCAGGTATCACTTCCTTTTGCTTCACCCTCTTCTCACCCAATCTCTGGCCTTTAATCCAAGGAGCATCTTTACAAAGCTTGGAATTAAGGCTCCAGTGGAACAACAGTAGTCTCGAACATGGAGTTCTGATCACAAAGCTTCCCAACAACTCCAGCCAGTACAACTGTAATACAGATGAGCTGCATCTAGATGCTTTAAGTCCACAACAAGGTCCAAGACAAATCCTCCAGCAGTGTTAAAAGGGGGTAAAAGCAGTGGGAAGAAGGGGGAAAAAAAAAAAAAAGAAAGAAAACAGCTCTGAAACAAGGATAGAATGATTGCATCAAAAGTAATTTTGCCCCTCAAAAACAGAAAAAAAACTAACGCTTCACTTTATGTGATGGCAGCCAGGTGTTCCAGTAACATATTATATTACTATTATTACACACTAAACAGGAAATCTGGTCTATTTCTAGGAAAATAAATTGTTCTGAAATTACCTCATAGTTGCAAATTCTGATTAATCTCACATAGAGACAACCTCAGCAATTGCAATCAGGTATTAGGGATGCTGAGGAAGCGATAAATCCTCACAGACTGCTTTTAGCACTTCCTGTCATGTTATGTCCTTCATGCCAGCAGGCAGAGTCAGCCCAGCTCCAGAACAGCTGCATGCAGTCCCAGCCCACCGGCATTAGCCGTGGGACAGCTGCTTACTGCAGCAGGGCAGCTGGGATTTGGGATGCTCCCAAATTCCAATGAGCCTGGGCTTCACAGATACCCTAAATCCACTCTGAACCTGAAACAAGGGGTCCCAAAGAAAGGAGACTGGCAAGTATTATTCAGTCAGTCCAGAGTTTTGCTCAGGGAGTGAGAAAAGAGCAGAAACCTGCACCAGAGCACCAACACTTCAAAGCTCCACGTAAAACTAGCTGTGACAGCAAGTTCCAGACAGATTGCTCTCACATGCAAACCTGTCCCAAAGAGCTGCACAAAACCTGTCTCTCAATGCACCCCATATACATTAAATTCCTGTTGCAAGAACATATGCTTTGCTCATTCAAGGCTCCCCACACCCAACCCATGCAGGCTGCCGAGCCACCCAGTATTCCCTGGGTTACACACAACAGCCTACTTCTACAAAAACATACAGGATGACTGATGGGATTTTGCAGCCATTCCTTTTCCAAACTAAGGCAGTCAGCAGGATGCATTTTTTGTATGTTTCAGAGCAAACAAAATATTAGTATTTTCTAAAGATATGTTAAAGATCCAGCCATATTAGGGAGAATATACTTTAAAATAAATAGACACATATTTCTACCTTTGAACCAACAGTTAAACCATATGGCAACAGCCTCCCAAATTCCAATGGCATTCAAAAAGACCATCATACAAAATCCTCCAGGGAAGGAAGCTGCATGGTTGAAAGGTACCTTCCTGTTTGTATGCTGCTTAGCTTCTTCTCCCTTTTCAGTGCTCTGAGCAGAAACAAAGCGGGAAACAAACTCCAGCAGAATCAAGCACTCACTTGGTATCAGGACAAGGATTTTAATATTCTCTTGGACAGCATCTGAATTTCTCTGTATAAAAGTTGTTATTTGAAGTGCCTAGATTTCAGTAAAGCAAACAGAAGTGATTCTTGGAGCACAGAGCACAAGCTGTGTAAGCTGTAAATGGGAGGCTCCCTCCAGCCCGATGCCATTACTTGCTTCTCAGTGATTCAGCAGGTTCCTTATACAGATTGAATGCAGCTTCTATTAGGAATCCTGTCAGCTCAATAAAGACTTTGTCACCCTTGGGAGGGGAGGAGTGGGGTGTAGCAGAAGAGAGGAAATGTTACTCAGCACAGTTTTCATTGCTTCCCTTGCTGTTGCTTCATCGAAGGCTAGAATTTCTGTTTAAGGCCAATTTAAAAATAGTACTCCCAAATTCTTTCCTGATACTGTAATACCATAAATAAAAACACAGAAACATGCTGTAGTTCTCTGATCCATATTTTACACATTCAGATATCTACAGAGCACGTTCACCAATTTTAGGTATGCTGGTTCAATAAGACCACCTTACACACGGTCAGCTACCCCCAAAACATGTGGGAGGAGCAGAAAAATACACTTAAAGACATGTAACAGCGTATACAGCTCCTAAACTAAAAAGAAGATGATGAGATGAACTGGAAAGCAACTCCTCCATCTTAACTTATTTCCTCTCCTTGTTCAGTGGCATAGACATTGAACTTCAATAAAAATGCAAGTGATGCAATAGAATGTCAGCTCAGGGCTCTTCACTTAAAGTAACAATTCCCTCTAAAGTAGCCTCCTATTTAGCTGGAGGCCACTTAAAAACAAAAATAAAAATTAAATACAAGCACTGAGACATTATTAAGGAAGAGAAAGAATAGATTAGTCAGTCAGACAAATGAAAATGTTATGAATGAAAGATATTAAAGTACCTTGCAGAGAATGACAGAGTTTAAACAGCACTCCTAAGGAATGAAGCTGCATCATTCCATGTAGGAAACACCACTAATTCAAAAAGCCTAATTAAAGAACTTTTCCATAAATGTAACAGCAAACTCCTGCATGATCTTATGTCACTGCCTGAGACTGTACACAGTAACATTTGTATACAATAAACTGGTTCAACTACTTCAGAGCTATATTCCATTATTCCGAAAAAATGGCACATAAAGAAGCTGAACAGCTTCAAATGACCAAGAACTTGAATTCTTTGATTTATGGTCTTTCGGATGCCCCCAAACTCCTGGAGTCCATGTCCATCAGAAAACTATGGATCATATCGTGACTACGATAGAGCATTCTTCCCTAAAATCTTAACTTCCCATTTACCTAGAGAAATGACAGATACTGTTTTTTTCAAATGAGTCTAGTTATTATAGTATCTTTATACAGGAGAAAAGAGATTAAGATAGACTTCAATTCACTCTTGTACGCCCTGGAAGCAATTCCCATTGACAGCATCTATTAATAACAGTACAGCCACTAACAGAAAATTAAAATCACACTCTTATTTTTGCATATAGTGAGAAGTATCATTTGCACACTTGGATTTTTATCTTATTTTTTGTGAAAAAGTAAGAAGACCCTCAATGAAGCATGTAGTTTCCTTATATATTATTTTTTGATATTTCATTATAACATGCACATGGCTACAGGCACAGACTTGCACTCCTAGCAATCAAACTATCCTTAAGAAAATTTGGAAAAGCCAGATCTTTATTAAATATAGAGACCTGAGAGCCACTATTACAGCTTTTTGATGGACTGAAAATACTTCAATTCAGTGGTATATTCCTAAAAGCAAAATAAAAGTACTGAAGTCTTTCCACATGAAAATAAAACAAAAAGTTTCTCCACTCACCAATCACTCCCCACACCCAATCCAGATAAACACCTTCCACTTCAGAACCCTGGATTATGTTGATATAGGACTTTCGTAGAAATAAAAATGCTTAAAGGACTGAGGGAGAGGAAAATTTATATTATTTTTAATGTTGTTTCATCACAGAGTCAGTGTTTTTGGAACTCTGACTCTGCCAGAGAAAGAAACTTCCTTTGGAAAAGCTGATTTTGCAGAGTGAAATTGCAAGGGCCCTAAACTGCAGAGAGAGAACAACAGATGTCACTGCTTCAAAGCAAGCAGCTCATGGAGAGTTTTGAGTATCTGAAGCACCATTCAGCCCTTTTCACAGTTAAAAATGAAAGTACAGCTCTAAAAAAGCGCATTCAACTAAAATACTACCATAAACTTCCCAGACATACATTACTTAATTTTAAAATATCTTTCACTTATATGTCGATAATAGAAAAGCATGCTGCCTCAAAACCCCTATGTTCCAAAAGTTCAACAGGATGGGAAGCACAGAATATACAAAAATTAGCCCCTATCAAAGAGCAAGACTTTATACCAAATATTTTTAAATAATACAAAGATCGTAAAATCAGCCTTCTAACCCAGACTCTTGAAAAATTGCCAAAAATCCACCAAAAAAATGGGTGGCCTTCAGTGCAATCAACACTTTGTTAGTCAAGCAACTGACCACTTGTCAGAATTACCTACGTCCTTTCCAGAGAACAAGCATCCATCAAACAGCAATGTTTCAGTTAAAACCTTTTGGTCATAACTCCAAAAACATCAGCTCCTCTGATTCACAAAGAAACTCCCTGCTCTTTTCAGAGGAAAGTGTCAACATCTGAAATTTCTTTTTAAGAAAAGAAGGAATTATGGTAGGAAAGGTCAGAACACTGAAATATTTAGGAAAAAAAAAAAAAGGTACATCCTTATTAAATAAGAAATTTGGTACAGAAACTTGGGGATAGGAGAGAGGAGGTAAAGAATGAAATCCAAAGGTCAGTTCTATGCTTATCCGTCATGACAACTCAGGTGTGAGGCTGAGTGTAGTTCAGACATGCTAAACATCTGAGTTGTTATTTAAACAAGACTTTGCTCTTACAGCAGAAAATGCTCTAGTTCTTGTTCTCTTTCCTCCCTCTTGGATTAGCAACTTTGCTGGTTCTTATTTAACATATAAACACTCCAATGTCAATGTTTTAATTGTGTTTTGCCCAATGTACCTTTGCAGCAAGCAAATGTTATGACTGAGCTCCCATATTACAGCTCAACAGGTATCTCACACAGAGAAGGACTGACAGACACAATAATAAGCACTTCACTGCTTTAGCTTGTTTCCATCATATTGATTGTCAGAATTTTATCCACATGGATAAGAATATTGTTATTTTTTCTGATGGCACATTTACGATTTTTCTGTGTGTAATTTCTTACTTCTTTGTGAATTCAAGCAAGCAAAGATCATGTCTGTCTGGAAATTAAATCCTGCTAAATAAATAACAGTGCAAGCAAAATGAGACCTTTATCAATATTGTAATTTAAATCACCCACTCAGTATCTAGGTAAGGGAGAGGAATAAAGCACTATTAACTGCCTAGAAATGTTTTGGTGCATCAGAAAAACAGGAAGAGAATGATGAGATTATAACTGAGAATAAAATATCACACAAATGTAATGCTCTCCCCTACAGTCTTTTTCAATAAAGCCACTGAAGGAAAAAAGAAAAACCAACCTTCAGCTACTTAACTCCCATAATAATGTCATTATGAACTATGAAGGAATTCTTGTAGTGGACAGCAATAATATGTTCACCAGTAATTCCTTCTGCATCTCAGTATTAGGATACCCAAGCACTAGCAAATAGAGCAATCCAAGAAAGTTACCGCAATGTATAGGAAGCAGTATTTCTTAGAGAGTCTAAATTATCTGACTATAGATTCCCACAAACTTTACTAATATCTCAACTACTGCAATATCATCTCACATGTTGAAAAAGGTTAATGTGCCTGTGTTCATTGTATCCATACAGTGGCAAACATTTATATCCCTCATTAAAAAAAAAAATTTATCAGTAGCATTTTGTATCTTTGCTCATAGCAAAGAAATTAGCCAGATTTACCTCACTGCAATATTTGAATATAAACCACCACAGCAGAACTCTAGGAACTGATGCTCTGCCACTTTAGCATCTACTTCTGTATTTCTCAGCAATACCTGTGTCATAAACCACAAAGAAGCTTACAGATCGAAACTGAGGAGTTATATATACAAGCATACGCATATTCATTTAGCTAGGTTAACAGGTTTTAAGTTTGAAATCAAATCAAATCAAATAAATGTCAGAGGTACAGATACCTGTGCACTTCCCTAGTCTTTACACTGATTACTGATGAATAATATGACAAAGGGAATAACTGTAAGTAAGAAAATTAACAACTTCAACATTAAGAGGAACAAGCAGCATAAGACAGTATTGTTAGTCAGGAATTTCCAGCTCCAAGTCCTGTAGACTACCCACTAGGCATCCAGCTTCACAAAGTGCAACAAACTTCATGACTAACATCCACAGAACTACACACAAGATGCCAAGGAACTGTCTTCTCCACCTCCATGCTGAATCCTAGAGGTACTATTTGATAACATGTGAGACATGGGCTCCTTCAGCTGGGCTGTAGTATACGAAATTATATGGAAACCTCCATTGAGTCATTCAATCCTTAGGCAAACCAAAAACTTCAGAGGTTACAATTAGCTTTGACTACAAAATTAAAACAAGCCAATTCTACCACCTTTCTCATTCCAAACCATGAACAACACAATCTGTAATGAACCACACCAGAGATTCCTCCAACCTCTTGCTCTTCTAGTGTTAGCCAACCACAGCCTCTATGGACATACAACAAACACGCTTTTAAACAAATCAAGGGTCTCACCTAAAAAGAAAACTTCTGCTTTAAGAGAGCAAGAGTACCGTTATTTACTGAAGATGAAAAAAAAACCCAAAACCACCCAACTAATACTAAACTTAATCTGAGCAAATTTAGATTAATAAAGAGCAATGCAATGCCATGCCATCCTTTAATATTCCAATTTTTGACTCATCAGCTCACATTAAAATAGAGCATCCACACAGGGTGATGAAAGGCAATGTCTGGACACAGAATCAGAATGTTGCAATAAATACTACACCACCACAATCTCTGGACAGTCATGCCTGTGACTACACACAGTCCAGATTGCAGTCCCCCCCAAGTGCCAGAGAAACAGAAGGATCCAGTATTGCAACTCCAACATTTTACATAATTACACTGAAAATTAAGACATCTCTGTTGTGTGTTTTCTTGAAAAGCTGTGCATTTAATGTCTCAGCCTCTCACTCAAGCAGCTGATCCACTGCAGTATTTACCAAGTACGCTCAGTCCAACCAAGTGTTGGAAGGAAGACCTGTTATCTAAGGCTTCTCACTTCATTACATTAGCATTCACAACTGTGAAAGTTATGTAATCCTATTTCATATAAAAAGACATTTTAAAAAAAAAGCATTCTACTAGAGTCAAACTAGATCTTGGGAAAAATCAAAGCAACATTACTATTTGCCGTAATAAACATAGAAGTCCATTACTCCAGATTTTACAGAGCCATATTTGCTACATTTGAGACGCCCAAACTAAGCGCAAGGGAAATTCTGTTTTTCTTAAAAACATGGCTGTACTCAGCTCTGATAGGTTATGAAGCACCTGTTATCTACAAGTCTGCTATACTCCATAATCACCTTTTACCTAAAGAGGGGAAACAAAACAGAAAAAAGTTCCTCTCTTGAGTTGTGGACTTCACCAGGATATGCACCCCAATGGCTCAGGAATCAGGCTGAAATGGTGGGCCAGATATGCAGAATAAGAGATCTTTTCAAATGATCACACCAGCTTTAATCCCTGTACCAACTCCATGTCAGTTTGGAAGAACCAGAACAAGATGACGTTGACAAAGCATCTTACAAGTCACCTATAATGGCATCTATAAAGGAGTTTGCTGAGGGAAGCCTTCCTATCCAACACAAGGGAAGCAGCAAGTATGTTTGACAGAAGGTCAGCAGTCTGATGTAAGACTGCTGGTTTCATTCCTACTTCAAATGGGAAACAGGAACAGAAACTTTTTCTGCAACAGCCAGAAAGAAAATTTTATTCAGCCAAATCAACACAGCCTACTGGAGGCTGGACATGTTACAAAGAACCCTGAAAATGTAGGATCAAGTAAATCAGATTTAAGTACAATAACCTCCCCACAGTATCTAGTGCCCATTGGCATGCACAACCCTTTGTGACAAGAGCATCATAAAGCTCCTAAATCAAAGTGCAACAAAAAACAGTACCATCACCTTTCAACACTAAACCCATTATATGGTTTACAACGACAGACCTCATTCCTCAGCTCCTTCAAATACAAACTGCCAAAGTGAATTACATTTCACTTACAACAGCTCTGGAACTCACTCTATATAGGAATTCAGATTTAGCCAAAAGGCCAAACTGTATGTCCCTGCAAAGCAACACATCACCACAAGAATTCCTTCCCACCAGACCAGTAAGACCATCATTTGAGGCCCATTAATGATCAGTCTTTGAAGGACAGAGTACTTAAATGTCAGTGCTCTAAGCAGGCACAAAAAGATTACAAGGAGAGAATCCCTTAAGGCAGTTATTTTTGTTCTATTCGTCAAGAATTTGCTACACTCTTGACATGCTGAAACCTAACCAATAATTAGCGGAGCTAAGGAACCTTGAGAAACCAGATGCACAATGCTAACTAATTTGTGCATGCTTCCCTGAACTTAGGGTATTTCCAAAATACTGCATTGAAATGCTCAAAAGAGGAAGAAAGGTGTATCACAGTACCATCAAACAAGGAAAACTCTCTTTGTTTTAAGCCTGAAGCTATTGTAACAAGACCTCCAAGTTTTAAAAACAGCTTGTCTGGCAATACCAACATGAGCAGAGCTCTTTTACTCAGTATCAGGCCTCTTACAAGGAAGGGCAACAGAGCTCTGAACAGACTTTTCAAGCTAATCTCAATACACTTCTCAATGAAAACTCATTTTTGCACATGCCTGGCAAAGTGTTTTGCACTTCCCTGCAAACTGGAAGGTCATCTGGAATGGTCCTGAGAAGTATGCAGCTTCTTTTCCAGTGAGAAGATCACCAAAAGTCACCTTTTGATGCCAAGGGACTCGTTTCCATTTGGAGACTACCAGCTTTTTACACTCTTGGGATGAGAGCATCGGCCACTGTGCACCAAGGTTATTAGAGCCACAGAGTAAACAGCGGCAGTGTGTGATCACTTAGCAGCACAGCAGGTTTGTCAGACAGCTGCTGAGGTGTCTGGCTTCCTCCCTTCCGCTCCTCAGAAGCAGGGCTGCCCACAAGTGGGCAAAATGTGGGCACAGGCACCTCAGTTTCCTCTCACAGCAGACATTCATGCAAGTTCCGTAAGGCTACTACTCTCTTACTATTTATTTTCACTGTAGACAGATATCCAGCTTTCCTTACACAACATGACACAAGAAAACAGTTTTGTTAAAATAAACATTACAGAAAAATTCTTCTCTGAAGCTTATACAAAATAAGTTTGGGTACACTACCTGAAGGGATTTTCTTTTGAAAATAATTTTTATAGTAACTTTTTTATTTACTACAATGTTTTCCAGCTTTAATACTGTTTCTATGAGGTATTTAACACCTAAACACCTTGACTGCTTATCCTCCACCCTTTGCATTTTTGAAGAACAAAAGCAGAAAAGAAATGTGGTCTTTTTCCATTTGGCAGCTTTTCTGAATACCAAGTATACTTGCAGTTCTCTCCCACCTCCTTCCACATCCCTTTTGGCCCTTCTTCACTACTCTATTATCTCCAAGAAGTTCCTATTGCAAGGTCAGTAATAAGGCACTAGGCTTATATTCTAGGTCAGATTAAGCACTGTAAAACACACCTTTACTACCTAACCAGTCCCTGAAATAAGTTTTTTAAATTCAGATACTAGAATAAGAAATAGTATGGTAGAAAAATATTACATTACATACTTAAACTCATAAGTGAAAACTTTTAGTTAAATTATCACTCCACAGACAAAACTAAGTGCATGACCCCACTTCATGGAGAAAAGTATATACTAAAGGAAGTAAGTTCCAATAAAAAAATTCCAAGACTTCACCATAACTTCTGGTTTTACTCTCAGGGCTGTCACAGCTGTGACTTAAATGAAAAAAAATGGTTTTTCAGGAACAGTAGAAGCAAAGACAGGAAAAGTAATCTTGGAGCAATAACATTTCACATGGTCCTTGGAAGATCGCTGGGAACAGCCACCCTAATACACACTAACTCCACTTGCCCTTCTAACAAGATTTATATGAAGCAGAAATCATATTACCTTCTGGAAAGAACCAAATAAATCTTATCTTGGAAAGTTACAGGTGTGAGATTACCTGTCCCCAGCTTCCCGTGTTTTTAATCTGGGGAACACAGAGGAAACACTGCAGGCATCACCTGCCTGCTGGCACCAGCTGCAGCTCCCAAGGTCCCCACAGCTGCTCTGGAACACTAAGTGTCTTCTGTGACAGCAATGGCCAGAAATTTGAGGAATTTTTCAGCCCCCACAAGCTAAATTTACCACCACCTTACCATCACAGTTTAGAGAATTAGGCCTTGAAATATCTGATCAATACTAACGTATGACCTAGTCTGCACAATCACATCTGCTGAGCCCTAAATCCTGCATTTAATATGAAGATTATAATGAAACAAGCTGCTTCGTTCTCTGGTTTTTAGTTACAGTTACTACGGCAAATAGCTGGAAAAATATCTCTAAATACTGTATGTGTACATTTCTAGAATGCTTTGAACCACACAGTGAAAACAATGAGTTTGTTTTACAATCACCTCTCCAACACAGAAGCCTTGTTGACAACTCTATCATCAGTTCAGAAACCCCCGAACAGTGAGTGAACCTTCTAAAGACCTCCTTGGAACAAAATATAAATAAAAAGAACAGAAAGGATATGCAGCCCTCTCAGGACATCCTAATATCTCCCTGAAAGCTTGAACAGGGGCTGCACAGCAAACATCCCAAGGCAGATACAAAACAGCATCAGTATCAGACACCAAACTTTCTGAAGAAGAGGAAGGAAAAAGGATGGTGATTTGAAGAAGACTTTGTGCTTTGAGAATAATTTCACAAGCAGATCAGGAAGTTGCACTAGAGGACGGTTAGCTTGGATATTAGGAAAAATTTTTCATGGAAAGGGCTGTCACGCATTGGAACAGACTGCTCAGGGCTGTGGAAGAGTCACCATCCCTGCAAGCGTTCAAAAAAACCTGTGTGGATAAGGCACTTAAGGACACGGATTAATGGTGAATATGGGTTGACAGCTGGACTTGATCTTGGAGGCCTTTGCGAACCTTAACGATTCTAGGATTCTTGTAAAAGTATTCAAGAGCATTTCCCTTAAGCTGAGGACCACTCTCCCAGAGGGAAGACACTGATGTCTGCAATCACTGATCAGGGAAAGTTCCTCCCCCAGGTCTGACAGCAGAATTCCTGTAAGTACCTTCCAACCTATCTTGCTCTGCAGAACCACCAACACACACAGATCACGATCATCTTCTTTCCTCTCATACAAGAGTCATACATTTAAGAGTGCCTTAGAATATAATTTCTTTTAAAATCTTTACTGTATATAAATCTTGGAGAAAAGGTATCTAAAAATTATATACACAAGGTGTGCAGCAGGCACCCACACAAACAGGTACACAGACCAGTCATAGAACACAAGAGACGCAAAAACACAAATTACAAAACCAAAATATTTTGTTACCACTTTTGCTGTGGCCCTGCTTCCTTCAGGTGAACCCCAACCTACAGAGGCAAGTTAGATTAGGCAACAGCCTCTGACTTTTTCGTGCAACTACACACAATGGATACTGCATAACTATTACACTTATTAGGATGTTTAGATTCAACAATTCCACCAAGACTTAGACACAAGAAATACTTGAAGCCACCAGCTGTGCTCATCAGTCCCACTCATTCTTCAGGTGGTCCTGCACAGGGAGAGGAACTGGGTTCAATGATCCTTGTGGATCCCTTTCAACACAGGATGTTTTTTTAATTCTAATACAATTCCTTCAGCTCCCCAAGGTTAACTTGTAGCTCTTTCTCAGCTAGACCCAACTGCACTCACGTTTCTTCATGTAAACTGGACTAGCACTGGGAAGAGGTGCACCTCATGTTTGAAAAGGCTGAGCCAGTGCTTTTAGATATCCACTCACTTGTATCCCATAACAGAACCACATTCCTGCTCACTGCTTCATTTCAATGAGTCAGAATTGGAAATTACATGCAAGAGACAAACAAGGATGGTTGAACAGCTTTTTACCTTGTCATCTGTAACTCAGTGACTAACTACACACAAACCCTCGACTTTCTGCAAACAATGCCAATACACATAAGCCATTGTCCTCGGGGTTACTGTAATTTCATCATCTCTTTAATACATCCATGTTCTGGCAAGCAGACTTTACACTGGATGAAGGAATTTTCATTAGTCATGGTCCAACAGCAGAGTGAAACATAGGAATAAAGGGCCAGCACAGATAACTTAGAATAATCCTTCCAATTCCATATGGAATCACTTGTCACAGACACAAAACATCTGTACACTTCTGCTTTTACAAGGTGAGGCACTGGAACATGGACGCCCCATCTCTAGAAGTGTTCAAGGCCAGGTTGGACAGGGCTTGGAGCAACCTGGTATAGTAGAAGGTGTCCCTGCCCATGGCAGAGGTCTGAAAAAGGATGGTCTTTAAGACCCTTTCCAGTCCAAACCATTCCGTGATTCTGTGACAAAGATGTGAGACTCCACTACACAAGGTATCAGTATCAGCACAAGGAGAGGCTAAAGCCTGCCAACACTCTTCCCAGAGGGTGCCAAGATGTTTGTCTTAGAGACAGCTCCCTCCGAGTGACCACTAAAAACAAAAACCCCAGGGTGTGCCCATACCAGGGAAAGCAGCAGCAACACAGTCCCAAGGACCCTTCACAGACCTATATTATAAGAAGGTTTTTCAGAGACCAGCATGACCCCAACCAGATTTAACAACACTGCTCCAAGCCAATTACACTTACAGAAGCAACACCCATGACTTTACATTGCAACGATGGAAGTATCAAGTACTCATTTAAGCAAGGAAGAAGCCCTGATCATCCCTTAACTGCCAGAAGATCAGATACCACAAAGTCACAGCTCTTAGACAAAACAACTGTATGCATGTTCCACCTACACTAGGTGATAAACAATGAATGTTCACTTCTCAGAGTTTTTATTGAAAGTTTACTTCCTTTGGCATTTTGTGGGTTTGATTTTGACTTCCTTTTTTTTTTTTTAAACAGCTGTGGTTCACAATGATCTTACAAAAATAAATAACAAATGATGTACACCTACTCCAAGGCAACTTAAACATCGCAATGTTTCCCTGTCTCCATCAGTTTGTTTTAATCCTTTCACTCCTGCCCAGATTTTCCTTTCCAGAAGATTGCTCAACATCCTTACCCTCAAAATAGGTTAATATAGACAGAGACTCTAAAAATAAAAACAATTCATGCTAATTTTCTCTACTTGTTTAATATAAAATTTTTTTTGAACAAGGCAACTTTGTTAAACACTTTAAATTTAAAAAAAAAATCAATTTGTCAATAATCACTTCAGTAAAACCAGTAAATGTAGTCGAAGCAAAAACAGTGCCCTGAAACCTGATATATTTCATTGGAACCACAAATGTCCATTGACTGAAGTCAACTAGTATTACTGTTAAGAAAGCTGGAAAAAATATTTATTTCTGAGAACCACAGGCAAAGTTTCCTTGCAGGTATACCAACCAGACAATAGCTACAGAACAGCCAAACCACATCCCTCCTCTGTGAACAAGGTACCTTGTCCAAGGCTTAACATATTCTTACTTGCATCTGAGACATAAATAACCCAAAGATTACTATGAGCAACACCTTCAGGCTTGCTGATGAAAGCACAACAACAGCAAACTCAGAAAAATGTTCAAAAATAGGCAAAAAACATTCCTAAGACAGATACTGAAGTCCATATAGCTGAATATTTACATATATTAACATTTGTTAAAATTGGTAAATGTTCCAGTATTGTATTTTGGTTCATTTCAAACAACAGATGGATTTTATTTTTCATGTTCAACTAATTTAGAGCTGATTTCAGCTTCAGAAAGTGTGTTGTACTTAAGGTTCCAAGTACTGATAATCTGAATTATTTGGATACTGATATATGCCAGGTTGTTGAGTACCTCTGGCCAAGAATTCGTCTGTATGCCACAAGCACAAAGCTGTGTCCACATGACAATGAAAACATAAAATTACCAAACACCACTGATTTTTAGGCAAGACTTTGTGATTTCAACGTCAATCCTGTGATCACAGATTAAAGATGCTAATTGAGATTAATTTCAATTATTCAGGGAAGAGATTTGACCCTGCCCGGTCTTGGGGAGGGGGACACCACATTTTACCTGCACTGGTTTCCCAGGGATGTTTAGGAAGACTGAGCAACTGCTGCCAATGTGCACCGATTGATATTTATCTGAACTTTTGGAATAAAATATAAAATGTATCTGTTAAAGAACATCACTCATTATCACCTCAGAAAACAAGGTACATACATAAACTTTATGAAAATGAGTTATCAAGCAGCATTTACTGAAATAATTCAAGAGTTTGCATGCTCAGCTTCTTTTATTACAGGAAAACCACAGCTCTAATTGAGATGAAGCATGCTACTACACTGTGTTAAGAAACAAAATCAGAGACAACTACCCACCTAAAGCACAAGACAAAATAGAGAAAAATCTAGGCACTAAAAACCTCCTAACTCATCAAGCTGGCAGCTGAAGAGACGCCGTTTTCCCAAAGCCTTGAGGCTTGTTGGACAATCCTCCAGGACTGTCAGTGCTGTATTTACCATGAGCTTAAATACATTAATTTAATGAGCAGCTGGGAAAAAAAATGTGGCTTTGTTTCACCTTCAACTGAAAGCCATGTGGCAGGGAAGCACAGGAGGAAGAGAGAAGGTTTATGACTGTTTCATTAGAAGTAGTAAGAATTTCAACTTCATTAACACAGAAACTGTAGTCTGCTTGTGAATAAGACTCAATAAGCTAGCACCATGATACTCAATGTGCCACTCCTCATATACCTCTATTCTGAACTTTGGTTTTAGTAGGTGGCTATAAAAAAGCTTTACAACACATTTTATTTAGAGAGACTAACCTAATTAAGAAAACATCACAAGTCTATATCTTTCCCAGTCCTAGCAAGATGCTGATGGAATACAGTGTCAATGAAATGCGTGCACTCCCAAGTCCTTCTCTAATGTTGCAGATACTCAACACTTTTGTCCATGAAACTATTTTTCTGCACTTGATTTTTCAATCATACTGAACATAAATAAAACTATAACTGTTGCCTTCACAGAACTACTTATAAATTATTCATATTACAAAGTTTTATGTTTTTCTAACTGTAAAATATAATTGCTGCCCTATGAGTGCAGAAAGGCAAATCTACATAGGGCACACAAGGACCCAGGAAGGAATTCATTAGCAGTGAACTGCAGGCACGTCAGTACACGTTCCTATCACTTTGGGTATCACCAGTGATAACTAATTTTTCCACTTTAAAGGTGTTTTCCAGCTTCCCAGTACAGTCACATGCCAACATCAGCCCAAGTCTCTGCATGGTGAGGGCTGAAAGTTATGTAGCACTGGTCAGTGCATCTTTGATTAAGGTTTCAGGAGGTTATTTGGCAGACACCAAAGCAGAAAGACACAGAACAATATCAAGGATTTTGCAACAGTTGGATGTTGCTCATCTTCAGTTTGAGCTCCAGAACCATTAACTGCATGACGAAGACCTACAAAGTGTCACCTATAAAAGAACAGATCACCAAAAATTAGGAGTCAAAGTGTAAGACAGAGGTTAGGTAGTAGAAAATTATGGCAGGAGTCAGGTGTCAATCACTCCTCTGTCCCTGCTTTAGAGGCCCACATACTAACAGTAAGGTGTTTTTATTACATAGAAACCAGCACCTGCAACTTCATTTAACGCAAATTTCTTTTGGCTTTACAGTAACTGCAAGCATCTCCACTTCTGTGGTGACTTCACAATTCTAATTGCTTTCAATGGCTATCCAAAACCAACACCCATGACAGAGTTACATTCCTAAAAGCTCACTTCAGATTCTAGAAACAATAGATTTCTACAATGGTTAATCCCGTTTCACCTACTGAATTTACAGAAAATTATTAAAAGGATGAAAAAAATCCATTCAAAATACCAGTTATTTCTGGAAACAAGAAGCAGATGTTCTCCTCTGTTTGGCTCAGCTGTACCACAGTACAAGAGTGCCTTTGTTATGCTGTCAGCAATAATTTATTTTATTCATTACAGCTATTTCATAATACCTATCAATGTTCTACTTGTGCATGATTTACATTCAAGCAGATCTATTTCTCTATATCTGAGCCATAAAGAAGCATCACATACACACTCCAAACAGCAGACGCTGTCATTACACAATTCTACAAATTAGGTTTTTTCCTCTTTCCACTGTATTAATAAAAAGAGAACAGGAAGACAAGAAGGAATTAGTATTGCCAAATGAAGTAAAATTAACATTAATCAAGAATTATTGCAAGAAGGCGAAGCTAGAAAAATACAAGAGCTCAGAGTATAAAAATAACCTCCAACTCTTTGAAGTCAAATAAAAGCAAAGCTTTCTGAACCACAAAAGTAAACACTGTGTAGAACAAAGCTATGAAGAACTAAAAAGATACTATATTGGGAAAAAGTTTCCATTAAAAATGGAAGAGAGCATGCTCATGGGAGGGGAGGAGAAAGAAAGAAAAAGGAGCACAATCATTTGCCGTTGGGCTCTATCAACCACTGAGTAATCTGTGGCAGCATGAACAACTCCCCTAAAGACCAACATCAGAGCTTTTGTATGGATCTGATAAGGAATTCTGGGCCTCAAAAAAATTTAAATCTTTAATGAGAGCACACATATGGTGGCATGAGCATTCATCCTTCCCTCCTACTGCTTTGAACTAAAGATTTTCTCCTATTAAAATATTCCCAAATTACTAATTTAATATACCCACCTGTGACAAGGCACAGCTAAAACACTGCACAGTAAATCATATATTCCCAAGCAAAAACTGGAGGATCCACATGTATAAACACCCACAGATCTACCACCACACAGACATAACCCTGGGAGAAAAACGCAGATATTAAAATATTAAACAAGTGTATGAAATCCTATTGTTTAAGTATAGGGACGAGTTTTTTTTAACTGATTAAGTATCCAACTACTGCTAGAGACTCCTCTCTATGACAAGACAGAAGGTATGATTTGTTAGGATAACCTGTTATCAAAACTAGTATCTGAGATAAGCGTCACAAATTCTGCACTTTCAGGCCATACTTGAGAGACAGGTACACAGATTTATTTCCAGTGTCAGTAGAGGTCACAGACCATCAGGGAACCAGCAAGGCAGACATTTAGTTAAATGGGACTCACTCAAATCCTAGAGCAGCACCTGCTACCTAGACAGGCATCAGGCCACTAGGAAACATTCTGGAACTCTTTCCACATGAGAAGTCACTTGCATCATGTATGAAAACATGCACCTCCAATGATGCACCAAAGGAGAGGAAAGGGAGCAAAATATCTGCCAACCTTCAGTAGTTCCAAAAAAGATTCTAAACAGAGTAACACAACAGCAATTACATAAAAATGTACACATAATTAAATTCTTGCTACAATCCCTACAAATGCATCAAAATAATTCCCTCTGGCACAATAAACTGAAGACTATAACACATGAAGTATCTAAGCAACAACAACTAAAAAAAAAAATCAAGTGTGTACATGCCTAATATGCATAACTTATACACTTTAAAATTAGCAAACATTGGAATGTTACCACAACACTGAAAACTTGCCCTAACAAAGATTTTTCCAAACAAAAATATCTGTAGTATCAAGAACTAAAACTTTTACCTGAGCATGACAGTGAGAAAAACTTCAAAATAAGTAAATTATAATTTTTTTAGTATCTCCCTGCTTAGTTTTGTAGTTCTTAGAAATTAAAACACTTTGTCAAGAAAAAGACCTACCATCAAAATCATATGGATAACTGTACTACTTGCAAGCAAAATCTGGCATGTGGAGTGTTAATCTGTATTTTTCCAGAGGCTGCACAGATGACAGGAACAAAGCACCAGACCGTGCTACTGATCAGCACAGCTCCAACCCTGTAATTTGTAATAAATAGCCAGGTAAATTGCTCATATAAACTGCAGGATCAGAAAGAGTGATGGGGGCAGAAAGGGACTGAATGTGATTGAGACTCATGTAGACGAGCAGCTTTGGCTTATCATAAAATATCAGTCATGACTCGGGGAATTTGAGAGGGTTCCTGTACAAAAATGCAGTCAAAGTGCACGAGCAGCATCGTGCAGCTGATTTCATGTGGGCGGAACTGATGATACCTTCCCACCAGAGTAGGAGGGGAGAAATGAAGCCACACTTTTGTCTGTATATAACTGGATACTTCAAGACAGGAGTCACCAGATCATTCATCCTGTGCAGGAACACCCGATATTTGGGTCTGATCCTAATGGCTGCACTAAACAGGTCTCAGCTTCCCTGCCCCTAGTCTTGCAGCCTACAGAGGAAAGAGGACAAGTCAGGATGTTGAGAATAAATAAATGAATAAACAACACTTCAATTGTTTTCTACAGTTCACTTACCACCCTATATCCATTTGTTCTCACATCCTGGAGCAGATGTTTGGAAAATCTGTCAGTGTGACTGTGACAGGGGATTCCATGCTTTGTACCTGAGCAGGTAGCACAGATACAGACTGGGGACCTCCAGGTACACCCTGCTATCAAATCAGGGAAAAGCTTTTCTTTCTAAATTTAGGTAAACAAAAGTATCCTAAGAAAACAAAAGTAATTTGACTGTAATTATCTAATCAGCAACAGGGAGGAAGAACTGAGGACCCAATCCTGCCAAGTATTAAGTACATGTTTAACTTTATTCACAAGTAGTCTGACAGTGCCTCTAAAATTAGCCTGCCAAAACAGAGCTAAATTAACAAGGGAATTTAGATTTTTAAAATAATTTTAGAAGTACTATCTACTTAGATTAGCAAAGATTCGATTTTTTTCCCATAATTAAGATACCTTGGCAAATTCAAACCTGCACACAACACTCACGTCACTCTCAATGGAAACCTACACACATGCACACAAACCCACAAGCAGTCAGTCACTGTGATAACTGACGGTTTAACACTACAAGGTTAAGCAAAATAATTATTTTACGGCCGTTTTAGTCAAAACCAGGTGACAACCGTAAGGAACTCCATGACAGCTGCTGGGGGAAAAAATTTGGGATGCCTAAAAAAAAAGAAGAAAAAAGCCCTACACAGCCACAGAGGTTGGTACAGCAAGCAGGAGCAGTGGTGAGCAGAGGTTCTGGGCCAGGCCAGATTACCTGTTCCCCAAAGTCCAACCCACGACAAGCCAGCACAGAATGCCAACTCATGAATGACACTTCTGGGATGAACCTAGTTGCCCAACACTGCAAGCCACATTAGCAAAGGAATTTTGCTAACTGAAGACTCCAGGAGAAGAGAAGGAAAGGTGTGAAGCAAGAGGGAAGTGCTAAAAGTAAGGAAAAAAGAATGGATACTGAGATTGCCTCATCATTAATTGAGAGCTACAAGGAGTAATGTACCGGACATCCCAAGCAAGTAACCATTGGGACTGAACATCTGTACTTCACTCACTCAGCCGACTTGAAAGGGAAACAGGGACTCTGTCCTGGTAGGATGAGCTCCGGACCAGCCTCTAAGCAGCTCTCTAAGTAGCCCTTCCATAATTAACTTATAAGGAAGACCAGACAGGACATTCTGCTCTTCATGAAGTACCAAGGGAGAACAGATGTTCCCCAGTCTCCAAGGGAAAAACTCAAGAGTGTATCACTTCACAGCACTAATTCTTGAGCACATAAAGAAAAAATCACAGCAAGGGAAACAAAGGAAGGCAAAGGGTAAGTAAGCAAACACACTTCAATCAGAACTTCAACAAATAAAAACGAAATCAAACCTATTTCATTACTAACTTAATGCTCCACGACATAAACATTCCCCAAAATACATGGCTGATTGATTACAGACTAGCTTGTGGGGAAGAGACAGCGAAGGCAGTTAATTGGAAAATGCATTTTATTGTAGCTTACCAGCCTCACACATTTCTACCCTCCCACTCACTGCAGAAACATCTTCATGAAGTCTGGGCAGCATAACTAGTTTGGTTTTGTTTAAATCTGCATCACCGTACAGGTAAGCAAAACCTTTCAGATCCCTAAGTTTTCCCATAAGTTTTGCATCACTGAAATATGCATCATTTTACTTTTCGGTGATCTACTTATAGTTCTTCTTCCAACAGCTGGCCCGAAGTACTTCATGAAGCGCCTTGTACCTCTACCCAGCGTGTTACTGGGCGTTTAAACCACTGCTGATCCTGAGACGGCCAACTTTGGAGAGAAAGAAAGAAATAACCGAGCTCCAGACAGAAGTTTGTGCGCCAGCCTGGTCTGTGTACACCACGGATCCCGCGCTGTCGGAAGACGGATTTACGCAAAGGAAAAGTGAGAAAGTAAATAAAAAGACCAAGTGGGAAGGAGCCGGCGACGCCTTACCTCCGGAGTACGCTCCGCGGGCTTCTTCCGCAGCGCCTGTTTGATCCTGGGCTCCACCGAGGCGCTCATTCTCCAGCCCTCCGCCCCGCGGCGCCTCGGGAGCAGCTGGCGGGGCACTGACGCGGGCCGCCGGCCCGCCGGGGCTCCTACCCGGGCTCCGCCGCCCTCCGGGCCCACCGGAGACGCACCCCGAAACGTTCCCCGCACCAGGGCCCGGGCGGGGACCGGGGGAGGCCGGAGCGGGAGCGGGGCCGGGCGCAGTGCCCGCCGCCGGGCTGGCTGCTCACCAGGCGGGCGGCGCTCGGGACGCCTCGGGCTCAGCGGCGGCGGCGCAACTCGGGGCGGCTGGCGGCAGCTCCCGGCGTGTTCCCGGGGCGGCCAGCGCCGTACCCCATCGCGGCGCGAGCACTCCGTGTGTGAAGTTACCGGCCCGAGCGGGACTCCCCGCGCGCTCGGCCCCCGCGACTCCGCCCTCCGCGTCCGCACAAAGCGATGCGGACGGGCGAGTTGTTCCGCGGCGCGGGA